>JARJHM010000207.1:0-449914 GCA_033356055.1 Carex pumila
ATTGAACCAAACTGAACCAATTCGACCAATCGAACCAATTCGACCAATTCAAGCATCCAATCGATCCAATTCGAAATCCAATCGAACCAATTCAACCAATCAAACCAATTCATGTCATTGCCACAATTCAAGCATCCAATCGAACCAATTCGACCAATTTAATCAATTCAACTAATTACTCACATTCAACCCTAAATATCGAATCGAATCAAACCGAATCACATTACACAATTCAATCACATTTAATCTAAAACCTAAACTCTAATCGAATCAAAAATAAATAAAACTTACTTGTTCAATCGAGGGAGAAGCGAATCGAGGCCGGACGTCGTGCGAGGTAGAGGTGCGTGGTGCGGAGCTAGGGCGGCGGTTAGGGTGGCAGGTGGGGCTTGGATGGGGTGGGGGCAGGGGAGGCGCTAGGGTTTTTTTTTTTTTGGGGGGTTTCTGGGCGGGTGAAAGGCAGAAGGGAGAGACAGAGAGATGGCGCTGTGGGGGTTAAATGCTGGGTAGTGGGGCGCCAATGCAGGGGGCGGGTCAAAGGGGGGAATGGAGCGCTGCTATGTGAGGCGCCTCACTTGTGCTATGGGGCGCCAGTGTGTGGGGCGCCTCACAGGGTATATGGGCCGCCCTGGGCCTAGGCGGTCAGGGCATAATTAAAAAAAAATTGGGAGCAGGGGCATTTGTAAAATTTTCAATTGTTTCAGGGATATTAATAAAAATGGCCGGTGTAAATTTCCGGATTAAACCCTCGAAAACCATCATTTTGTTAATTACAGTGAGCTAAATCTTTTGAACTGTTAATTTGTTAATTAAGTAATTTTTTTTGTTCATTGTATGCTTCTCCATTGGTTGAGATACAAATACTACATTGTTTCGATATATAGAGTAAATCTGTGTCTGGGTTTGAAGGAAGTTTACACGAATAAATGTTTATTAATTGGCCTTAATCTGGCATGTGTATGTGTTAAATAGATGGCTTTTATAGGAACATCATTGTTGCCAATATGATCATATATACTAATTTGTATGCTAATATGATATATTGCTTTGATACATAGTGACAAATGAATTATTCGGGTTCGGTTTCGCGAGGTCAAAAATTCGTGATTCGGAAATAATTTGGGAATGATTTATAATTATTCGGATCAAAGATCTCAGTCCTACAAGAGAGCAAAAAAAAAAAAAATTTCTGGAAAAAATTTCGAAAAAATTAGTAAAATTTGTAAAATTCGCTAATTATTCTGATTTAATTCGATCAAAGTTCAGTTAACTGAATAATTCGGCATTTAGTTTGACATCACAAAAAAAAAACAAATTATTCGGGTTTAATTCATGACTATGAATTTGGTATAGTTATAAGTCAAAATATTGTTCATAATTATAAGTGCTAATCTTTTGACATCAATATGCTAATTGTTTATCCGAAATGTTTTATGTGCATTGTTACAGAGACGCACTTTATGTTAAAACCTAGTAAAATATTATGGAGAGATAGTGATAGTGAAATAATACTGGGCCTGTCTGAATAATATTGGGCCGAATTAAATGAGTTCACAAATTTTGGATCTTTTGTGGGAAATAAATCTGCTGTTATTCCAATAACAATAACATGAGATTTATTTCCTCTTTCGTGAAGACAGGAAATAAAAAGCTGAGTATAAATCCTAAACCCTAAACCCTAAACCCATACATAGCGGTGTCTTTTTTGGGTCCATAATTCTCATCCGTCCGATTCCCGATCATCTGAAGTAACTCAAATTTGAGTTTAAATCTGACCGTCCAATAAGAATCCAGCCAATCCGACTATTAAGTGGAATATTCGTGCTTCTGCAAATCGGACGGTCCTTATAAAAGAATTGTAATCCGCAATCCACGAAAGAAGTTGGGGAGTAATCTTAGTCGTTGATTTGAGTAGATATTTTGTTCCCCTTCCCCCGAGACATTGATCCTGCACGAAACTTGACCTAGCCGCTCGGAGAATGCATCCTTACGATTCGAGATACCCGATCCAAGTTCTTACGGAAAAGTATCCTCTGCGGAGTTTTCCCGTGCGGTGCTGTGGGGCGCTTTTAATCTGGTCCGTTCGTTTCGAATCGGACGGACCAGATCAGATCTTGCCCGAATTTTAAAAAAACTCAAAATTTGGTGAACCCTTAATCCAGTCCGTCCGATCCGAAACGAACGGACCAGATTAAAAGCGCTGCACATACCGCACGGAAAAACTCCGCAAAGGATAGCGTTTCAGTTCTTACAGGGAGAGGCGGAGGTAAGAGATGAATCTCCTCACTTCCGATCCCGATCTAAATCTGTATTTCAATTTTTGCTAAATTTTTTGAGATCATATGGCTTCTGATAATCCGATTAGGCAGTATTCTCTTTGTTAAATTAGCTTATTTGTCCAGATCCGGGGTATACAAAAAATCTCCGTCTTCTAGCGAATTATAACACAAGCAGTCGTACAAATTTGGGCTTCTTGTGGAAGCTGGGAATAAAGAGTTGAATTTTTTCTGTATAGATAATATCTAAAATCCAACTTCAGGATTATTTTGCTTGCCTGCTCTTTTTGTTTCCCTTTTCTGTGAGACTTTGCTATTCATCCGAAAATGTCAGGTGAGCATGTAGCCAGTGAAGCTCTAGCGGGGTAAGCTTCTGTGTTTTCTACCTTTGTTCGCTTGCGCTTACTCAGAGCTTAAAATCTTTAGAGTATTCTCTATATTTTCTGAATTTTAATGGATTGTCTAGGAAAGATGCTCCCAGGCTATTAGCCTTGTTGAAAGAGATGAAGGATGGATTGGATGTTGTCAAGAGTAAGGTTGAGGCACTTACAATTAAGGTAAAGTTCCTAGTTTCTCATAGTATTTTTTGAGCATTCAGGTGACTGTATTGGGGATAGGTGTTGCATCTGTAGCTGTTGTCTTGTCAAAACAATTTTTAAGCAGTTTGTTTAGGTTCAATAACAGCTGCAGTTGTATTTCAAAATTTTTTATCATCAAATATCTTTCTTTGAACCAGCAGGCAAGTATAGAGAACGCCACTATTAAACACTTGATCCTAAGAACCGCAAAAGCTGAGCAAGTGTAACAATGAATACAATTTTGAATTTTCAAGCTATATATATTTTTTTAATCAGGTGAAGCAGGACAAGCTTCTAACATCTGAAGGCATAAGCTATCTTGAAGCAAAGCACCTTTTGCTCCTGGATTACTGTCAATCCATCGTTTATTACTTGCTAAGGAAGGCTAAGGGTTTATCCATTGAGGGTCATCCAGTTGTCAGAAACCTTGTAGAAATCAGATTATTCTTAGAAAAGGTTTGATTTTTTATCTATCTTTTTTGCACTTGTCACATACACCCATGTGATTGAAATGCGATTCCATTGGTACCCATATTCATTTCTTATCTCAATTTAAAATTGAATTTCATTCTTGTCAGATCCGTCCAATAGATAAGAAGCTGGATTACCAAATTCAAAAGCTTACAAATGCTGCTGAGGGTGGGCCTGTGCCTGAAAAAATTGTGGCCAGCAATAAGGAGCTGGGCAAGTCACAGAAAGAGGAAGACCCATTGAAGTTTCGGCCAAATCCTGAAATGCTTGTTTCAAAAACAGCACCTGAGGTAGTCATTTCTTACATTTTCTTTCTCTTTCTAGGTTGTTACATTTTATGATTGTTATCATCATTGTCATCAGTTGTTGTTTTGCTATTGATTCTTCTTTGAGATTTCTGTATTGAATGTATTACTCTAGTGGGCATTACAGAAAAGTACTTCACAATATCTGGTTTGATCAGCATGCTATCGGAAATTAAGTTGGGAAAATTTATGTTATTCATGTGTACTATGTTCCAAAAGCTGAAGTTACACTTAAAAAGTGTACCCTGTAAAACATCAAAAGACTAATTGCCAAAAGTCAGAATTTCACTGTTTAAGCTAAAGTTATTGAAAAGATACCTGCCTTTTCCTTGTGATTTCTGGGTTCTTGTATCAGATATTTTTGTCTTGTCAGATAAGTACTATTTGCCATCCTATATCAAGAAAAGAAATAACAACCGAGTCAATTCCTTAATTTTTTGATTGATCGTAGTATGTTCTACTATTTTGCAAATAACTTTTTTTTAAGTGAACTTATGACATGTTTTAATAAGATATTATTTTGCAATGTAGGAGGGTGGAGGTGGTGTATACAGGCCACCCAAATTTGCACCTACAGTTATGGATGATGATAAGATATCAAAGAAAGAGAAGCAAGCTTTGAGGAGAGACAAAGCAATGGTTCGACAAGCTAAACAAAGTAGCTTTGTTAATGAACTTATGGCCAACTTTGAAGATAGACCTGAAGAGGTTTGTTCTTTATTACTATTCTATATGCTGTTCTAATCCCTTTTCCCAATTTTTTTCTTTTCCCCTGTGATATCTCTTTCCTATTGGTTAATTTTATTCACTTCATATTAAGTTATCAATTTGGCTTTGGGGCTGAATTTAGAATTGAGATCATAAAATGAGATATTTACCAACCTTGCAATTTGGAAAAAAGCTGAAGCATGATCTATTAAAAAATGTACCTGAATATGGTGCAAGATATTCTAACAATTGACTAATCCATATGATAGGCATTTTATTAGGGGTTTGTATTATTTTCTTCCATTGCTCTATGTTAGGTGTAAAATTAAGTAATTATTTCTGCAAGCAACAGTGTGCCTACCATGGATTAACATACAAGCTGGTATATATTTAGTACACGAGTCTTATTACAAGCTTACAGCCAAAAGAAAAAAAGAACCAACAAAAAAGTCGAGGCTCTTGAAACTGAGTTGTGACTGTAAGTCGTACAGCTTCAAACTCTGGTTTGCTACTCATGGACCAGAACCTGAGATTGCACTAGTGGCCTACAACCTTTTTTCACCTTTTGAATTAAAAAGATTCAATTAAAACAAACAAATAAGATCATATTGAAGCATAGTTTCTCCTATCACTGAACCCTGAGTGGATTCTTAAATGAAATGAATGTGCAAATCCTTTTCAGGTTTTTATTACATGATTAAACTGTAATGTAGGTGAGAGAAACAGTTGGTGCAGAAAGCATAGAGCTAACCCGATACCTTGCAAAGAGAGAAGCTAAGGAGAGGCAAGAAGAAGAACTGTTTACACGTGCTCCTGTTACCAGGCGTGAAAAGAAGCTTGAGAAGCACATGACAAAGTCTAGGAATGGGTATGAATCTTCTTGTGATATTTTAAAGTATAGGAAGATTTTTTTTTTAAAAAAAAAAATTCAAACTGTATATTACATTCTTTGGTAGTGATAACCACATTTTTTGCATTATTTAAACTTCCAATACTCATTGTGTATTTGCAAATTATTGCCAAGTGCCCAAACTAATATATAAGTTCACATATGGGTAGTTTTCTCTAGTCTTTCCTGATGAGTCACTGAACTGCAAATTATACTCATTGTGTATTTGCAAATTATTGCCAAGTGCCCAAACTAATATATAAGTTCACATATGGGTAGTTTTCTCTAATCTTTCCAGATGAGTCACCGAACTGCTTTGTATGTTCAAATGAAATTGAATGCCGAACACACTTCACTCTTGTTTTAATTTACCCAGCTCTTGTACCTTTTTTGGATGGAGGAGGGTAGTGGGAAAGGATCGAAAATGAGAGAAAGAGTCGAAGAGAACTTCATAAACTTATCTTGTTTGGTTGGATATTTAATGGGAGGTTAAGGTTTATGGATGTCCAAAGCTTATATTTTGTTACTCTGTAACAGAAGAAAACTAGACCTACCAGAAAGGAGAATGGAAATTATGAACCTCCCTTTGTATTCATTCCATTACCTGTTCTCTCTAGTTTTAGTTCCCCTTCATCTCATGCTAACCAGATACCATTTTAGGGGAAGAAATCCTTATTGGGGTGGGGGTATAATTGTCAAAATAACAGCAATTGTCTTGTCCATGCATGAGAACCTAAAACTAATGGAAAGGCGAAATTAAGTATCTCAAGTAAAAATGGGTGTTAGTTGCAAATATGTCAAATATCAGGGTGTCATTTGCAAATTAATATTGAAAAGCACATTGTAATATCTGTTAGTTATAGGGTTAAAGTGAATAATTGGTCACCAAGACCTTCGTATGACAAGACGATTAGAGGTTAGATTAAAACTTCTACTTGTTTTTGAACAGATTGCTTGGGTTGACAGATGGGTTCTTTGATGATGTTAAAATGTTACCTCTAGAAGAGAGAGAAACCGATGGCCCTATAGAACACAGTACACCAAAGAGAGGAGGAAAGAGAAATAAAAAGAGGAAGGTGTGTACTAGTAATGTTATTGTTTTTGTTTATTTTTTTAAACATCAGTAACACTGGTTATATATGTGTTGTTTTTATATCACCACTTATTGTTCAAGGTAAGATTTGTTCATATGCTAAATCCTAGACAAGTAGTTTTGTTTTATTTTCTCAAATGATTTATCCAGCTAATTGTTTCTCTTTTTCCAGGCACAGTTTTGAGGGCTTGCAATCTGACATGATAATGTGTTTTGGTAAAATACCTTTTTGTGTAATCAGTGTGCTGTTGTTTCTTTATAGATAAAAAAAGATGTCATGCTAGCAGTTAGCTGTTAAATGATATTGGTGGGATCTGTGGAAAATTTTAGGGAGGTTACAGTTTTATCTTTTATAAGGTGTATCCTGCTGCAAATTTGAATCAGGCTTCATGTTATGATATTTTAATCGCTCAATCCTGTTTATGACTACTTGTCCAAGTGTTTTGTGTCACTTTGCCTATATAGTTAATAGTGCCTAATACTGATTTTGAAATAGGCTATTGTGGCTATTTATTGAAATGAATAATTTTTTAGTTCTAATCTCTTGAATTTTTATTTTCTTTTTGCAGGATTAATGCCGAGTTTTATGTAGGCGCTTCTGCCAGACAAATTTATGCATTTATGTTGCATTATTTATTCAAGGATTCGGTTTAAGCTTGTGGTTTTTAGATGTCTGTCTTTTGTAGTGCCTTATACATGTGAAAGTAAGTCATGATGTAGTTAGGATATTTTCAGTATGTTTTAAACAATAGAATGTTTTACTGCCGCTTTCTTTTCACCGGATAGAAAACCTGAAGTGGTTTACAACATGCTAAATATATTTTGAAAAATGTGACAAAAACTTGGTTCCATTCAAAGGGCTTGTTCAACCCAGTTCGGGCCTAAATCTGACTCGAAGCCGTTAATCTTGAAAATTCAATATGATTTGAAGTTGGACCAACCTATGTGTTTACTTACCTTACATTTTGTTTGATAAGAAAGTTAATTACAGGTGCCCAAATGAGCGTAATTTTAAAGGCAATATACACAATAATTACACACCCCTAATAATAGTTTGGTATCTAATTTTACTTAATAAAGTTTGGAGCGCTTCTCTCAAGTGTCTCGTCCACTGTTGTATGTTTATCACATAGATGCATGCTACAGAGTATGATATTTGACAGATTCCGAATGAAACGTTAAATGAAATTGTGTTAGTGTTATAAATATTATCATTCAGTGTTAAGTTCTAAAGTGTGAAATATTCATCTTTTATACATAAGAAATGTATGTGTGAGTGTTGTCTATCACTTTCCGTAAAAGATAACTATAACGGTGGTATTTTGATATACATTACTTATGTGGAGAAAGAGATGTTCATCAAAAGTATTATTATTCCTTGTATTATTATATGAGTAATAGTATCACTGGGTCCCTTAATTTGGGAATATACTAGAAGACTTTGGAGAGATGAATGGATTGACCTAGGATTTATTGAAATATATATAATATAGTAACATCACCATCGGTTTAACATATAGAGCAGATAGTGTACTAAACCCGAGGTTCTAATTATTTACAAAGCATTGTCCCTGAGAATAGTCCATTGGTTTAATATGGTAACAAGTTATTATAAATTTGCAGTAGGCTCTAGAGAGATGAATTGATCGACCTAGGATTAATTGAAATATATATAATATAACAACATCACCATCGGTTTAACATATAGAGCAAATAGTGTACTAAACCCGAGGTTCTAATTATTTACAAAGCATTGCCCCTGAGAATATTCCATTGGTTTAATATGGTAACAAGTTGTTATTATTTTGTACTATCACCAACTGATCATGTACAAAGCGGATGGTAAAAGTAACCCCCTCAGTACCATCAGCCGTTTAGCCAAATCAATGTTGAAGAGTCTCTCAATACTAATTGTTCGTAAAATTTAACCAATGGAAAAGGAGGAGATCCATCAATGCCGTCGGTTGTTTTTACCGAACAGACAATAAAAAATTCAAAGTAATTACAATGCTGCCACTTGTGACGTTCACCATCTATGCAGAAGCACATTTGATGGTAAAGGGGCGCTAACAAAAATATTTTTTGTAGTAGTGTTTGTATTTCATCAAATGGTTTAAAAGCTTAATGATATAGTTTTGATTGTTTTATGATGAATGATCATCAAATTTCAAATTGACTCAAATTCGATACACACCATATCTAAATGATTGTAAACACATTTAGAATTTTAATTTTTTTAATTTGAATGTTTTTTTTTTCTAATAAAAGTTCTATAGAAGTAAAGATATACCATAAATTGTATGGATGAACATTAGAATTATATATACAAAGAGGGGTTGGTTACTTTACTTGGGGTTGGTCACTCTACTTTCATAAGCATATGAGAATATATGTTTATAAGTTATTTTTATGTTTTTATTGTTCAAATGGTCAATCTAAAGTACTCAACATATTCTCCATACTATAATGTGTTTGGACCGAAATTTACAATTTTTTGAATTTTTTTTTACTATTTTTTTCAGAATTTTTCAAAACAGGATTTTTCATTTTTTTTTTATATTTTTTATTACTGTTTTGAAATTTTCTGAAAATATAGTAAAAAAAAAATCCAAAAAATATAACCTATTTTTTTCATTGTTTGTTATTATAACAGACTCGGGGCCTCTCTGTATCATATCCTGGCACATTACAGTGTCTCAGCATTTATATATATGTAACCTAGGTTCCTTTATTACCTGGATTTTGCACTGCCACATGTTAAGGTGTTTATAGTCTTTAGGTTCAGGCCCACATTCAATTTCTCTCGTCTTTTTTCACTTTTTCCTTGTTTTCCCATCCAATTTCATTTGCAATAGTCTTCTCTTGTTCTATATTTGTGGGGACTGATGACATTCTTTACCTTTAATTGATACTGTTTTGAGATAAGCCATGCATCAGCCTTGATTTTTGCATGCAAGACTATCTTAGTTTGGGATCATATATTCATAGCTTGTTTGTTTGTTTAGAGAAATATCTTTTTTGCTTTGTGTGCAGGATGCATATGCATTATTAATTTGAACCAGCAATTACGTAATTTATTGTGTGCGGTTTTTCTTGGTACACTATATATACTGAAAGTCAACTGTATTGGGTTTAAAAAAACCTCTTTACAATTTACAACGGTAATATGAACTCCGATCAAGTTTCTTTCTGTCGGGATTAATTTAATGCTGCTTCTTAATTTTATCACCTTTAAGTTATTAGGCTGGTCAGCATGTGTCTCCTCAGCTGTCTAGGTTTAGCTGAGAAATTTATCACTCTGCACAGAAATAAAATTTCAACTTGCTTCCTTGGATTCCCTTGCTCTTAATTTAATTTAAACCCATTTCAGACCCTTAATGATCTCTCTCTCTCTCTCTCTCTCTCTCACACACACACACACACACAATACTCTTATGTCTTGTTATACCTTGCCACTAGCTAGCCACATTTCTCTCTCTATCTTTCTCCCCTATTAGTTCCCTACACCAAGGACAATAAAAAAAGCCTCTAGCTCTTATCCTCCTCTCTTTGTTAACATTCCACTTCTCTCAGCACTGAGTTGGATAAAAACAAAAGCAAAACATCAGAGAAAAAAGAAAAAAGAAAAAAAAGAAATAGATCGAAAGACAAGATGATTACCGGCAAAGACATATATGACGTGTTGGCCGCCATGGTGCCGCTTTACGTGGCGATGTTTCTTGCATTTGGGTCGGTGCGGTGGTGGGCCATTTTCACACCTCAGCAGTGCGCTGGCATAAACCGGTTTGTTGCTGTGTTTGCAGTACCACTTTTGTCCTTCCATTTTATTTCGATGAATAACCCTTATACCATGAGCTACCGGTTTCTTGCGGCCGATTCACTTCAGAAATTGGTCATACTTGCGGCGCTATTTCTTTGGCATAACTTCTCACCTCGCAAAGGAAGCAGGTATGCAAAAATCATGCACGTGTCCATGCATGGGTCTCTTCTAGGGAGATTATGCCTCTTTCATTATGCTTCAGTTCGACAAGTTCTAAAATTGTAGTACTTTATTAAGGTCCCTATATTTATTTTGCTAAACCATGAAAAGAGTTTTTTGCGCTAATAATTGAAGGTCCATTTTTAAGGGTGCATTAATTGAAAGCCCTTTTGTATGTTGCCATTTGCCTCACCAATTATTGAAAGAAAGATCCTTCCTAATGGAAATCTTATTGTGTTTAGCTTAATTACTTACAGAAGGAAGCTCGTGTATAATAATTTGGTAAGCCCCTCAAGTATATAATTTGTTTCATGAAAGCAATTTCAAATGTACGTAATTGATTCACTTAATTTGCATGTGTTTAATTTATGGATACAGTTTGGATTGGGTGATCACTCTGTTCTCACTGTCGACGCTGCCAAACACACTTGTAATGGGAATCCCGTTGCTTCGTGCTATGTATGGTAATTTTTCAGGAGACCTGATGGTCCAGATCGTCGTGCTCCAGAGTGTGATCTGGTAATTTTCAACTGACTAGTTGCTTTTGAATGTTGATCTTTTAATTTTTCTCAGTTTAAATGATCAAATAACAATAATACAAAAGTTCATATTAAGGTGCGTCATTTTAACGTCTGATTAAAAAGCCACAGTATTTGTTTAATACCAATTTGGTATATATAAATAGAATAATTGTTATTAATTTTGGTAGCCTCAATATATAGGTACACGCTGATGCTGTTTTTGTTCGAGTACCGTGGGGCCAAGACACTAATCTCTGAGCAATTCCCACCTGACATTGGTGCGGCTATCTCCTCTTTCCGTGTCGACTCAGATATTGTCTCTCTCAATGGAAGAGAAGCACTTCAGGCTGATGCAGAGGTCGGCCGTGATGGCAAGGTATATTAGTCTTCTGATAAACCTTATTAATTTCTACTTAATATGACTTTGCATTTAATTTACACCGTTGTTTAATACATATTACAGGTTTGATTAAGAAGCTTAGTGATTTTGTAGTTTGTCAAATTAAGAATAGCATGTGAGGCATCCATATGCGCTGCTACTTCAAATTGAAAATTGTAAATTCTAGTATGCTACGTACACAAACATAGCATCTACATTTCTACCCTTGAAGCTTCATGTGTAATAAATAATTTGACAAAAACAATTGCTTGTTTTTTATTGTTCCAAGGATTTAAACAACAAATCTAAATTTTTTGAAATATCCAATTTAAGGTTCATGTGGTAATCCGGAAGTCGGCTACCAACTCTACAGTTGGACGATCAGTCAACTCATACAATAACAAGCTGCACGGCATGAACTCTGCCATGTCCATGACCCCTCGGGCCTCTAACTTGACGGGTGTCGAGATCTACTCTCTCCAAACCTCTCGTGAACCGACCCCGCGTGCCTCTAGTTTCAACCAGACCGATTTCTATGCCATGTTCTCTAACAAACTTGCTAGCCCAAACCCCGTGGCTGTATCAGGACAGGATGATGAAAAGATGAAAAATAAAACTAATAGCAAAAGCAGTGAATTATACACCACAACTACTACATCATCGTATCCGACACCAAATCCGGTGGTCTCTGGCTTATCAATGGGGGCCACCAAGAAGAAGGAGTTGGGTGGGTCTTACTCAAATTCAAACAAGGAGTTGCACATGTTTGTTTGGAGCTCAAGTGCTTCTCCTGTATCTGAGGCTAACATGAGAAATGCTGTCAATAGAGCAGCTTCAACTGATTTCGCGGCTGTTGATAATAACCCAACTCCCAAAGGTAAGACACACAATCTTTCAGAAACATTTTTTTATATATATATTAACATCATTGATGTTACTACTACTTAGTTATGACTTTGTTAGAAGATTCGATCTAAGTATAACTCCTATTCTTTTGAGCAAACCATCAGGTATCAATGCATCAAGCGGAAACAATAGCCCGACAAAGAAGATAGGCGTGAATGGGGAGGTAGATATTGAGGATGGGTCTAAAAGCCCCAATACAAAATTTCCAACAAATGGATCACCATATATGGCACCAAAAAAAGGGCTAGAGAAGGGAATAGCAGCACAGCCGGGTCTGATAGAGACCAACCACCAGATGCCGCCAACCAGTGTCATGACTAGACTCATATTAATCATGGTTTGGAGAAAGCTCATCAGAAACCCTAATACTTACTCAAGCCTCATCGGTCTAATATGGTCATTAATATCTTTCAGGTATGTGATTTTGCTGACTAATTAATTTTACAACTTGGTTATAATTAAGTGTTTTTCATGTAATACCTGTGTTCAGGTTTTTGTAGCAATATTTCCTTCTTCCAATGACTTCTTGATTTTTATTTTTCTGTTATTTTTATTCTTTTTTATCTAAATAAGACCATACCAAATCTAATTTTTTATATCTAAGTTAGTCTATTGCATTGGAACCAAACTTACTTTATCCTATATTAAAAATTATCAGATGTGCAACAACGGCTGGAAATGTTTTGCAAGAGGATTATTTAGTATTCGAATAACAATTTTCAGTCATGAGAGCACATGAGTAAACCTTCAAAATAATTTATTTGTGCTTGGGTTGGCTGTGTTTAGATCCAAATCTAGTTCTTCATTCCATGCTAGATTACTTGTGGTTAAATTAACTTGTTTTAGTTAAATCAGAAGTAGGTACAAACTGAGTTATTTTTTAGCAGTTCATGTGTTCACATGCAAACTTGTCTAGTATCATGTTACAATGCTTTCTTAATCCCTAAATTACTTCATGATCCATCAACATATATATACATTCTTTTTGTATAATTGCATGCCGACTATGTAAGTAACGCTATAATTTATTGGAAACAACAGTAATTTCCTTTGACAAATTTCTGAATTAACTATATATATATATATATATAATTACATTTTTTTTTCAGGTGGGGCATTGAGATGCCAACAATAATCAAGGGCTCCATATCAATTCTCTCTGACGCAGGCCTTGGGATGGCTATGTTCAGTTTAGGTATGTTATTTTCTTTTAAAAAAATGCATAAAGTCATTAAAATGAGTAGAACAGAGAAAATACTTTTTTTTCCCTATTTTGGAGTATATATATGTTACCATGGGAAATAAGGTCATAATTTCAAATCATGCGCATATATTAGCAAATAGAACATTAATTAATTGGTTAAAGAATGGATAGTTCTAATTAACTTTAGCTGCGCTTGTATAGGTCTCTTCATGGCACTGCAACCAAAGATTATCTCATGCGGCAAATCCGTTGCTGCATTTTCAATGGCGGTTAGGTTTCTCACTGGACCGGCTGTGATAACGGCAACAGGCATTGCCGTTGGCCTTCGTGGGACGCTCCTCCATGTTGCTATTGTTCAGGTCTGGTTAATTTTGTCCCCAATTGAAAAAAAAAAATATTAATCCATGAAAATAATTGTTAGTGCAAAAAAGAAGTTAGAAAAAACAATAATGCAAGCCAACTAAACAATTTGCTGAATGAGTTAAAATTATTTCTGACATATCTGAGGCAATGGAGAAAATAATAGTATAAAGCAGAGGCTTCCTAATTACATATTTATTGGCAGCTGCTAACAATGTTAAAATGGTTTGAACAAATTAAGAATATATAAAGCAAGTAGAAACATATATATTATTTGCATTTTGTATTTGTCAGGAAACTTCAGAACACCAAATTTTTTGAATAAATTATAAGAACAGCCAACTAATAAAATATGTTATTGAAGCAGGCAGCTCTTCCCCAAGGAATCGTACCGTTTGTTTTTGCCAAGGAGTACAATTGCCACCCACAAATCCTTAGCACAGCGTAAGCAAATTTCAATATACCCCCATCAAGTTTTCCAAATTAATCAATGCACAATTAATACTTTCAGTTTGATTTATCAGATTCCTTTTCTGTTGTTTTTTCAGGGTTATATTTGGAATGCTCATTGCATTGCCAATCACAATTCTGTATTATGTACTTCTTGGTCTGTAAAGAACTTGAAGAAAGCTACAAATAGGACCCCAAAAAAAACAGAGAGAGAATGTTTACTGACCTACATATCTTGCATGGTAATTTAAAAAAAAAAAAAAAAAACAAAAACAAAACAAAACAAAACAAAAAAAAACAAAAAAAAAACAAAAAAAAACTGAAAATAATCATGAAAGTCATAAAGTTTTTATTCCCTAGCTATGAATGATATTCTAAAGGGGTTAGAGTAGGGTTAATTATTCTTGGCAGGTAAGATAATAGTTAGGTTCAGTTCTGTTTTTCTTTCCATTTTGGAATCTAGTTAGAATTTTATATTGAGCTCCCAAATTAAGAGTTTTGGGAATCATAATTCAATTTCTTTTTGCTCATCTTTCAATGCAATTTTCTTTATTTTTTGGTTCTTTTACGAAGAAGTGTAGTGCATCTGGATTTGGACATGGAAGTTCTCATAAGTCATAATAACATAGAAATAAATTGTATATCTTTTGCACGGACTGCAATTAATTAATTGAAATCCTAGTGAATTGTGCAACTTGATGCATTGTGCTGGATTCAAATCTGCTCATATTTTTTAGAATAGGAGATCCACCTCTTCTCCTTTCCTCTCTCGTTCTTCAAAAATAACACAAAATGGAATCCGCTATGCTAAATTAAAGAGCGGGTCCACTGAGATCATTGAAGAGCAGCGGCCTAAGTCTTCTACAAAACACTTAGTTGATCTATATAAGTATCTGATTCATCTATATAAGCATCTAAAGAAAAGAAGGGTGCTTTTTTCTCAAGAAAAGGAGCAGATTTGGATCCCATTGTGCCAACCGGGCGAGAATGTGCTGCTCTTCTTCAAGAAAAGCAGAAGTCTGATCTTCTTTATCTACTGTTCAAATATTTTTAACGGTTCAGATTTTCCAGAGAAGAGGAGAGCAGCAGATTTTATATCCAAATCTGAACTACTAAAAAATATTTTTTTTAGTAAAAGTGGGTGGTCAAGTCACCTAATTATTTAATTAATATTCACAAAAGATTGCTCCTTATGGGTTTTGAACCTACAACCTCCCACACGGAGATCATTGTCTTTGTCACTAGATCAAAGTCTGATTCTCAACTACTAGAAAATACTTGAACGGTTGGAATGAAAAAAAATCATGAACGAAAGCTTGTTCCTGCTTTTCTAGAAAAGCAATAGATTTTGTGCCAAACTATTACTTCGACTAGTTCTAATATAACTACAAGAATGGGACAGTATCCACGAGGAATAATGTCAGTATACCCTCGCAAATACTATCATTGCTAATGGAAAAAAAAATATATATATATTTTTATGTCGGTATACTCTCCTAGATAGTCACTTTTTACTCTCGCGAATATTATCCCTTTCTTGTAATTAAATAAAGTAATTGTGGGTTCTAACTAAAATAAAGTAATTGTGGTGCTATAAAAGAAATAATAGGCAGCGTTTTGTGAAAAATGGTTCAAAGATGCTATTGAAGAATACAAATAGTTGTAAATAAAGAATTGAAGAAGAAAGAACAGAAACTAGTACAGATTATAATAAAGAAACAGGGGATGCACATGACAAAAGAGTATCTTCCATTTATCTCTTCCTTTGTCCAAGATTGTGAGTCTAGACAATGAGGCATATCAAACAGTCAAATTATTATAAAAATGGCTAAACCATGGACTTTTTGTATTTTTGCTTGGAAATGCACATGCTACAACATGGAATTAGTATATTAATTAGTACAGTAAATAAAGATCTACCTTCCAATCTAAACTGGCGTGTTAGGCTCTTCATAATGTTTATTGGTGTTTAATTATATAAATAATTTACAAACTCGGACTCACAAAATTCATATTTCTCATCTTCATTTTGTTTAATTAATTGTCCATATTTTGATTTCTGAAGCATTAATGAATGATGCAAGCCATGCAGCTACAAGCAGTTGCTCTATTCAATATTGCAAATATATATCAAGCAGTTCTCATCAGGGGTGCAAACGGATCGGATAATATCCGACCATATCTGGATCTGTATCTAAAAATTAGATACAAATATCCGATATCCGAATATCTGTACGGATACGGATATGGTTTTGAATTTTAATTATCCGTATTTGAATAGTAGTATATATCATATAATTTAATATATATTACGAAAATATTTATGTATATATCTACGGATATCTGATATCCAATCCGTATCCATCAAACATCCGATCTGTATCCGTATTTGAAAAACAAAAATAATATGATTTTACCACTATCCAATCCGTATCTGATCCGGTAGCACCCCTAGTTCTCATTATAAATTGTGGCATCCCAAAAATTATTTAGGAAAGTTTTGGGTGATGAAAACTAAGAAAAATTATTTCTTGGATCTTTACTCAATTCTAAGAAAGTTTTGGGTGATATTTGCAAAACATTCCACCCTTGCCCTCCTCTGACGCGTCACTCTTTGTCTCTGTTCACCCCGCTTAATTACAACTTCTTAATCTCTCTCACTTGTTTTCTAGAATAAGAAGTGCATAAATAAAATGACGTAGATTATATTCAATGGTTTTATTTTGACTTTTAAGTTTTAAATTTTGAGTTATTAAAATTTTAAAAAATAAAGACATGATGGAGGTACAAAAAATAGAGACATTTGAACCCTCCTCTTAATTAAATCTCTGTATTGCTTTTCCGAAAGAATATATTTCTTAAAAAAGGATACACACAACAATAATGAAATATTTTTCGTGAGAATAAAAAAGTGATTTTTTGTAATGGACTATTCTCATTTTTCAGTTTTTTTTTTTAAAACAGTACTTTCTGCAACAAACGACCGAGAAGGAGTCCTCTGCCCCCCGGGGGGCAGGAAATTCCTGCCCCCAGAGTCTCTGTGGGTGGGGCCCATTTAAAAACAGTAACAAAAAGTTAAACCCTAAACAGTAATCGGTCCCACCCCGGTCCCACCCGACAGAGACTCTGGGGGCAGGAATTTCCTGCCCCCCCGGGGGGCAGAGGATTTTGTTTCCAAACGACCATCATAAAAATATTTATTTCCTCGCAAAAAGTATCAATTGCAGTGACAATCTCTTATTATTCTCTTTACATGGGACAGGTTCCGAAGAAAAGCTGTACGGGAGAAATCCGACAGCTGAGTCATGAATTACATGCATAGTACATGATGAATTGATGATTAGTGCCTTGCATGGAGTGCAATCTGAGCGCGAATTGACTTCACCTCGTGAAAAGAGTGCTGAGTTAGCATCCGCTGGCTGTGACTTTTACAAGCAAGTTGTCTGAGTCGTTCGATTTTATCCGACTTAAGATCCATTCTCTCTTTGCCTCTCAGATTATAGCGTGGAATATATATATATATAGGAGATATAGACCTTGGTTCGATAAAACAAAAATTAAAAATTAAGGCTCAACAGCAACCAAGGTTCTGACTTTATAGGCACTATTAGGCGGGATCTTTTGAAGCATATGCTTATCATGATCATGTCATGGAGGTAACATGAGTGTTCATCTATTAATTCACACAAGAAAAAACGTCTGGGCTCAATAAGGTATAGGGGTGCACAAAAAACTCACGACTCAAAATTCAGTTCGGAATCAATTCAAATTCAACTCATTAATAATTCTAATTGAAACTGATTTGAGTCAAAACTGACTCGATTGATTTATGAGTCAAATTCAAGTTACCCCGACTCGGTCTGAAGTCAACTCGGTTAGACTCACACCAAATCCTAATTCATATATTTCTAATTTTACTTCCCCAAACCTTATACATGTTTTCCTCAATTTATTGTATTGCTACTTGAAACTAAAAAAAAAATTCATTGCTTCTCAAACGACTAAATCTTGTATGTTTGGTAATTTTTAATTATGTATTGGCTATTGTCTCATTATGTATTGTCTTTAATTGTATATTATTTTAGTAAATTATGTAATATTTCTTGTGTTATAATTAAATTAGATTGTCTCACTATGTACTATATTATAAGTCACGAATCGACTCACCTCAACTCGAGTTGCTTGCAAGTTGATTACAACTTAAAATTTCTGACTCGGAACTATATTAGCAACTCGGATTTAACTCAGATGAGTTAGCGAGTTGAATTCAAATTGTTCTCAACTCGGCTTATGAGCAGCCCCACTAAGGTCTCAATAGTAACTAGTGGAAGATACAAACAGAGCTCATTACAAAAAGAAACGTCCTATTTATTTTTTAAATTACTATGGTCGAAGTTAAATCGTTCAGGTTTCGTCTAGTGCAAGATTTATTATTTCCTTTAAAATTCATATAAAAGTCACTCTTTAAATGTACAAAATTCATTTTTTTTACTCCGGACGAGCAAAATATGTGTTCTTTATAGCTGCAATGAACGATGCAAGATTTTTAGCAATCTCAGAGGTTTCCGATTTTATAGAGAATTTTGGTGGAATTGGGATAGCACAAATCTCAACGCATTCATTATTATCCAATACGCAGTCTTTTGCAGCAATGAAGACAATTAGGAGTGTTCAAACAGTCGGTTCGGTTGAAACCGAACTAAAATAACGAAATCAAACTTTTATTCAGTTTTCAAAAATAGAACCAAACTGAATCTATCAAACTTATAAATCGATTAAGAAACAAACTGAAGTAAACCTATTAGTGTCATTATTAACGAAAATTACATATGTTCATACACAAGTTGTTCAATTCCATACAAAATATATAGATGTTTTAAAATATTTAAACTAAAATGAAAGAAATGAAACAATGATTGAACCAAACTAAATATAAATCATACTTGAACCAATGTAATTTGGTTGGTTCAGTTTAACCAGTTTTATAAAATTTTAATCGATTAAACCAAACCGATCCATCTAAACCGTAATAATTCAAAAATTCAACCAAACCGATCCATTTAAACCAAAAAACTGAAATTTTTCGATTCGGTTGAAAACTGAACTGTTTGAACACCCCTAGAGACAATTCCATTCCAATAAAGTGTACATATTTAAATTAAGGACATTTTGTGGAACTGCTAACTTTTATTTCTATATAAAAGGAAAATTTAAAGAGACATCAGCAAGCCTCAAGCGTTCAGCTTTTAGTAGACTCGTTCTGGAAATACTTTCTTTCAGTACAGAATTTATCTTTTTCTCACTCGAGAAAGGACGAATCATGTACGACTTTTAAGAAAAAAGTTTAATTAGATAGACAAATTTTGGTAGATGATAGTTAGTAGTTTAGTACTCTCTCGTGAACAAAATTAAAAGCATATACAGCCATCATCCACAAAGAGCTGAACCCACAACAAAATTTACTCAATGTTGATGTTCCCCACGTTCTAGAATCAATTGAGCACTCACCAAGAATAGAAACCACAAGACAATCAAGTATCAGGAAATCATAGCAACATTACCAACAGGATACAAGCAATGTTCACACAAAAACGACAATGGAAAGCTAATTACAACTTCATTTCTTTTTTCATGCCCATGATTAAGGAGAAAAAATTGAAAAAAAAAAGGACCTGGGAAATCCAGAAAACAAAGTTATGCTAAGATAACACTACTTTGGTTAGCATCTTGAAACCTTCATATCATCAGTAAGTCTTTCTTTCTTTCTTGTTTAAACTATACAAATTTTCTCGACCAAACTGGAATTCCTGGAATTCATGGCTTCATCAGGTTGCCCAGTAGCTGCTATGAAAATTGAATTTATAAATTTGGATTAGTGGCATCTATTTCTTTTAGGAAAACATCTTGCCATCGGTGTTATTGTCTGTGCCCTTGTACCAGTACAGTGGCAGGCGTAATACAGAAAGCACAAAACTAACAGTACTGTCACGGCATTATCTCCCTAAAGTAGATACCAAACACAGTAATGCATATGTTCTCCAGCCCTGACTAGGGTCAGGACTGATATAAGAAACCTGTACAGGCCTTTAACCCCACCAAATACCCTTTCTTCCTGATTTAATTTAGCTCTTTATATAATTTTTGTTTAGCTGACATTAATACTAAACTGGGTTTTATCCATAACTTCAGCATAAATGACCAAAGAAACTTTATTAATGTTCACCTGACATATATAAAAGTCATGTACCTTTTTTTCTTTGGGGGCAGCATTTGCAAATCAAATCTTTCAAGGGAGTTTGAGGGACTGGGATAAACTTCCCCAAAAATGCAAGGGGCCAACTGCTCAATAAGAAAATAAAAAATTGAAAACGTTATAGTCAAGAAAAAGCGGCCAATCTTTTGGTCAAATGTACGGGTCAGCCAAAAAAAATTAACATTCTCTGAGTCAAATTAACAACAAAAGTTCTATAAATTTCTATATTGTATCTGCCAGAAGTAAATAGTCATAGTCAAATTATCAAAGAATCTGAGGTTTCCAGGGAAGCAAAATATTAAATCTGAAACATTCTTCAAGCATTAAACAATATTAATAGTGTGAAAATAGTAAAACTTAAATATTTTTACCTTACAAAAGCAATGCCAATAGAAACTAGCCAGAGCTGCCAGCTAAGCTTAACAGTTGAAGTGAACTTCCCAAGAAACTCAATAATCATGGCCTGTGACATTCCAAAATTTTAAAACAATTATGAAATTAAATTAAATCATCTCTTTTGAAAAAATGTTTTATGTAGTCGCAGAACACATTGAAAAGGTGTTTTCTAAATAGTACCTGCAACACAACAGTTACGCCAATGATACTCATAAAGAGGTGGTTTTTTGTCACTCCTTCAAAAATATTCCATTCTTCTGGCTTCCTTGCATTGAACTCATTAAATACCTAATGCAAAACACAAACTTAAATTTCATCAAATATATATATTAAAAAACAAATGAAATGCCAATAATACTTCTTTTCCTGCACACACTTTCAATTTCAATTTCAATTTCAATTTCACCCGTCATGTGAACAGAGTGGATGGGAGGGTATCTGTGAGAATCGGTAAGCATTAAAGGGGTTGGCGGTTTGTTCCCCTTCTTTTTTTATTTGGGTTTCATTTTTCTTTTTCTTAGTATGTTAGCTGCTTAATGACACCATATAGGAAAACTGAAGAGGAGTTGCTTTTCACAAAGTGCTAATTGCAAGAGTAAATTTGTGTTAATTGAGGCTCAAACAAAAAATCAAAGAGAACATAAACATAATGAAAATCAATGAGGATATCGTTATAAAAATTTCAAAATAGTTAAATTAAGGAGAAAATAAAAGAGAAATGAGAAATTACTTGGCAGAGAACAAAAGTATTGAAAATAAAAGTGTTCTTTATTTTATTTGCTTTCGCCGCTGAATAGTTCTCCAGTTTAAGAAGACTTCTCCCATCAAAGTTAAGTGTCAAGAGAACTGCCACTTGATAGAAGGCCTTGTTTTTAAAAAAAATAAAATCATTATTTTTTGTCCTGATTTATGTTCTTCTTTTATAAGTAATTACTTCAATTGAAGTTTTACCTGAACTAACAAATTCCTCCACATTATGTTTGTAATTAGTGGCTCCCTGCAAAAAGGCTATGTTAGCTAAAAATGGAATGCAGTGGACCTACTGGTTCTTTTTCTTTAGAAAAAAGAAAAGAAAAAGAAAGAGACTGTCAACTAACACTGCACCATTAAATCAAGGTTTCAAAAGGCAGAACATGACTAATTCTCTATAACATTTTCATAAAGACTAGGCAATTCCTTTTTTGAACTAGTTCACATAACTTTCTAAGAAAAATCCTCAAAATTTTGGTTCAAGAATTTCTAAATGCTTAACAATTGAAATGCTATTGACTATTATGTGAACAATTTTCAAAGGAGATGTACATAATAAATAGTAGCAGTTTATTCAGGGATAGTTGGAGATATAACCTGCGACCAACAGGTGACCTCTTCATGAGACTATCTGTTGGTGGTTCAGTTGCCAATGCAAGAGCACCAAGTGTGTCCATTATTAGATTCACCCATAGCAACTAGAAACGTTGAATCAACAAAAATCATAAATAAAACAAGAGAGATGTACAGTCCAAATATATATTCTTTATTGTAAGTGATCCTACATAGTTGCTGTTGTAAATTGCCACAAAAGTTGTTGAAATCAAGACATACACCAAGAGAGATGTACATTCCAATGAGGTTACAATGAAATATATATTCTTCGGAGGAGCAAACTCTATCCCCTTGATAAACCTTTGACACTTATAGGTAATTTTTTCAATCCTAATGGAAATTAAAAGGTCCACCTTTGAAAACTCAAGAGGACTGCTTTGTTATCCCATGGGTCATAAAGTTACTAACCAAAGAACATTTGTAGTTCCATAGCTCTAATGGACCCAGTCTAGAGCAAACTTTCACAAATGACTTCTACATGGAGCTTAATTGGGGATAATCCTAATTTGATGATCCCCTTCCCATTGCATATCAAATATTTCTATGCTCTATTTTATAATATGATGACCTCATGCTTAGTTGGGCTTTATTCAAATTGTTCAAGTTTCTTTTATTTTATTTTCATGGAAGTTACAATTTATTTACCTGGACAGCATTAAGAGGGACATTTCCAGAAGAAACAGCAGCAACCACATTAATAATAAGAGCCGCTACATTCACTGTCAGCTGAAATTGAATAAATTTCTGTATATTTGCATAAACTGACCGGCCCCACCTGACCACCTACAGAAACAGACCAAAACAATACAAATTTTTAAGTTGTACAAAAGACTATAGTATCAAGATACTTCAGAACCCTTATATTTGGCTCTGTATTATATTGCAGGTTTAAGGAGTATATTCCAACGCTTCAGTTAGCACTTAATACAAATTTCCCTAACTTTTGAGTGTTATAGTACTATGATAAAAAAAAAAAGCCTTGGCATTATAATTTTTATTAAACAAATTCTGAAAATTAAAATAATAGCAAGAAATATAAAATAGAAGAGTGCAATAGTACCTTGACAACAGAAGAGAAATTGTCATCCAGAATAATGATGTCTGAGCTTTCTTTGGCCACCTCAGTTCCTTGAATCCCCATAGCTAGACCAATATCTGCCTGAATAATTGACAGAAGAAATTGCATTTACTTGAAAGGATAAACTTAGTGAGCCTTCACAAACATTCAAATATCAAGCAATGCAAGGCCTCAGAATATAAATGAAATAACTATTTAGTATATCAGTTTATTCCATCTGAGAAATCAAAGGGATTGAAAAGGAAAAACCAACCTCATGCAAAGCAGGAGCATCATTGGTGCCATCTCCAGTGACAGCTACTACATCGCCTTTATTTTTCAATGCCTTTACAAGCTGCAACTTGTCATTCGGAGAAGACCTTGCCATCACCTAACCATTTTACAGACCAACTTAATACTTAGGTTTCTCAACAGTTACATGCATAAACAAAAGACAGTTATTAAAAGAACACAACAACTTTTAAGATCTGTGACATTTTACAGAAACATAAAATCAAGTTAGATCAGATGCAATTCTTGAGCATTTTGAGAAATTCCAAAGAGTGGGTTTGTTCAAAGCAGGTCAGTTTTGATCAGACCATGATATGCTGACCCAGACTCAACCAGTCGTACTGCAGGTCAATTAAATCCAGGCTAGGACCCCATCTTGCCAGTCTTAGCAAATCAGGTCATTAAAACATCATACTCAGTAACATTTCTTCCCATTTACCACGAAATATGTCCCAAGTGCCCCCTTCTTTCTTGCCTATTTTTCTGTACTTGTAACATCAGAAAATATGGGTATTTTTTGGTGCTTTTAGAGAAATTAATTGAGGAATTTCCGTGATATTTATGCAAGTTCCAAAAGGAAAGTTATAAGACATTTAGATACATCTTTTTGCAGGAGTATATATGAACTTTTGATGTGTGATACTGCCATGCATGTTTTTTCTCTTATGAAAAGAACGGAGAACTTAATAGATTAGTTACTACCATGTACCTTGATTTTCTCCACCATCCCCTCCTTATCATCATCATTCAAGGCACGAAAAACTTTCCCCTCAACAATTACCTCATCCATTTTGTCATTTTCTGATAGTATACCACACTCTAAGGCAATGGCTTTGGCTGTTTGAAGGTTGTCTCCTGTGACCATGCGTACCTACAAATCAAACACAACATAAGAAAAATGACTTTGCACTTCTCAAGTCAGAGAAAGAACATACAAACAGACCCAAAATAAGGACAGCCTTATTTTTGAGGGAGGGGAGCAGTTTACCTTTACTCCTGCATTGGTGCACAAAAGAACAGCATCTTTCACACCAGGACGACATGGATCCTACAAAAGTTGCACAGATGTGTTTCAAAAACTGTCATCACAAATCGAGATAGTAGTTATTAAGTCATTGGATTGAATTTCAATTCTGTGTGTTGTTTTCTTATAGGATATCTTATTCAAAATAATTATCACACCAATAAAAGTACCCTGCAATTATAAGAAAACCATTTCCCATGTGCACAACTGTATTATATATCCAAAAAATAATTAAAATTACTTTTGAGTAACACTCCCCTGTACGCAGAAGTTTGATAGAATTTTTCCATAAATCAAATCTCAAATCTCCAAACCCCCTAAGAAGAATGAATTGTAACTACGAAAAACATTCACTTTAGCTAACAGTACAGATTTTAGTTTGAAGTATCATTTGGGAAAAAATTCAGCAATACCTCAAGACTTTCTAGTCAATTTAAAAGCAAAAGAGCAAAATTGACAATTTAAAAAAAAAAAAATCATAAATGGGACTAAACCTTTACCTTCATACCCACAATAGCAAGAAGAATTAGGTCATCCTCAGGTAAAGACCAAGTGACCCTTTGTTCTTCATCTGGGACTTTTTTTAAGTCAAAAGGCTTATATGCTAGAGCCACACATCTTAGACTCTTGGCCGCCATGGCTTCTATTTGCTTCTGAAATTTCTCAACCTAATAATAAAAAACTTGTATAAAAAAAATAGAAACTAAAGGATTTAAAGATACTATTGTACTACTCAAGGTCTGGAAATGTAGGATATTGTTCATTGTTGATTGTTTTTGCTTTTGGGATGTCATTATTTGTAATAGTGGTTGATTCTAGTATTTGTGGAGGTACTGGGGTTGAATTTGGACCCTAAATTAATTTTTGGCTAAGGAGAGAATGAATCAGAGAGCACGATATATGTGTGCCAGTGCACTGATCAGAGGTCCAGCATAGTATTTTCCATCATGCGTCAAGACAAACATCTGATAAATGGTATATCACACTAGCCAGTACAGAACTATTTGATATTAACTTCCATTTTCCTGAACCAGTGTTGTTGGGTGTGAAAATACAGTACTTCTAATTGTTCCTTTTGTTTTGTTGGGTCAATTGCATTCATTAAGAGTTGTGTGATTGAACTTGAGTCTTGTCAGTAGGTTCCAAGTAAAAAAATGAACAAGAGAAGATGGTCCATTTATACTATCCAGCAGTATTCACCAAGAACTTCTGGTACTGGTATGTGCATTTGAGTACCCAAGCTAACTGACACTAAATTGCAAATGTTTTACAACCCTGTAAATGACTCTAGAGCAAGATGTTGAAAATAAACATTTTCCATCCTGACAGATATACTGACAGCCAGTGCAACTATACATGATAACTAGTCTAGGACAAGACCTACCGCCTGAGGAGTCATGTCATGTTTGCTCCCACTTTCATCCATCCAACTGGTACAAAGATCCAGTACAATCTCAGCTGCTCCTTTCCAGTGCACATGTACATCCGAGCCATCCTAAATTATTAAGAGTTGACATGCAAGGAGGACAAGAAAACGTATACATAAGAATGCAAATGATGTACAAATTTGGTCTCTGCTGGTACTTACAGAATGTTCACAAGTTTCAGTTTGGTAACAATTGATCGTCAGTGTTTTCTATTATTAAAGAGAGAGAGAGAAAGAACAAATCTTTTTATTTCATTCTCAATTGTGTTACCTTACAACTGATAAATTACATCTCTATATAAAGGCAACAGTCTAATCTCTAATCACTTAGGTAATTACATACATGCCACTAACTACTTCCAACTAATTGCTGTTATTGCCTTGACTGCTAATTACATAATTGCCATCCTAACTAACAGTAAGTAATAGGGCTGCCATAGCACAAATGCCTCTGTGCTATGCAATGCTGTAGCAGCTCTTATATTCTAATACGCCCCCCGCAAGCTGAGCATCACTCAGAAACAGTCAGCTTGGTCGATAAATGGAGGAATCGTGGAGCAGCTAAGGCCTTTGTGAAAATATCGGCCAACTGGTCCTTGGAGGACAAGAACTAAATAGAAAGGCTCTTGTTAGCAACTCTCTCTCGGACGAAATGAAAATCAATCTCGACATGTTTCGTGCGAGAGTTAATCATCGGGTTATAAGCCAAGAAGGTAGCACCAATGTTATCACACCACAATGTAGGAGGCGAAACAGGGATGACATGTAATTCAGCCATGAGAAACTGGAGCCAAACAACCTCGGAACTAGCGATAGCAAGTGATTTATATTCCGCCTCGGTGCTAGATCATGCCACTGTAGGTTGTTTCTTAGACCCCCATGAAATGATGTTAGGCCCTAGAAACACACAAAAGCCGGAAGTCGACTTGCGGTCATCGGGAGAGCCGGCCCAATCGGCATCCGAGTAAGCATGAAGAGAGAGGGATGGGGCCGGTTGAATGGTAATACCATGAGAAATGGTGCCTTTGAGGAAGCGAAGAATGCGCTTAACCGCTGCCCAATGCGTTGTGGAAGGTGATTGCATGAATTGAGAGACTTTATTCACCGAAAAGGCAATGTCGGGGCGGGTAAGCGTGGCGTATTGGAGAGCGCCAACAATTGAACGGTAAAGATGTGGATCATGAAAAGGGTCGCCATCAAACTTAGAAAGAGTAGTTTTGAGACACATGGGAGAGGGAAGAGGGTTAGCATCAATCATATTGGCACGTGTAAGAACATCTTTGAGATATTTCGATTGGGAGAGATGAAGCCCTTTAGAGGTCGGTTTGACTTCAATTCCAAGAAAGAAGTTGAGTGGACCAAGATCCTTCACAGGGAATTGTTGTTGAATGGACCGAATGAAAGCAGAGATGACCTCCTTGTTAGAACCCGTGACAATGATGTCATCTACGTAAACAAGCACAATAAGCATAGTCCCATTGGAGGAAAAGGTGAAAAGGGACGGATCATATCGAGATGCATGGAAGCCATGATCAAGAAGTGCCTTGCTCAAAGCATGAAACCAAGCTCGCGGACTTTGCTTCAAACCATAAATGGCTTTGTGGAGGCGGCATACATGCCACTAACTACTTCCAACTAATTGTTGTTATTGCCTTGACTGCTAATTACATAATTGCCATCCTAACTAACAGTAAGTAATAGGGCTGCCATAGCACAGATGCCTTGCGAGTCCGACCCCCTCTGCACCGGATCCGTCCCCTTTACTCACTTACTCCAGACGACTCCCTCCCACTGCGCGTCCTTCTCCCTCTGTAGCGGATCTGCACCCTATTCAAACCTACAATAGGCGCGCCAAAACAGTTTTACCTTCCAGAGAGCCTCCCATTCTTGCTACACCTCCTTGTACTGCCCAAATTCCTCCTTCTCAGCCTGTTTCTTCCCAATCCAAACATTCTATGATTACCAGAGGCCGCAAATCAGCTCTCTCCACCAACCCAGCTGCTTTATTAAGTGAATGCATCGGAAGAAGAATTCCTGGGCAGAACCAGATCGTCTGTGACCTCTGAAATGCGGCTGGAAGGTGGGAGTGTACTGGAGGCAGCAGGTTGAATCAACACAGGTAGCCAATTAGCAAACAGAGGCTGGGAACTAGCTTCTGAAACCGATCCAGAAACTAAATTCTTGAAAGGAAACTGTGTTTCATCAAATATAACATGTCTAGAGATATAAACTTTGTTAGTATCATTGTGTAGGCATTTATAACCCTTTTGAGAGGTGCAATATCCAAGAAAAATGCATGGCTGTGAGCGAGCTTGTAACTTGTGATGATTGTAAGGTCGAGTGTATGGAAAACACAAGCTACCTAACACCCGTAAAAATGAGTAATCGGGTTGTTTACCAAAAATTTTAAAGAAAGGAGAGGAAGAAGCACTTGAGGAGGGTAGACAATTAATCAAGTATACCACACTCAAGAAAATATCATCCCAATACCGGTCAGGAATAGAAGCATGCGACATGTTGGCAAGGGCAAGTTCCACAATGTGGCGATGCTTGCGTTCGGAAACCCCATTTTGTTGCGGGGTATATGGGCAAGTCGTTTGGTGAATGAGAGAAGGGAAAGCACGAGAAATCGACTTGTACTCGGTGCCACCATCCGTACGAAGGATCTTAATAGTGCGTTGGAGGAGGTTTTCGACTTGACTTTTAAATGAGGAGAAAACACGAAAAACCTCATCTTTGGAATGCAAGAAATAAATCCAAGTGTAACGTGAGAAATCATCAACAAACACAATATAATAACGAAAACCGTTAGTAGAAAGTAAAGGTGCGGGTCCCCAAAGATCCGAATACACAATCTCTAATGGAAAAGAAGAAGAAGAAGAGCTAGAAATAAAGGGTAGTCTATGCGATTTTGCCACAACACAATCAAGACACATGGTCATTTTATTTCTAGTACAAGGCAAAGCAAAAGTATTTAACACTTTGTGAGTAGTAATAGAGGAGGGATGGCCGAGGCGCGCATGCCAAGTGTCAACGGATGTGCGCTCACCAACAAAAGCTTGAGGTTTCGGTTGAAGAGGTAAGGAATAGAGGACATGGTCAACCTTGATTTGGAAAATTGCCCTCATAGTGCGGCGCTCCTTTATGACACAAACATTAGAAAGAAACTCAATGAGAATGCAATTATCTTGCAATAATCTAGAAAGGCTCACAAGATTTTTGGTGAATGAAGGGACAAACAATACTTCTTTTAAAGAGATTGTGCAATTCGAAAAATTTAGAGAAGAGGAACCAATGTGAGAGATGGTCATACCCACACCATTACCAATGTGAAGTTTGTCACCGCCTTCGTATGGCAAGAATGAGGAAAGGTTGTTGAGATCATTGGTGACGTGGTGAGTTGCACCCGAGTCGAGACACCACTCGATACCCGGATTAGTAGGTGCAGTATGAGCACTGTTGGCTTGAAAATGTGGCATAGGCTGAGCAAAATGGGCTTGGAACGTAGGTGGCTGTTCTGGATATTTCACAAGATCAGATCGGTACCAACAGTTACGGGCCTGATGTCCTCTTTTGTAGCAAATTTGACAAAGAACTTCTCTGTCAGGGTTGGGCCGAGCAGATCTCTGATTGGAATAGTCTGGTTTTGGGCCAGTGGGCTTGGCGAATGGAGTCTGACCATCTCCGTAAGATGTAAAAACACGCTGATGGGTATGTCTGCCTCTAGCGGATCGGGTATTGGCATAACGCGGACCCGATTTAGAATTGTAAAGAGCGATAGGATCTTGAGCGGAGGGGAGAGAAGAAGGTCCGGCCGGTTGATGAGAGAGGAGAAGACGAGCCTCAAAGCTGTAAATGATAGCAGTCAGATCAGCAATCGAACGAGGAGGAGCCGTTTGAACAGCGATCACAAGGGAGTCGAACTCGGATCCCAATCCTTGGAGAATGTACATCTGAAGATCATCATCAGAGACAGGTTCGCCGATAAACGCCAGCTCATCGGCTATAGCTCGAAGCTTCTGAACATACTCTAGGCAGGAAGAACCGTTCTTGGAAGTGGTCTGGAGTTTCCGCCGAAGCTCAGAAAGTCGGGCCCTGGACGTGGCAGAGAAGGAACGCTGAAGCGATTGCCAAAGCTCAGTTGAGGTCTTAGCAGAGATGACCTGGGCTAGAATCTCGCGAGTGAGAGATGAGCGAATCCAGGCGATGATCATTTGATCCTGCTTGTACCATGGTAAATAGGCGGAATTGGTCTGAGACACACCAGCTGGAGTAAGCACAGTAAGCGGTGGCGGATCAGATTCAAGAAATCGAAAAAGTCCATAGGCATGAAGAAGGGAAACGATCTGAGACTGCCATGACAGGTAGTTGTCTCGATCCAATTTAGTTGAAATGGGGAGGGTAAGCATCACCAGTTGATGATCTGGTGTGCTAGGGAGAGGGGTAGAAATGGCGGAAGATGAAGAAGGATTAGCTAATGGATCAGTCTCCATGTGCTCTGATACCATAAAGAGAGAGAGAGAGAGAACAAATCTTTTTATTTCATTCTCAATTGTGTTACCTTACAACTGATGAGTTACATCTCTATATAAAGGCAACAGTCTAATCTCTAATCACTTAGGTAATTACATACATGCCACTAACTACTTCCAACTAATTGTTGTTATTGCCTTGACTGCTAATTACATAATTGCCATCCTAACTAACAGTAAGTAATAGGGCTGCCATAGCACAGATGCCTCTGTGCTATGCAATGCTGTAGCAGCTCTTATATTCTAATAATTATTTTCTTTGTTTTTAATACAAAACTCAAATAAAACAAAAAGAAGTGCTAGTAGGTGGTTGACAGAATTGACTGATACAATAACTAAATGAGATTCAGCAGTACCAGACAGGACCAGATAAAAGCCTCTGCATATAGAGATCCCATGCCAGGAAAAAAGAGGGTTGTGAAAGGCATGGCGAGCCAACATAAATTGCATCTTTTTTATGGAAATGAAACCCTCACGAGACTCCGGTTGGGTTCCATTTCTAGCCTACCCAAACTTGTTTGGGACTAAAGGCTTTGTTGTTGTTGTTGTATAGAGATCCCATTGCCCTACCAAACCAAACCTGAATAGTTTCTGTAGACTGCCCTAAAGTTTCTGTAATAGAGACTGCACATAACAATGCTTCAGAGGCTTACCACATGAACAGCCACACCACCGCGCTTCTTTTCTGAGTTGAAAGGTGAGGCATGAACAATCACAGATTTCGATCTAATCTCCTTGAATTTCATTTTTAACTGCAATGTTTAGAATTTAAAATATTAAAACCTGTCAAAGTATAGTACATAATTTAAAACTCTACACCACTATACCATCAATTGGCCCTCTTATAGAATATTTCTGCTATAAGTTTCACTCTGAAAGTTTCTGATCGAACTTGTACAATTGAAATTTAGGCAGTTGTAGAAAGAAAATTTTCACAAGAAATGTGCATATTAGGGGACAGAAATGTCATTGAAATCCTTATGCCTAAAGGATAAAATGACATTTTAAAAAATCATACAAGAATGAATTATACCTCAACACCCCAGCCAAGTATGGCTTTCTCAGTAGGTGACCCAGTTATCTCAACAGCTGCATTCTGACAATAAGATTGTTGCTCAAGTTAAAAACTTAATCAAGGACAACAATTCCAACCTGATGACTTCAATAAATAAATAATATTATACATCACTATATATAAAAATAAATGAACATATAAAAGTAAAATGAAGCAAAGAAATTTAAGTGTTGGCTTCTAAAATTTGCCAAATCTAGTAAGTATGGGGGTAATTTGGTCATTTTTGCTTGACATATTCCAATGGTGGGGGTCACATAACTCAAAATGGTCACTGCTAATTACAAATATGAGAAACAGTGAATGCTGTTTGCAAATGGGGTCAACGATTGGGTATAATTTGCAAAAATAAATATCGATGTACTTGACAAAATTAAATTTGTGAAGTCACTAGGTTTGGTGTAAATTCTAGTCTGCCCATAAAAGAAGTGAAAATATAAGGAGATGAAAAGTGTTACCTCAGGCTCATACACATTCCCAGTAGTATTTTGTGCAATTCCTTCCAATATAAGTGAATTAACAGTAGGTGAAAGGGAACTGGCATTACTTGCCCCAGCTATATTCTTTTCACCGACATACGCTTCAACCACAGTCATCTGTAGATGGATATTTTATTTTAAAAGCAAACTTTTCACTAATACTTTAGGTTTTCTATTTATCAAAATTTATCAAATGGCTTTATGATTTATGCAAGAATTAAACAGAAAAGAGACCACACAAACCCAAAGAAAAAAGAAAAAACAAAAGGACCTTTTTGCAGGAAAATACAATGTACCCTTGGATAAAAAAGGGGCCATAGTTATGACATTTGCAAAAAAGACCCAAGTTTGAATTGCCAGCCAAAAAATATTCCAATGGATTTTTCTTGATTTATTTTTCTCAAACAAAATCATCCATCTATAAATGTAGCTTATTTCAACGGTCGCTTTGTAACTTCATACAGAAATGAACATATGATGAGAAGAACAAACAAATGGGAAGAGAGAAATTTAACTTGGACTTGAAATCATTTATAGGGCCTTTATATAATGTTTACGTTGTTAAACAGTAAGGATTATTGATCAAAATAGAAACAATTATAAGGAGAAAAGACAATTTAGGGGAGAAAATCATTTTACCATGTGACGTCAAAACTGATGACACATGTTAGGATTACTGAACAAGGGAAATTCGGTCAGTCTGCTAAGTCCCAGTTAATACTAGCATTAATTAAGGGTGATTTTGTAAATTCTTATAAACTTGTGCAAAAGTTTTTGCACAAGTCCCGATATGAAAAATGAATAAGCACTAACATAATATATGACTTGGAAGGAATAGAATGCAGTACGAAATCTAACTAAACAGTATAGAAATTACTCATCAGCCAAGGAATCTTGACTGAAACTTGGTATGCAATGCCTGACCTGATTCAATGTTAAAGTGCCAGTCTTATCACTACATATAGTTGTAGCTGACCCCATTGTTTCACATGCCGAAAGCCGCCTCACCTGAGAGAAATTGACAAATTTATTATGAAAGGAACTTCTCAAATATAAAAAAAACCAATGAGTTCGTATTTTCATGAAATATCATAACAAAGTAAGATGAAGAAAAATGAAGTTTCAGAAGATCAAAGCATAGTGAGGACAAACTCACCAGAGCCTTATCTAACATCATCTTGCGCATTGAGTAAGCCAGACTACAAGTACCCAAAAAGTTTCAAAAGAGTGTAAGTTCCAGAAAAATAAGACCAGGAAATATGGAGTCAAATTTTTATTCAACCCTTCGCTATGAATGACATTTCATATGAGCGGGTTGCTTGGTTCAATTTGCACATGTATATCCAATGAGAATTTTGACAGGAACTTTTCTGAAGAATGGCTCAACGTGCAAGGAACTAAATGAACATTTCTTTAAAAGAAACAGAGAAATGGAGACTTACGTTAGGGTCACAGCCAAGGGAAGGCCTTCAGGCACCGCAACAACAACAATAGTCACCTAGCATGTTATGATTTGATATTTAATATTTAAATTTAAAAGAAGACACCCTGGAGAAGCATCACTAAAATGTACAGAACACATACCGCAACAGTAAAAATTTTGATGACACCATCAATAGCAGACTTCACACTTGTTTGTCCTTTTATGAATTGAATCACTCCATCGGCATCGGTTGTTTTTCCAGTAAAATATCTATAGAAAAATGGTCACAGAAGTACAGATTGAAACAGCAACTAAGAACGTCAAAGAACTGAATCTTATAAGAATATCTATTTTTCAATTATAAGCCTAGAAAACAAAGTAACGAGTAAATAAATGTGATCAACTGCAGCTCCTGGGTTACCTTATTTTCTTCAAAAGATACCCAAAAATCTACTTTTCCTCACAATTTTTTTTTATATATCAATGAGGAAAGAGAGGGTAGTTTAGGCATTATAAACAAATTTCCAAAGGGAGAGTGGTAACAGGAATGCTTCTAATGTAATCTAAGGTTGCAGGAGGGCTTCACCTTTTTGTAAGGGTTCACTTGGCATATTGTTGCTTTTGGGGAAAATATATAGTTTATTATTTTAAAGAAAAGAATAAATGAAAGACAAAAATGGAAACACACCTTGCCAAAAGAACAACTAGGACTACACCGGCAACAGCCAGACCAACCATTCCGATCATAGTGGCAACACCATTCAGACGCACCTGCCACATACAAATCATATTTTTTCAGACCAATGAGCTATATAATACACAGCCCACTATTGTACACTACAACCTCCCCTGGATATTGTTTATCTACACTTGGCCTAACTAGCAGATCAATCAAGGATAAGAATACAGATTCTTATATAAGTATTAGCTCTGGTAACAGTACAACACAACTGTACTGAACCTCTGTTGGAGATGATTATTAATTCCGTGTCACTTATTCAAGCTATTTTGAAATGGTGACTTCTGGACTGTACCATATTAAAAGCTGGCTAGCGGTACATACAGGCCACAAATAAATGAAGTAGAATACAGAACCTGCAGGGGTGTTTCTTCATTATTATCCTCTGATATGGTGGCCATGAGTAAGCCCCACTCAGTATTCATCCCAACAGCTGTTACCTGAAAAAGGTAACATAAACAAGAAATAAGTATATCTGGAAGCATTTGTAAACTATAACACAGGCATAACTACAACAAAATACTCCTCCCCCATTTTCCATTACATTCTCTCACCATTTCATTTTTGGAGAGGGCATCTAACATATTTTCTCATAAATAAAGCTAATTCTGATATAGCATAAAAGCAAGAAGCAAGTAATTTTAATGTGATTAAAACTATAGCATTTATGTTGCAAACAGTTTCATAGCAAAAGAAATAAAAAAAACATGCAAACAAAATAAAGTTTGTTGTTATAAATAAGCTACAACAGCTCAGTGAAACAACGTACCAACATAATACCATAACCATCAGCAACTTTACAACCCGACATCAAAAATGGTGACTTCGGATCTTTATGAACCTGCATTGAATTATCACCTTGTTACTAATAATCAATGCTATCATGATTGATGGAAAAAAGATAGCTCCCATTAGCTATGCAATTTGCCTTGTCTAAACCCCCAAAATATGCAATTAAAGACCAAAGAAGCTATGAAATAATGGGAAAGAATTTTTCATTTCTGTTGATATTACAATTTTGCTCTCTCCTGTCATGCTAGATTCGTCAATGGCAAGTGACTGGCCACTAATTAACAAACCATCAGCAGGGACCTAAACAAAAATGTCCAATAAGCTGTGTCAGAAACCAAAATTGATATTAATTAATATTTACAGGTGATAGAAACTTTGTCTTACCTGATCACCAATTTTGAGAGGGACCACATCACCCACCACTAGATCAAATATTGATATGCATATTCTTTTACCATTTCTGATAACCTAATATATGGAGAGAGAAAAAACACAAAGGGTCAGAAGAGAGAGAATATTTCAGATTAACTGGCTTTAACCAATTGTCCATCTGTTCCCCTTAATTTATTTTTTAATTTTGTTTTATATTTTTTGATGAAAAAATTGCTGATGTTTCTTCACATAAATAACAAATTGTTTGCTAAAATACAAAAACAAAACCTCAATGCGGATGTTTTGCTTCTCCTCATTAAGGTGCCTGAACTGGAGGGATTGTTTGTAATCACTTATAGCTATGATAAAGCATAAAGAAAATAGTTAGTAATCAATAAATGAAACAAACCTCTAATTCACAGATCATGAAGTACTAGAATAGAATTGAGTTAACTCATAATCAATAAAAACATTATTTTCTGAAATAAACACGTCAAGACATAAAGCCATAGGTCACCACTAGTAAGTTCCAGTACAGTGCTTGGTGGATGCATATTTCTTGCTAAGTAGATAACTAAATACAATAGGAGTGTCATACCGGTCACAACAATGACAAGACAAACAGCAAAAGCAATGCTTCCCCCATCATACCACCCCTCTTTGATGCCCTACATGAAATTAACATATTTACTTTCACAAACATGAATAAAAGAATAAGTTCACCCCTTAAAAAATGTTGCAAAGGGGCATAAATTTCGGTAATTTTTATGTATAAAAATGTTTTACCTCAGTCTTTATACCGAGTCCGAGAGATAGAGCAGCAGCCACCATAAGTATGATTAGTGTTAAGTCTTGACAAGCCTCCCACAGAAAACCCTTTTTATCACAGACAAGTAGAAGTTTGTCAAAACAGTACAAACAACAGATGTTAACATATATTTGATGTGTTGTTGGTGTACATGGACAGAAGTAGATTCATAAGGCATATGCTTAATTACCAACCTGAATGCACCAATTAGTTGCAACTCCAACAAGAGTCAATCTGACAAACAGTCAGAAAAAGAAAGAAGCAGCGCCATGCTTCATTTACACCACTAATAAAAATACATGCCCAACAAATTTTGGTAATTTTATCTTGCATATATTAGTCAAGAGTTGCAACAAGATTTGGTTAAACATACAGTTTGGAGATGACAAAGGATGAAAACGGCCCATTTGCTCTATTAAAACAATATATGACAACAATACATAGAGTGGGGTATGAGAACTCCAACAAGTCATCAAACAAATGGAATAGGCATGACCATGATTGATGTACATTAATCTACCATTAACAGAAACTAAAAGTTGATAAAAAGGAAGAAAGAAACAGACCCAAAAGCTCTTTCCTTTCTTGAGAGGATATGTATTTGATCCAAATGCATTACGCCTACTAATTATCTCAGCATCATCGTCAGTGATGCCCCCATCTATGTTTGTTTTTAGCAACTTAGCAACACCATTCACCTAAAAAAAAATATTTGGACATCTTCAGCAAAGGGCTTCTGATGTAAGAAAAAATCATAAATACAGTCGTATACTCCTAAAGGCATAATATATATTACACAGAACACCGTCATTCTTCCAAAAAAAGTAACCGCACCTTATTCAATAAAAGATGGTACAAAAATAGTCGGGCTTTCGTTTAGGAAAAATTAATGATCAAAGGTGAAAAAGACATTTCTAATGTTTTGCAGAGGCACATAAGGTTAGACAATGCTATACTATTATTTTTTGTAGGATCAGATGTGATATTTTGAGGTTCTGCTGGGTTAAATTGTAAAAATGGAACTCCTTCCTAGATACTGTGAAATTGTACTTGCCCCTCCATAGTCTTGCAAAGCAGAATAATTATGATCTCTTGTCATGTCCGTCAGCTCTTTTACTCCAATTCGATAACCGCATGGCAGAACCTCTTCATAGAATAAAGAACCACAATAAGAATAACAAATTAAAAGAATAGTATGTATTTGAACTTCACCATATATTATTGAAATGGTCCTTTTCAATGATGAATTTCATATTTGGTATCTATGTCATTTCAAATAAGTTGGTAACACTAATATTATTTGTTATTTTTCATATTACGTCTTTATTAAAGTGAGTTCATATACATCCCTACAAAACATCAGATATATGCTTACATCTGAAAACCAAAAATATTATATATGCACTTATTACCAATGCCATTGTATTTTATTTACTTCAAAAGTACCCTGATTGCCTTTTATCTTCTATATTTAATATAAAGGCATGTTATGAGAAAACGATTCATCTGACTTGTGCCCAAGTAAATGGGAAAGATGGATACACAGAATGTCAAGATACTTTCAATGTCCTTTAGAAATATGCACATAGTGTTTCCCGTATTGGAGGGATATACATGCTACTTTGCACCTTTGGATAGGAACATAAGAAATTGCTGCTTTGGTTGATTTTTTTTTTTTCATTAGTTAAGGGTAGTACCTGGTAATTCTGTTGTTTTGGGAGGTCTTTCCCCAGCTTCTTTGAAAAGTAATGCAGCCTAGTAATGAAAATACAATTTCATGAGGAATATCCCTGGTCCCTTTTTCAACATGAAAACAATTACATGTCCTAAATTCACATACACGTATAACTTGGGCATGAGCACGAAGTTTCCTCCTGATTCTGTCTTTTTCTTTCTCCTGTTTCAAATCCAGTGTATATCTAAACCTCCTTGAGGCATTAAGAACTAGCACCGCTTGCTGAAAAGAAAAAAAAAATGTTTCAAAAGTACATTATCGTAATAACAGTGAGCTAAAAATATGCAATCAGCAAATTCAGATTGTACACAGTATGCACTCAAAAAAAATATGAAGAAAAGAAAAAACCAATGCATATTGAAATGTTGTCGAGAAACCATAAGAAATCAAAAGTTGTTCGTCATTTTAGTAATTTTCACACTACATACAAAGTTGCCAATGTTGGTAGCTCTCTTAATTAAGAAAATGAGAGAAAATTCATGCAATTTCTAAAACTAACAAAACATTCAGTCTCGTTAAAATGTTTGGATTCTGTATCATTAATCATAGGCATCTCCATGTCCAAATTCTTCTTGATTATATAACATAATATCAGATAATTGGCACAGCTAAAATTTACAAAATTACTTTAAAAAAAAACATATCATTTAATATGCAACCCAGAGATACTGCACTTTTTTTCAAAATTAAAACTCGGATAACCTTATCTTGACCTAAAAATAAATAGTGAAGCTTGCCAAACATCATCAAATTTACATTACTCTAAAACAAACAGTGCATTCTCTTTTCAAAACATAAATGCGCTCTTTTTCTTTTAAAAAAAAAAAGATAATAATAAAATGCGCTCTTAAAACAGTCAAGAGTCCACACCAGCATTTAAAATTCACACCAAAATTTCCAAATAGTACCAAACGCAATGCGCATGCGCCTTTCAGTGAATATGCAAAAAAGACCTCCAGGTCCTTCAGAGAAATTTTCAAAAACAATGATGGTACATTAGCAAAATCTAAGAGAGAAATAACAGACTTACCCTCCATCGGCGAAGCCTCTCAATGGAAGCCCCCTTGGGAGGTATATCAAAGGTATCGTCCTCAGCTCGGGCGGTCTCTTGGATTACTATCGTTTCGACGGACGCCTGTGAATCCTGCTTCCGCAGCGGCGATGCCTCCATTTTCTCCATTATCGCAGGAGAGATGACACCCGCTTCGCCTGAATCTGCGCCGTCGAATTAACTTAGTAACATAGAATGTAAAGCAAAACAAGACAAATGAAAAGGCAGAAAGCAGAGAGAGAGCACCAACTGGTTTGCTCAAGAGAGAGAAATGAGAATGCCGAAGACGTGAGAAGGTGGCGTGGAATAATTTTAATACACTTTATCTTTTTCCTTTTTTCCTATTTTAATAAATATAATTTTATTATTGCTATATTTATAGAATCATTCCATAACCTAAATTTTATTGCTAAATTTAAATTTGAGATACCTAGTGTGTTTCTTTTTTATTCAAGTAAAATAGGGTATTTTTATCAACTATTGTATCAATGTATAGAAAGAAGTACTGTGCATTGAATACATAGATCTGTAGATCACAGAATTTGATACAATTTTATGGTAATTATTGAAAATTATCATTTTAGATATATGCAATATGTTCAGAATTACACGGACGCCGTATCCGTTTAAGGCAAATAGGTTTCAAAACGAGTATATACGGGTACGCGTACGCCATGTCCGTTTGATAGTTCTATGCCGTACCTTACTGTAGAGAGATTTGTGCAACCATCTTTTCCCGTCGTACTAGACAAACAGTCACAAGTTCTAACTTCTAACTGAAAATGCGCAAGAGAGAAACAGAAACTTTGTTGTGACCTTAAGTTTCTCTACGAAGTATTTCTTTATAAAAATCATGTAGCAGTTCATTTTGGAGGCAAACATGACCTAGCTACATGAACACACACAGATATTTCAACTCACGGTTTATAGAGGGTCGTAACAGGAGGAAGGTGAAAGGAAGCTTCCAAGGCTCGGAGTATAGGGAAGCGCGGGAATTCTTTTCCTTCCTTTTTTCCTTTTTCCTTTTTTAGTTTTCTTTTCTTTTTTCGAAACCGAGAAGGATATTGATATTTTCGTTGAATTTAATTATTAATTATATATAACTTTAATCGTGAAGTTAAAATATTTTAATATTTCTCTGTGAGATATATCTAATTTCATGTATGAAATTGATAAATTCTATGATAATTTATTCAAAATAAACTATATATTTTTTATCTTGCATATTATATAATAATATTTATCTCAATTAAAAAATTTACAATACATATTTTTATCCGAAATAAAGTCTAAAAAATAAACTTAATAAAAAAAAGGAAGATGAAGATCCGTTATGGGACTTTGCTTCTTTCTTTAAAAATACTTGCCTTGCGTATGGCTCGTTCAAATTCGGTCCAACTTCCTCTCTTTATTCACTTTTTATCTTTTCTAAAGAAGCTGTTTTTGTTTATTGTTACTTGTTATTTTTTTTTATTTTAAATATAACTAATTTTAAATATTTTAACATAACAAGCATCGTTTGTTTGATTTTTATAAAAAACAGCCAATCAAATTCCATAATAACAGACCGACCACTGATCCTACATACCGGTGGAGTTGTATTTTCTAGAATCCAAATCAATGATACTTGTTTTGTTAAAAATATTCAATTTGATTCTATTTAAAAAAAAAAAATCTTTTGGATGTGGAATTGTTAGTTGCATGTTATACAAATTTAAATATCATTAATTATTTAAACCAAAAATTGTGGCATAATCTTCAGCCAACTTATTGAATTTATTGTATAAAAAATATTATGTATTAAGTGTTATTTTAAAGTACAACTATATTTTGTTTGTCAGACAAACAAACCTAAGTGAATGAAACATTGTTTTTATGCTAGAAATTACAGTTTAGAAGTTCAGCATTCATGCCAGATGTATCCATTTTTATGTTTTTATGTATACATGTTATATCTTGTAATATAATCTTTTAAGTTTAATGATAGCCTATGGATGTTTTCATTCGAAAAAAAAAGCATTCATACTAAACTTTGATTCCCATTTTATGCTTAAAAAAACTATTTATTGTCAGATGTAAATTCTGAGATGCAAAAGGATGGAAAAAAAAAAAAAAAGGTGAAAATGTTGCAAATTGCAGTGAACTCCTCTACCAAAAATAAAGTTATAACTTTAGATTTTCAAAGTATATTTTATTTTATTTTTTATTCTGAGGTATTCATTTCTTATTCCAGTATATTATTCTTAATATTCCAAATGACAAATTAATGTACCTATAACCACAACATATATAGGCTGTGGCTAAATTGCTGCTGGCAGCAGTTCTGCCCAGGTGCTGCCGGGGCTATTTTTAGCCGTGTGATGTCCAAACAACAAATCCAAACCGTTAGATGTTTAATCTATATTATAATCTACTTGAAGACCAAATTTTACATTTTTTGGAATTTTTTTACTATTTATTAAGCTGGTTTGAAAACTGCTGATTTCAATGTTGCAGAAAATTACTGAAATCAGCGGTTTTCAAACCAGCTTAATAAATAGTAAAAAAATTCCAAAAAATGTAAAATTTGGTCTCCAAGTAGATTATAATATAGATTAAACATCTAACGGTTTGGATTTGTTGTTCGGACATCACACGGCTAAAAATAGCCCCGGCAGCACCTGGGCAGAACTGCTGGCAGCAGCAATTTAGACAGACCCACACATATATATATATATATATATATATATATATATATATATATAAGGAGGGATCAAGTTACAACATTTTTTGAGTTACAACAAGTTACAACAAGCGTTATTTACATTTTTAAAGTCCAAATCGTCGATCCAAACCGTTAGATGTAATCTCTACAATAAAATGTGCTTGGAGACCAAATTTTATATTTTTTGGAATTTTTTTTACTATTTATTAAGATAGGTACAAAATTCAATGGTATGAATTTGACTAGTTTTTGTACCCACCTTAATAAATAGTAAAAAAATTCCAAAAAATGTAAAAGTTGGTCTCCAAGTACATTTTATTGTAGAGATCATATCCAACGGTTTGGATCGATGATTTGAACTTTAAAAATGTAAATAATACTTGTTGTAACTTGTTGTAACTCAAAAAATGTTGTAACTTGATCCCTCTATATATATATATATATAGAGTTAGGCTGGGGTGCTATGGATAGCATAGTGATCTCTATGCTACGGCTCTATATTCGAGTTTTCAAAATCCAAACGGTCGATCCGAACCGTTCATCTTATTCTCCATATTAATATCTGCTTGGAGACCAAATTTTACATTTTTCTGAATTTTTTTACTATTTATTAACTATTTTACAAAATTGTTGATCCAACGGTGACTGCACAAAACAGTAAAACCGTTGGATTAGAGATTTTCAAAGTGGCTTAATAAATAGTAAAAAAATTCAGAAAATTATAAAATTTGGTCTCCAAGCAGATATTAATATGGAGAATAAGATGAACGGTTCGGATTGACCGTTTGAATTTCGAAAACTCAAATATTGAGCCGTAGCATAGAGGCCACTATGCTATCCATAGCACCCCAGCCTAACTCTATATATATATATATATATATATATATATATAGTTCGACTGTCCAAGGAAATGTAGGTGAGTCGGGAGAAAATTATATTTTAGTCGACCGATTTATAATTAAAAAGTTTGACAAAGTTGATAGTATTATTAATCTCAAATTCTCAAGAACCATACGACCACTAATGCATCTGGCATTAAGGTGTTTCCATTATTAGGCCCTCCAATCTTAGAGCGCGTTATGAAAACAATTAACAACTAAAATTTCAAATGTTTTAAATTTGTATATTACTGTTTCCAAAACCTAGTCCGTTGGAAAAAAAGAAAAAAAAATCTTTATACCCGAATTCTGTATGTATAAATTAATAATGCAATTGTTTTCGAAAAAAAAAAAAATCATGCATGAAATTTGGCTCCTGTCTTTTATGCATTCAGCTAATAATTCTGACACAATATCATATATGCTTTCTCAGCCGAATTCAGAGTTTTTTAGAGATCTAGACATTTCAATTGATTTTGCTCCTTTATGGATGTTTAATTTGTAATTCGAGTTAAATTTAGAGTTAAAATTAAAATATATTTTTTAATTATGATTGGTAATTATAATTATAAATTAGATAATCATAAATTACAAGTCATGGTATTGGAAAGTATAAGTTAAAGCATTGTTTTTTTTTTAATCGAGTATCTAATTAGTTAACGGATTTAGACCCGATTTGATATTTGTTTCCCTCCTCTACCGAAAATATTGGGTCCGCCCCTATATATAATGTACCTAATCTCGTCAAGTTAAATCCAACCCATTTAACATAAATTTGGATGAATTTTAAAATGAACTCCTATATTTTGAATAAATTATAATTTCTAATAGTTTATCTCTGATTAACTTCATGCGGTCAGATACTGCAGAGAATATTCACCCCCATCAACCTAAGGCACTAACAATTAGCTTTCAAAGTAGTAGACTAAGTAAATTAGCTGCAAAATATATGCATGATTTTTTTGTATTTTATGGAAGATGTGTACGATTATATATACATGTCCAAAAAAGGGTATCGTTTGCATTTTTTTGAGAAATTTCAAACTTGGGACAGAATTTCAAGATTCGGTGAGATGAGTTTGCATTCATATTTAATGTGTTTGAATTAATTCTCAGGTGAACCTAAAATACTTATCAGAGGGATGATAATTAATAAGCAGCTCCAACTGTGCATCTCTAGTATATCTATTAACAGATTGGGAAAAGTAATATGAGGATTGGTATTTTTTACGACACACATTAAGGCTGTTTAGCAGATTGCTGTTCACCGTGGAAAAAAAAAACTAATTTAGAGCCAACTTTTTTTTTCTCATGATAAATAATAAAAATTAGTTCAAAAATTTTTATTCCTATTCCTTAGCAAGCCGCCGAATAGGGCCTAAGTAAATATAGCAGTCTATAAATTATATTTTTGACATTAAAAAAATAGTGACGAAAAATTATGTTTTGAAAAAGGAAGAATTTTGTAAATTTGGAGAGTGAACTATGCATTATTTTGAAGCAAAAAAAAAATGAATCATGCACTAGATGAGAGAGAGCACAATTTCTGAACGATAGTTAGCATCTCTCATTATAATTTTGTTAGATATATTCCTAATAAATTTATTCTTCAGGAGGAAAGGAATAAAAAAAAGAGATGTGTTGCTATAATTTCTTGTTAGATTTGCTATGATTTTTTATATGTATTTGATGCCAACTATAATAATTTGTTGATAAAAAAAATCTAAGTTGTAAGGTGGTTGGTCTTGAGTTTTTAGGGTCTATTTATGTTATGTTAGTGTTACTCTGAAAGTTTATATCCAAACTTATGCTAAAGACATTATTTCTTAGAATATGCCTAAATCGAGTTTACTTATAAAAATAAAATAGATTAAATCTTTTATCACATAGCCATAGTAGTGCAACATTCAACGAAATTTTTATTTGTACCCTTTTAAAAAAAAAAACCCCTAAAATGGAGGAATTCCACGTTTACCAATCTGCGGTCCATTTATGAGGGCCGCAGATTGGCTCAGAGGTCTCTAAAAACTGTAGTATATTCAATATTACAGTGTATTTTATGAGTTTTTGGAGAACCGCCAAGCCAATCTGCGCTCCCATAAATGAACCGTAAATTGACTTGGCGGGCCAGGTAAACGTGAAATTCTCCAATTTTGAGAGTGTTTTTTTTTATACTATTAATAAAAATTTCGGCAACATTCAAATATAAATTAGTTTTAGAAGTTTATGAAAATATCTTTTACATCTTGTTTGGATTGAGTGTAGAGGAAGGAAGAGGACAACAGGAGAGGAAACAAATTCTTAATTAATTTTTACTTAGTTGGATTAAAAATATGTTGATCTCTCTTCTTATTTGTAACCCTTTTCTCCTTCACCTCGTATGAAGCAATTACAAATAATATTATCATGCTAAAATCAATATTATATATACATTCAATCTCAGAAAACATCCGATCCAATCTCTAAAGAAAACGGAGATCCAAATCGTTTTTCGTTGACAAAAAAGACACCATCTACCTGTATATATATATATATATATACACACACACACTATATTTTATTGTAGGATCACAAACATGGTTTGGTGGTTTAAAAAAATGGAAAAGGGTTTTAACTCTTTTAAGTGGGTCCAGGAAACAACTCTATATAGTCTGTACCATACTACCATTTAATTTGTAGTAGCTGGAAGAACGTGGGAAAATGTTTATCAACAATTATACTATTGTTAAATAAATACTTTAAATGATTGCTAATAATTAAGTAGTATTCTTGAAGCCTCGCTCGGTCATCTCTGTTTTATTCTTTTCCCTTAAGATTGATCATCTTTTATATAATTTTTAGATTGAGTCTATGGTACTATGCATATTACGATTTGGTAGCGTGCTACGGCTCTATGTTTGGGTTTTCAAATTCTAACGGTCGATCCGAATCGTTCATTTTGTTATCCATATTAATATGTGTTTGCAGGCCAAATTTTACATTTTTTGAAATTTTTTTACTATTTTTTTAGATTTATTGAAAATCACTGTTTTTGGATGGTCCAGAATTTTCAGATTAAGTGGTTTTCTAAATATCTAAAAAAATAGTAAACAAATTTCAAAAAATGTAAAATTTGGTCTCCAAACACATATTAATATAGAGAACAAGATGAACGTTTTGGATTGACAGTTAGAATTTGAAAACTTGAATATAGAGCCGAAGTACAATAACAACCTGTGATATACATAGTACCATAGACTCACTCTAATTTTTACATATAAGAAATATATAGAGAGAGAGACTATCAAATTAAAGTTGGTGTTTTAATTTGTGCTTATATCTCTAGTTTCAAAGTTCTCAACATGCTCTTCATATTGGAGACCAAATTTTTTGTTTTTACTATTTTCTTAGAAATTTTCAAAATCAGTATTTTTCTTAAATAAAAAATAATAATAAAAAATTAAGAAAAACACTGATTTCAATTAAAACAACGGCTATATATCTATGATATAATGGCTTATCATGTTTTAGAATCGTAAAATCAGAAGGTACTAAGTTTTATCTTGTATTAAAGTTTTTTATACGAAGAACATTTATGTTCAATATGTAGCAAGTAGTTCATTTAATTTACATTTACAAAAACAACAGAGCAAAAAATCTATGTAAAAAGCTGAAAATTTCAAATTTCACCACTAAACCACTACTAAATTCTATTAATCTTTGCTTTCCATTATTTTATTATTTTTTTATCACTTTCTTAATTTTATAATGAAGTAATTTTTCCAGCAAGAAGTCTTCAAAAATTCAACTTCTGAATTTAATAAAGGCCAAAGCCCAGTTGAAATTATGGGCTGGATCAAGGCGAGAACACTTTTCTTATATTTTTGCGTTCAACAATTTACAAATCAAAGGTGTTTTTCCAGTTCTCTAGTGGCCTATTGGCCTTCTTAAAAGTAAAAGATTGAAGGGGCTACCTATAATACAAAGCAATTTTTCTCTCTCTGTCATGGAATTGATTAAAGTAAAAGTTGAATAAATTTGGGCGGGAAATTTAGGTCGGAAAAGTGAAAATTAACGTCCTCCTTCTTGAAAAATAGTAAAAAATTCTAAAATAATATAAAATTTGATCTCCAAATATATTTTATTATGAAGATTATGTTGAGCGGTTCGGATCGACAATTCAAACTTTAAAAATGAAGGTAAAGGACGTAGAGCATATTGGAGCATCAAAATGATAGGAAAAAAAAAAATGATGGTGCATTTGAACCCTCCTCGTTTTCATATATAACACTTTAAACACATGTTCTCGGATTTTAGGCGTAGTTCTACTATTTTTGAGAAATAGAAACATTCTTCCTATTATTTATAAAACCAGATAGACACAAAGGTATTCTGATACCAAGTTGTAAACATTTGAAATTAACAGAAACATCTACTTCTAAATTTGAAGCTTCTCTTTGAACAGCGCTAGTATGATAATATAAACAAAAGGAAGTTTATTAACTCTGTTATATATGTTATAAATGTGCATTTCAAGCATAGTAACCGGAAAAAAAGAAAAGAAAAAGGGAGGATAATATTGCATTGTACTTCTGCGCACTCTCTGATTTTCTGGTAAAACTAAATTGATCAAGATTGGGTTTGTATTTCTGTGCACTCTTCAGAGAGTTTCATAATTGCTTTTTTGTTTTTAATAGAGAGTTTCATAATTGTTGTTTCTGTAACAATAAGGAGTCAACTCCATGGAGCTCAGTGACTGGTGGCTACTTTGCGACTAATTAATTTATTGTTAGAGAAATTATGACCAAACACTATATATTATGTGCGCGCAACAGCCTCAAATTAAAACCAAGAAATGCTAGCTAGCTAGAAATTAAGAAAAAGGTCATATATAGTACCTTGTTCCCTGTGAAATCGGTGTCGGTAACCAGCTTCTTTGCGTGTGTATTTGGGCGTGTGTGTGTGCGCGCGCGCATGCTCCTCTGAAGATGTATAAGATGTAGAGCAGTTTATATGAAGACTAGCTAGCTAGAGAGAGAGGTCCACATGCTGGGTCCTGATGCATGTGCTTTTCAGTGAAAAGAGCAACTTATCCAAGAATTCTTTCCTTGGAAATTTTGGTGGTGTTTACAATAAAGGGTATTGAAGGGTACTATAATGTAAAAGGTAAAGTCATGGTGATTGTGATTTTTTTTTTATCAGTTAATTGATTGTCTCTGAATGACTCGCGCAAAGTTACCACTGGACTTGAACTTTATTAAGTTGCTTTGCAGTAAATATTTAAATGCATTTCACACTTTCAGGATATATATTCATGAAAGAGATATTTTACAGATGTAACTTTTTCTTTAGCAGAACAAGTTTATCATCTAGCTACCAATTCCTAAAACTTCTTAATTGAACTAGTTGCTATCCAATTCAGAACCTTGTTTTTCATATAAACTTATATTTCAGTGTAGTCTTTGTTTTTTTTTTTTTAAATATGTAATAATCTTAATTTAGTGATCAGATAGATGAATATTGTTATAGAGATTTTTGTTTTAAAAAAAAAATTAATATAATTCAACTCCTCTGCAGTTCATTCAAGTAGCTTATAGTGCAATTTTGTCAGTCAATGATACCAGATACACTTTTTACAGTCTTGCACTAAATACCTGCTGATGGCTGTTGAAATGCATACTCGTTATGATAAAATAATCCAATTTAGTATCTGTTTCCGAATTAGTTTTATATTTTGCTTAATTAGGTATATCTCTGAAATTATTAAATTCAGGGTTTTAAAGCCCAAAACATACACAGACGAATCATATTGTATTTTACACAATTCTGTTTTGAATTATTTACAATTGCCAAAGTTAAATATGGAGGTTAAAATGTTAGAACCTCATAGATCTCTGTCATAGCAATTTGAAGACGTTGTTCTCTCGCCTACACCTGCTCCTATGCTGCTTGCTCCGCTACTTCGTCAGCTGCTCGGCCTCTTGAAGCAATGGCGCTACTTAGCACTACTTTTCTTTATTTACTTTCTGTAAATTAGAAAATAAATGTTTAATTTTGTGATGATGATGTTGTGTGTTGTTTTCTGTCTTTTCCTATATTTTTCTTTCTCTATTTTTATTTAGAGGTGATTGTCTTAGACTGGTCGATTCAGTTTCCAGTTTGATTTGATTCAGTGCCTTCTCTACTAATGGACGACTCTCCATGTCCAATCGATTCAATTTCCGATTTGGTTTGGATTCAATGCCTTCTCACCTGTGATATACGTACCGACGGAACTATCACTAGACTCATATCACTCTAATCAAGCAAGGATGATTAATTTGCGTTCACAAGATGTACATACCTTTGTGTGTTTTTAATTTTATTGAGCTATATGTTTTTTTACAGATACTGATTGTCTAATTCTATGTAACAGCTATTTTATAATTTTTTTCTGTCAATAAAATTGACTACGGTTTCCAACTAAATTTTTTTTGAAGACTTGAGTAGATTGTTTATTTATTTGGAGAGACCGAGTAGATCCATGACAAAAATAAATGACGATTAAATTTTATCCGAATAGTCCCTAAAGTTTGAAGAAACTGCTATTGTGGTCCTAAAGTATATATACATGGCTCATTAAATGTTTATGACCGAAAGAGAAAGATAATTCAGACAACACAACACAATAGTAGGAATATATATATATATATATATATATATATATATATATATATATATATATATATATCATTTTCCGATTTTTAAAGTTTAAATGATCGATCCAAACCGTTATATGTTATCTCCATATTAAAATGTGCTTGGAGACCAAATTTTTTTTTTTTTAATTTTTTTACTATTTATTAAGCCACTTTGAAAATCGCTGATCCAATGGTTTTACTGTTTTGTTAAGCCACCATTGGATCAGCGGATTTCAAAGTGGCTTAATGAATAGTAAAAAATTTCAGAAAAATGTAAAATTTGGTCTCCAAGCAGATATTAATATGGAAAAGGAGATGAACGGTTCAGATCGACTTTTTGGATTTTGAAATTTCAAATTTTCACCGGAAGCATTTCGGCCCATATGCTAGAAGAAGCGCGTTAGCCGTACTCTATATATATATATATATATGTTGTGTGCGTTTTAATTTCTTTCATTTTTCTTTTTCTTTCTTCCAGACTGGTAAGCAACTTGTCCATATCAGATAATAGAAACAGAATTTAATGACCGAAATTTGTATTAATAGAAAAATAAATAAATAAATATCGACAATGGAGAAGAGATTCAGAGAAATTTGATATATAAGAAAAACATGATTGTCTGTAGTGGCGGAACTAACATGGATCAGGGATAGGCAACCGCCTACCCTTGCATTTTGAAAATTACCTATAAATATTTATAAAATTAGGTCATTGCCTACTCCTATTTCGGTACATTGCCTAGCCTTGCAGTGATTTTCTTCTAGTTGTGGTTGCATTCGGTCTTTTTTATACCAATTTTAAATTTAACAAAAATGAGTGTTGTTGATTTGGATAGAAAGTGAACAAGGGCTCTTTGGAGAACAAAGATAATTATTTCTAAATAGAGTTGATGTATTGGTTTATTAAATATAAAAAAAGGAATAATTATTGTTTAACTGAGAATCAGGAGCATCTAGAAATTATTTGAGACTTAAGACTTAATATTCAATCCAGACCATGACCATTTTATTGAAAATTTTTTTGTTAACATGACCATTTTTAACAAATTGTTTAGAAATAAAAGAAATTCATTTTAAGCAAGCGTGGATTGACAATTTTATTTTTTTATTAAAAGAATGGTTAAAAATAATAACTATTTTTCTGTCTACTCTAGATAAAAATTCTAGCTACACCACTGATTGTGTGTAATGTTCAGAGGATGTTATAAACCAAAATGTCCAAATTAGCAAAATCACATTAATCACTAATTAATGAAACTGTGGATTCTGAACCTTTTGATCTACCACGTCCAGATATTTTGAATTTTTTTTTTAATCGGGACATTGGTTTGTACAACGTCCTGATCACTTGAAAACAGATGAGAAAATATATGGAAACTTCGCAATGTCTGGTTAAGAGGAAACTCCAAAAGTAGCAGATAAATTGTTCTACACTAATTAAGTTGTACCATTTATATAAAAGGCCCCAAGTTGTACATGATATTTGGTGGATCGATTCTTGCTTCGCAATGTTTGGTTTATAGGAAACTTATCTGTTTATACAAAAAAAAAAAAAAAATGAGGACGTTGTACAAATTAACCAACGTTAAGATAACCTTTTTTTTTTTTTTTTTTAAATGTCTGAACGTGGTACACCAAAACATTCAAGAGACCGCAGTTTTGTTGATTAGTGGTAATTTGATTTTGCTAATCTAGACGTTTTGATCTATAATATCTTCTGAACGTTATAGACAATCACGTTTTTCTTCTATATATGTTAAATTCCTCGAATTCCTTCTCCATTATTAATATTTTGTTTATTAATAACAATTTCAGATTTAATGACACCCACCAACTACCATGTCAGTTTCCGGGCTGCCAGTAAAACCCGGTCACATGTCACAACTATCCTACAAACAATTTAAAAGCATTACTCAAGCTGCAAAACTTTGCACTTACACCTTACGAAAAGAAAAATAAAACATTAAATGTTTATAAATTGTTTCATGTCAAGGAAAAAAATGTAGATTTGAAAAACCAGCATTTATTCTAGTGACAAAGATAATGTTCTTCATATAAGAGGTTGCAGGTTTAGCAGGTTTGAAACCTGGAAAGGACAATCAAACTTTTACTCAAAAAAAATGCTTGATCTCCAATGACTTTTACTCAAAAAAAAAGTGTAGGTTTGATAGATTTGATAGGTATTGGAGCCGTCCGATACATTTTAAGATTCGTGTATATAAATTTTAAAGCGCTTCAGATAGCTCTCATATCCATCAGCTTCTCATTTTAAAGCGCTACTCAGCTGTTTTTTTAAGCTAGAGATGGACTAAACTGATCATTTTTAAATACTATAAGAGCGTTTCATACAAATTTCAAACATGCAGTTAATTAGCAGTACTCTCTGATAAGGTCGAAGACTAAAAATTAATTCTCTGGTCGTTTAATAACTAATTTCACTGATGATTATGAATTTATGATTGATAGATTATTTTAAAGAAATGAGGTTTTTACAGTGTGTTGGGATAGGACGAGCAAAATGTGCATTCAAATTGTATATTTCAAACTCTTAAACATATATACTCACAAATCCTAGTTTATAATTTTTTTTATTATAAACAGGTGCAAATTATGAATATATTACTATATTTACTTTTACCGTATAGTTAACTGATATGAAATAACTATTAGTCTATTATTGATGAGTCTGACTAGTATAATATCGGTGTCATTTGACATCAACTTGAAAACTTATTGGATATATTTTAAATAACTAATTCAAACCGTTCAAACCAATTTATTTTATGAGTGATGTGTTTACATGCAAAATATTTATTTTTTTTCGAAATATTTTAGTATCAAGTCACGCAGTAAAAAATATTGAAAAATGAATGTCTTAAAATTAACTTAAAAACTCCCATATTTGGCTGCATAACTTGATATATACTAAATAGTTTTGAAAAATTATAAATTTTGTATGTAAACGCACAACTAATGAAGTAGATCTGTTTGAATGGTTTGAATTCACCGTTTTAAGTCAATTCGATGGATTTTTCAAATTTCATTTTATATTTAGTATAAAGTCAAGTAGTTAAATGTGTATGTGAGAGATTTTAAGTTTATTTTAATGCATTCATTTCAATATTTTTGGCACTTGATTTGGTACTAAAATAACTCGAAAAAAATATAAATTTCTGATGTAAACACATCACTCGTATAGAAAATCAGTTTGAATAGTTTGGATTTGTCATTTGAAGTTTATTTAATAAATTTTGGAGTTAGTGTCATATGACATTAATATCATATTAGGCGGACACCATAATAATAATTGGTAAAAAATACTCAATTGCATAATTTGCATTGATGTCCTGATAGGCCTAAATTATATACATATTCGATCTGATTTTTATCACGAAATAACACCAAATATCTTGTATTTTGAATATAAAGTGAATAGATTACACCTAGGATCAAGTTACTGCGTTTGCTTGGTTTTAACTTACAGGAAATGAAGAAAAATCGAAGAAAAATGCCCACTGCGAACACACGGTTTGGAATATGGGCAAAATAAGTACTTAAATGGATTTCTGGACGCGCGCCAATTTTAAAAAGGTATAATAAGCTATACATCAAAATCCGTGCAAAACCGAAGAAAAATGCCCACTGCGAACACACGGTTTGGAATATGGCCAAAATAAGTACTTAGATGGATTTCTGGACGCGCGCCAATTTTAAAAAGGTATAATAAGCTATACATCAAAATCCGTGCGGATGCACGGATCTCGATGCAGCTGCACTCGGGTCGCACAGGAAAAGTCCGAGCCTAGTGCGGATCTCGATGCATCCGCAGTGCGGATTGTGAGGACGCAGTGCGGATCCCAGTGCGGATTGTGAGGACACAGTGCGGATGATACTGTAGCAGTGCGGATCCCAGTGCGGATGGTACTGTAGCAATGCGGATTGCAGTGCGGACGCACTGTAGCAGTCAGCCAAAAATAGAGTCTGAATTTAAAATGGTCATAATTTTTGACTCGTAACTCCGATTAAGGCTTATGACCACTTTTTGGAAAGCTAGCGAGAAAATTTACAACATGAGAAACTAAAAACTAAAATTTTTCTCAGTGCGGTCCGGAGCACCCGCACTGGACCCGCAAAAAGCCAAAATTGCACGTTTTTGACAGTTTTTCTATTTTTGGTGCATCATGGACGCGTTTTGATAGCCACATGTGGACAAGACAATCCTGAAAAACAATCCAAATATAACACCCACTAACTCCACTTCCTAGGCTCTTAATTGGACATGATCCTTGGCTATAAAAGGGGGGATCTCACATCCCTCTCTATATCATATCTTCACATCTCCTCTCTATCTCTTCCCATTCATTCTTTCATTCTCTTTACACACATAGCGATAAATTCTGAAGTAAGGAAAGCTTTCAAGCAAGGAGAAGAAGGGTTTCATGAGCAAGAAGTCGGCAAGATTGAGGGCTTTGATCAAATAAAGGGTGTAATCATTTCTTTATTTCATTTCTTCTTACCTTTGCCAACTTTTGTAATGGATCTCTCCATGAGGGAGTAGTTCTCTCTCTAGGGGTTTAGGTCAATGCATGAACTTGTTTAATTCTATTTTATTCGGTTATTTGTTTTTATTATGATTGTTTTATGGGATTTGATTGTTAATTTCTGTGATTTAATAATTTGTGTTAATTACATAGTTAATACTTGAATTGTAGTATCCCGTTTTTGGATTCGAAAGAACCAAAATTGACTGTGATCAATAGGATAGTACCAAACTATGAATGCAAATACCTTAGGTTTAGGTTAAGATTGTAACCAATTTAATCTAAGCCGGAACTATAGAAATTAAGGTTAGGAATTTGGTGAAGAACCTAATCGTGAAGTCAAACCCTAATTAGGACATCTCAATTCAAATCAGGTATTGGTATGATGGACTTAATTGCGAAGTACCAATATTTGAGGAGATGAGAGACTAACAAGAGCTTATAGGTCTAGGTAGCTAGGGTGGGGACTTCATTGAGAAGTTCGAGTTACCTAGGCATGTTATTAATTTACGAAAGTAACCCTTAATAACATATTAGGTTAGAAACCTCATCAAATCATACATGAATTCAAACAAATACCGAATTAATAGAGTTAGCAAGGAATTGTAGACCAAAGACCCCTAGATCTTTAAATCTTGAAAGCAAACCAATTTCTTTCTTTTATTTTTATTTACAATTATTGTCTCAAACTCCTTTTTTTTTTGGTATTGAACCCAACCTTAGGAATTGTTAGAACAAACCCCCCCAATTTACTTTTATTGCACTTTACTTTATTTTATTTTCTGAAATTTATTACTAAAGTTTGAACTAAGTTTTTATCGTACTCCCTGTGGATCGATACCTAAAATACTACTTTGATAAGAATTGTGCACTTGCAATTCAACTCAACGTGTGTTAAAGGTTTAAAAGGTACATCTTATTCTACTGAAACTTTGTGCATATGCTTTTGCGCGCATCACGTCCCTGAGGCTAGGGGTGTTCATTAGTTCGGTTGCAAAATTTTGTATATATATACATCACTCATGAAGTACATGAATTTCAACGGTTTGAATTCAACTTTTAATATCGATCTCATATAATTTTGAAGTTGTGCTCACCAAACCTTTTAAGTGAGCACATTACACTCTATTTTTGTTCTTTTACTTATATCTGCATTTGAAAAATTTACAAAAAATCTTATTTGTATCTGTCTTATTAAATACGGTACGAATCTTAGATGAAGAATGTGATTCACACCTATAGTTAAACTAGGGTCAAGTCATTGTGGGCCCAACCTTTGTCCTCCCCCCGAGTCAACCCAAACAGTTATAAATGCACGCAAGTCAAGGCGAGAAATTCATTTGCAACTTCCGGGAAACAGAACCGACAATAATTGGATTCCGAGTCGGACACATCCGTTGTTAAATGTTTCCAAAAATAAGGCCCAGCTACTCGGTGGAGTGGAAAAAAAGTGTTTGATGTGATTTGATTGACACGTTGTAATTTTGATTTCGTGTTGTATTGTAATTTAGTGAATAGTGATATGTATTATATTGTGCTGTGGCATGATTAAAATGTTTAGGGGTTATCACGGTACGTGAGTAATATTGTAATTCGCATGTCGTGTTCAAATGTAACTGGTTACGTTGTTCATGTTTAACTTTTTTTTTTTCATAATTTAGATTAGTTTATTCAAAATTTACCATTTTGATTAAGACCTAACGGTCCTATTACACGTGACTCATATAACTACGTGCAGTGCTGTGTCGTGATCGGATCTTTCGCATAACATGTCATGTCATGCCATGCCAAATTTTCAAAAAATGATCCCGGGACACGTGAGTCACGTCACGGAACAGTCACATGTGCCGTGGCGTTCTGTGACGGAGCCTGCTCTGCCATGTAGGAGTGCAAACGGATTGGATACGGATCAGATAGTACTAAAACTATATCTGTATCCATATTTTTTTTAAGATACGGATACAGATTGGATATTAATTGGATATAGATCGGATATTAAACGGATACCGATACAGATCGAATATTTTTCGGATACGAATACGTATACGGATATAATTCAGATTCTTAATTCAAAATACATATGCTATGCCATTACAAAATATATATAGTCATAATGAAAATTCATCAATTCACCGACCATATCCAATTAACTAAAATTCACCAACATAACTATAATTTGAATGAAAATATACCAACACAAAAGATATTCTCAATAAAAATATATAATTTTAAAATAAAAATGCATAGTTTAATAATATTTTGTTAACACATCAATCGTTATTATCTTCTTCTTCTGTTTACTCCATAGAATAAAAAATTGATGCTGAACAATCTGAAATTAATATTTGATTTTCAAAAGAATTAAATCAGAAATATATCATTTAAGAAATTGAATTAAGAAAAAATAGTTTGAACGAGATATATAAAATTGTTAAAATTTATATTCTGACTTTTCTATAATTAATCTGAAAAAGGTTAGTTAATTAACTTTATTTCAAACTATATACGTAACTAAAGGTTAGTTAATTTCTGGTTGTTTCTGCAACAATAATAATCAATAGAGCCTCCGCCCCAAGTCCCAATAAAAGAGGAAAGTCGAACTGTCGCGCAGAAAATTAAGATAAGTCGAAGGTTTGATTTTAGAAATTTTTTTACCGGGTCCATTACACACCGATATCCGTTTAATTAACGATTACAGATAAGAATATTATCTGTATTCCTATCCGTATCTGCTTTTAAAAACTGAAATCATATTCGTATTCGTATCCACACAAATAATATCTATATCCGTATTTATATTCACAAATTATCTATATCTGTATCTGTAAAAAATCGGATACAAATCTGGATCCAAACGGATAATATCCGATCAGTTTGCACCCCTACTGCCATGGCATTTTTCCCACTAATACTCGGCCTAAGCATTCCTTGTGGGGATAATTGTGTATTGGTCCTTCGATAAATCTAAATTAAAATTGGTTTAGCTCGAGATAAATTAAAGCAGTTGAATTACTTTGTTTGAATGGAAAACATATTAAAAGAAAGAAAAAATATCAAATTTTGTAGTTTATTTTGATATTGTCAAAAATAATCAAAGAATCGTAACCGTACAAAAATCGGGTAATATATACTACTCATTTTTTTTTTCTTAACATAACATTATCTAAATATTTAAAGAGTGAGTCTATGGTACTATGCATATTACGATTTGTTACTGTGCTACGGCTCTATATTTGAGTTTTCAAATTGTAACGGTTGATCCGAACCGTTTATTTTGTTCTCCATATTAATATGTGTTTGGAGACCAAATTTTACATTTTTTGAAATTTTTTTACTATTTTTTTAGATTTATTGAAAATCACTATTTTTGGATGGTCCAGAATTTTCAGATCAAGTGATTTTTTAAATATCTAAAAAAATAGTAAAAAATTTTCAAAAAATATAAAATTTGGTCTCCAAACACATATTAATATGGAGAACAAGATGAACGGTTCGGATTGACCGTTAGGATTTGAAAACTCAAATATAGAGCCGTAGCACAGTAACAACCCGTGATATGCATAGTACCATAGACTCGCTCATATTTAAATATATAGACGGTTTTACTTTTCATTAATTATTCCTCTGAAAATCACTTCTCTCAAATGTATATTTCCATATGATTTTCTTTCCTTAATAATTATATTTATAGGAGAGTATGGCTAGTATAACATCAGTGTCATTTAAGCCTATATAACACTAATTTCAAAACCTATCAGATTGGCTTCAAACGGTGAATCCAAACCGTTCAAACTGATCTACTTCATTAGTTGTGTGTTTACATGCAAATTTATAAACTTTTGAATTTATTTAGTATCAAGTCAAGTGGTCAAATGAGTGACTTTTTAAGTTAATTTTAATACATTCATTTTTCAACATTTTTACCGCTTGATTTAATGCTAAAATAATTCAAAAATATAAAAAAATTACATGTAAACGCATCACTCATAAAGTAAATCAGTTTGAACAGTTTGGATTAATTGTTAAGTCTATTTAATTAATTTTGAAGTTAGTGTCATGTGACATCAATATCATACTAGCCGGACTATTTATAGAATATGTAATTTGGTTTAAATTTTGTTTCTCTCACACATGACACATTATTATATGATCTTCTTATCTCAAAAGTTAGATTTACAACATAAGTAAAATATCATGTGGTATTTGTTATTTGTATTTCTTTACATGTATATATTTTTTTAAAGATAGTACATGGTGAAATATTTTATTATATTACGAAAATTTGGCAGCATTGTACATATCAATTTATTTTTACTAGCTATGAAAAATTTACTGACAACCTACATTTAATTTTTTTTTTTGACAAATTAACATTTCATCTTTATTTTCGCAAAAATCACTAAAACAATGACACGATTACTTGTATAAATTAAACATGAATTGATCATAAAAAAACAAATTTAATAAAAATTATCATGAATCATTTTAATAATTAACTTATGTAAAATTTTCAGAACGTCACAATAAAAATTTACATCGGTCCTGCTAAAATTAAGTAAAATCAACTTTATTCCTAATATGTTTATTGTAATCTGCAATTAGTCCAAAATTTTCATTAGTATGAAATGAAAATTAAATAATTAATAAATGAGGAGGGTTTAAATGCCTTTATTTTATGTGTCTTCACCATGCCGCTATTTTTAAAAACGTTAATAACTCAAAATTTAAAATATAAATGTCAAAATAAAACAGTTAGATGCAATTTATGTTATTTTCTCTAAATGCTCATTAAAAATTATCTCATTTTGATTTTGTTTATATGTGAATCAATAAGTTGGAAAATTAACGTCTAGAAATTATTCACATTAATTAGTACGTTTTTACAAGCTCTTGATGACAACCAAAACGAAGTTGAAATGTCATAATTTTTTGCACATGCATAAATAAAATGATGTGTATCATATCCAACGGTTTTATTTTGATTTTTAAGTTTTAAATTTTTAGTTATTAAAGTTTTTAAAAATGGAGGCATAATGAAAATACAAAAAATAGAGGGATTAATTTGAACCCTCCTCTTAATAAATAATTACAATATTGACTACAGTATGGAAATATATTAATAAAAAGTTAAAATTATCCATACATTTAAATTTTATAAAAGCATGCATGATGTTATTAAAAATATGAGTAGTGTTGATATATATGCCTATGCAAAAATGACGTGTCAGAAACGGGAGATTATATATTATAATTCCCATATATAGGGTGATAATTAAGACTTGATTCGTTTACACACCTCACCTCACTAGTCAATGGTCACTAGCTACTTTATATAATTTATGGTTTACGTAATTCAAGGATTAATTAACGGCAGCTATTTCGCAGAAATTTCCAGTGCCAACTGGAGTACTAGTGTCCTATGTGTGAGTGCGATGGCTGAGGGGGAACATCAGGAAACAGCCCCATGCATGCACCTCTTATTTCAGTGCAGCTTCGCATGCATGATCACATCGCAAGTATATATGGAGAAAGGTGGCTGTATTAATTGGCTGGATTCCCTCTCAAGACAGTTGGATGGCCTCCTCTGGAATTCACATCCTCTCCAGTATCTGATAAGGGAATCTTTTACAATTACTAGATTTGAACCGTACTTTTTAACTTGGCACGAATCTCAAAGCTCAAAAATGAGGCTCCCTACAGTGATCCGAATCCCAAGCCAGTTGAGATTTAATCTCAAACCGTAAAGTAAGTGATCATTTGCAATAATAGTGCAATACCTGAGAGGATACGGGTTTCTCTAGATTTCCTGTACATGCATGCTTGACGATACGTGGAAGAAATAGAAAGAAACTTGAGAGTTTTTGAGAACAAATTATAAGAAGTGAGTACTAGCTAGCTGTAGATGTTGTACGTAGCAGGTTGGAATATTATACATGAGGCAACCCTCTGGAAAATATACTGTAATTAGATAGTTACTTAATTGGTTGGGAGATAGGAATGAATATATATAATATTGATGTAAGGGGAATGGGGACGTCTGCATGCATGGCACTGTAGCATGCGACAACAACTGATGCAACCTATCTCTCTTTTTCTTTATACAATCAAAAATCTGCTGTTATTCTCATCCATCATAAACAGTGTTTCTGCTATTTTTGTTTTTTTTTTTTAATTCAATCATTGAATTATTTTGAGATACATGCACATAAAAGTTTTGAAAAAAATTGCTTTGAGATTTATTCCAAAAAAAAAAAATAAACGGTTGGATTCCGAAAAACAGAGATAACAGAGTTACTGTTTACAGGAAGAGAATATTAGCGAATTTCATTCCTTCTTTATGTACATCCATCTGGCAGCCGCTGCCCGATTTTATAAAAAATAAAAAATAAAGCTATTTCGCAAAGGAAATATCTAATAAGGAGAAAAAGAAACCTTATATTTAATAAATAATTAAATATAAAACTTCAAATTAATGAATCCCTAAATGATATTAAACCAAATTTGAAATGTAAGAAAGTTCAAATTTACAATTATTTTTACATGACCGTTTTTTATCCGACACGTGCCGAAAAATAGTCTTTTTGTGAAGTCGTATTTTTAAATTCCGTCCTAAAATTTTTTTTTTATTAAAATTAGAGAGAGAAAACGGATTTTCAAACTTCAAGAGCCAGACATTTAAGTCATGACATGTGTTTTCCTTTTGTTTTCTTCTTTCTCGATTAAATATATGGATGGAATATTGGATTTTAAATTTTCAGTTTCCTTACCACCACATTTTTATTTTTAAAATATTAATAATTTCAAATTTTAAACTCAAATGTTAAAATAAAACAATTATATATGAATATATAATCCATATTGTTTTCTCTATGTACATATAAAACAATCACAACATTTTAAGTTTGTTTCAATTAGTATCAACTACTTGCAAAAAAAAAAAATTCATTAATATGAAATCTCAAAAATGAAAATCATTAATCTTTTAACTTATTGATTTATATAAAATGAAATCTCAAAAATGAGGGATATAGCATGGGCATTCGTGTGTTCCCTATAAAACACGAGAATTTATTGTCTTTTACAAATATTCTCCTTTCGAAAAAAAATTATTTAATAAAAATAAATTCTAAATTAACAAATTGTAAAATGAGGGTTAATTAGGATTGTTTCATATAACGTTCAGTGACATGGCAAAGTTTCAAAAGATGGTCACAACACGCGACACGCAAGTTACAGCACATACTTGACATGAGTACCGTGCTGTTCCGTGACAGAGCCGACTCCACTGAGCCATTTTTCACACTCTAGGAATGGGTATGCGTGATATATTTTTTTAAGATTTTGCATGAACAAATTCGAAAGTTTTTCTGAAAGCAATTAACAGTGTCGACCAGGTCTTTTCTGAATCCTCAAGTAATGCATGCTTGCGCTGGGGGACGCGCGGCGGGACCTAAAAATAGCTACCAAAAAGTAGAATCAGAAATTAATGGAAGTAATGAGAGCCCACACGGCTTCCGTGAACTCAGCCAGATTTCTGATGCCTTTCATTTCATTTAGATCCACCCCTGAAAATCAGAAAATGGCTACCATTTTGGCAAGTTAATTAGTAACACGCTCATTCATGTAATAATGTTTTCAATGATTAGATTTTAATTTCTCTTTCTTATTAAGAAGTTTAATGTCGAGATTACACATAGATAAAATTTTCAAATTATGAGTTTCAACACTGAAGTATGCATTGGTCGCGCCGTATATAATCTCAGTGCTCGTAGACCGCGCGCCGCATCGGTGAACCGCGCCTCTAAATCATGCATGACACCTGCGGACTGAACCTGTGCACCACGCATTCTTTTTCTTTTTTTTCTGCTAAAGGCGGGATTCAAAAATTAGTTGGGTTCTGTTGGTACCAAAATTCTTACCACTATACTAGAGTTCATATACGTTATCTTGTAGGTAAATATAATATTTAACTATTTTTCTCTACAAATTTGATTTAAATTATCTCTCCTCCTTATTAAAGAGTTTAATGTTTTCTACTACATAATTTGTTTCCGTTAATGTGCACGGTTACTATTATTTATTTATTTATAATTGAGAAGATAGAAAAATGTGAAAACAGTTATGCTTGCGGCGAAGTTGGTACAATTTTTGAAGTTTAGGGATGTATGTTCAAATTTCAAGTCTATTTAATTAAGAGCCGCAAATCTACAACTTAGTACTTACTTAATTTGAAGAGAATGGAATCTCCAAAAGCTACGCGGTTTAGTTAAAGTGAGTATAACTTTACACTTAGAATAACTTTATTAATGTTATACCAGAAGCTTGGAATAACTTCTCCATTTATTCAAAATCTACAAGTATCAAGTTTAGCTTAAAATATTGAGGACTTTTGTTTTTGCAGACAAGTTGGTGATCTCTCTTTATCTTTAAAATAGAAATTTATGTACAGTTTCCTCTATCTTTTATAAAGTAAAGGGTTACGGTATATTCTAGTATTTTTTAGATTTTTTTTTGCGAAAATTGAACTTTCTTTGTAAAGAGAGTTGACACCACTGTGTTAAGTTAACGGTTCGAATTCATGTATAGTTATTTAACTATTTTTTTTTTAAATAATGATAAAATGACAATTTCTCTACCTTTAAGTGTATATAAAAGACTTCTCGTCCGAATTTTTAATTTGTCACTTCTCATATAGAATTTGATCGGTTCTTCAGTTTCATATAATTTCTTTTTTCCTTAATGAATACGATTCAAATAAAAATGATTTAGATTGTTGTCATATTTATATAATAGTTGCAAGTATGGCCGGCAACATGAAGCGGATTCAGGATTTTCGTCAGGAGAGCAAAAAAATATTGAATCGGGTTTAAATATATATAGCTAATCATATTTAAACCCATTAACTAATTGGATACTAAATAAAAAAGAAACCAATACTTTGATCGACTTATATTTTTTAATGCTCTGACTTGTAATTTCTGATGCTTTAATTTATAATTCTAATCGCTAATCATATGTACGTATTTCAAGAAATTTATTTTACACTAAATTTAATCCGGATTACAAATCAAACATCCATAGAGGCAAAAAATTTCTAAGAGAGACAAAGTCAATCAGTACCAATAGATCACTAATAAGGAGAAAGACAGCGCCCTTGAGTAGCAGGGAGGTTAATTCAGGAGACAGAGAGGGAGGCGCCCGCCACCCCCCCCCCCCCCCCCCCCCCCCCCACCCCCCCACCCCCCTCCCCAACCCACTCACCCACACACACACACATTACGTGCTGCCCTTGAGTAGCAGGGAGGTTATATTCTTGACTTGCCAAAATCTAATATGGATAATGATGTACTTTCTTTATGCTCTTGTGCTTTGCTTTTGCTGCATTCCTTATCCGCTGTTGCAGTCAAAATAAAGGACTAACAGAGAATAATGAACATCGTTTTCTTGCATCATAAGAGAAAGAAGGTATCCTGGAGAACTTAATTAGGTAGACAGTATTTAAATTAATAAACTCCTCTGTAGATAACACTCAATGCTACATTTGGTTCCTTGGTTTCCAAAGAGTAAATCAAAATGACAATATATATATATATATATATATATATATCCACGGCTTTAAATCTGTATTTTAAGAAATACCAAATTTAAGTATTAATATGACCATTAAATGCAATTGAGAAAAAAAAAAAAAAATCTTCACTCAGTTTCTCAGCGCCACGGCCTAATTCTTCCACTCAACTTGTTGAAATAAACATGGCTTTTCTCCGGGTTTCCTTCTAAGAGAAAAAAATAACGGAGTAGTTCTTTAATTGGGCCGATAAATAGCTAATTAGTTCAGCCACGTAATTTATTTGAACTGGGCTCGATCTGAACTCATAATAACTTTTCTTGGGCTAACAACTATAGTTTGGGCCCAAGTGATGGTTCATTATTATTCTCTTATCACGAGAAATGATAACACGGATCTGTTGATTCCAATTCAGTAATTTCCTGTAGCATATTCTGTAGGTTCAGTGTGTATAACATAATTCTGACATAAGAACCCATGGGCCACAGGCATCGCTTTCGACAAGTTTTCAAAAATAAATGTTTAAGCCCCACTTAACATATATTCGGCACACTGATGGATGCATCGTATCAGCCACGGAGAGGACGATCCAATCGGACGGTCCAGATTTCATTATATCTAGGGTTTTGACAAACCCTAAACGTGACCTCCCTTCCCTTATATATTAAAATCGGCCATCACTGCGCCTCCGCTGTTTTCTCTTCCTCCTCTTTCTCTACGACGCCATCTACTTAGCAGGTAATAGAACCCTAAGCGTAGATCCTTTTTTCTTTGCATTTTCTTGTTAGATCGGATCGAGATATTGAATCTTGCGTTGAATTGATACAGAGATGTCGGCTGCGGTGGAGCAGAAGGTGGTGCCCGAGTCGGTATTGAAGAAAAGAAAGAGAGAGGAGCAATGGGCTCTAGAGAAGAAGGAGGCGTTGGAGAAGAAGCGCCAGGATTCGCGCGAAAAGAAGAAGGTGATCGTTCAGAAAGCTCGTCAGTACGCCGAGGAGTACGAAGCTCAGGTATCAATTATGTTCTCTATGCTAGCTAGTATAAGTTTCTTAGATTGTATAAGTATTTCCAAGCTAATTTCGTGGCCTAACGGTATACACTGGGAAATGCCTTTTTGATGTCAGAATGTAAATTATCTGATTTATACAAGTCGGATTGTTTGATTTCCCACTTCGAAATATATTACCAATGTGTCCAATTATACTATATTGCTTTAACTGCAGCCACGAAAGATTACAAATTCCTGTTAGCTTTGTCTTGTATTATGAAATAAATTCACAGGAATGTTCTTAATCTTGATCCTTCATATTTTGGATTGAGTGGCTAAACCATTGTTGTGGTGGTGATCAGTGGGTGACTGAACCTATTTATAACACACTTTTTAGAGTAAATCAGAAAATTATAGGATATTATAATCAAGTTAAATATGGCTTTCTATTTATTTCTGCACTTTTTAGTATTGTTAATAATGTGTAGTTTGTTTCTTATTTCTCAATAGGAGAAGGAGCTTGTCCAGCTCAAGAGGGAGGCAAGGTTGAAGGGTGGCTTCTACGTCAGCCCTGAAGCCAAGCTGCTGTTCATCGTTCGTATCAGGGGGTATTGTTTTTGGATTTTCTGGTGGCTGTTCCCTTTGTTGTCAAACATCACTGAATTTTAACTAATTAGAACTGTCATATCATTTCCTATGTAGTATTAATGCGATGCACCCAAAGACCAGGAAGATCTTACAGCTTCTCCGTCTTAGACAGGTATTGCATAATTTCCAGTCTGATATTTATGGTGCTTAATTATTAATTGATCATTATTGCTATATCCATACTGGTTCTTGTTGGAAGATTAATGTTGTTTCTTTTTGGGCTTGTATTGAATTCAATAGTTAGGTCTAGTTATAGCTCATGACCCAAGCTCACCATTTACAACTATTATAAAATGCACTTTCAAAAGCGCAATACAGCCCCAAGTCTCATTCATTTGTCGCAAATTATTGTATTATTACAAAGACATACTTAATTCTTTACTGCTGCTGCAGATCTTCAATGGTGTCTTCCTGAAGGTCAACAAGGCCACCATCAACATGTTGCGACGTGTTGAGCCCTATGTGACCTATGGGTAATTTTGAACACCATGAACATGTTTCTTCTGAAACTTTTCATATGGAAGAAATTTTCATTGACAAGATATTTTTGGTTGTTGTTAGGTATCCCAATCTGAAGAGTGTCAGAGAGCTGATCTACAAGAGGGGATATGGCAAGCTCAACAAGCAGAGAATCCCACTTAGTGACAACTCTGTCATTGAGCAGGTAACTCTTATTTATGCACCTTTGTAGTTTTACTGTGTTCACATATGGCCTCTGTTTAATTTGACATATAAATAATATGAGAACATTGCGAGTCAGTTTGTCTGTTTTGTGTGTGAACTTCCTCGAATTTAACATTATTTTGTTCTGGGAATTTTATTCTACTGTTAATGGTTGTTGTCCAGTTGACTGATTATCTTCTTGAGGGGGATTAACTAGACCATTATATGACCATTACTTCTATTTAATATTTTTTTTATTCTAACAATCTAGGCTAGCTGAAGTTGAACAATTACATCAATAATTCTGTAATATTCAATTAATCCATGGAAAAAAAAAATAAAGTTCAGCATGTCTTTTCTGTAGGCTCTGGGCGTTCATGGCATTATTTGCATCGAAGATTTGGTGCACGAAATTATGACAGTCGGGCCCCACTTTAAGGAGGCCAACAACTTCCTCTGGCCATTCAAGCTATCAGCTCCACTTGGCGGTCTCAAGAAGAAGAGAAATCACTATGTTGAAGGCGGTGATGCTGGAAACCGTGAAAACTATATCAATGAGCTCATCAGGAGGATGAACTAAGATCTTTTCTTGGCAATATTTTGCATTATCTTTTTTTTAGTCGAACATTTTTGTTGTTAGAATTTTGAATGCTGTGTGCGAGTTATGTTGAGAGGTTTTTAAATGGTACAAGCCGTTGTCTGTGTTCTAGTTTTAACCGTCATCAAATATGAATTTTTTATTTAGAACTGCTTCTGGCACCTATTCTGTCCTAATATATGTACCATCTACGTAGATCTCAACTAAAATGATGATTATCTTGACAGATATGTGGTGCCTAATTGTTAGTATTTTATCTACTACTGATTTCAAAACTTTTAGTTTTGAAGGAATAACAGATTCTTTGCCCTAGTCAGTTATCAGATACCACAGACCCTCCAGAATTAAACCATGGTGTTAAATGTGCTATTTCCTTTCTATATCTATCGATCGGACTTTTTCTGTAGAAGCCTGTACAGGAACGGCTACAATGAGCTTTTGTATCCTTCAAAATAAAATAGTTGTAGATTGAAGGGAAAATTTTCAGTGTACCCATACAAACTTTTGAAATTACCAATTAACTCATAGAAACCACATAATATTCAATATCCTTATTAAAATTTGACATTCTTTTCTATCTCCATTTATTTGTTTAACTTATTTAATTATTTTAAAAATTAAATGTACAAATCTGCCCTTTTAATCTTCTTCCTTTCCCATGAAACTTACCTATACATGTTTTGACTTTATTCATGCTTCCATTGGCACGTGGGAACCACACAGGGAATGCAAGCGGACCATATAAGAAAATGATTTATTCAAGTCGTGGCATGAAGGGGACTCCAAGTCTCATCTCTAGATGAAATGACAAGATTGGTCGGGAAATTTCTATAAGAGACATAATTACATCGCTGTCATGTTATATGTAGAATGCTGAATAACTTTCAGTGAAGAGAAGGAAAGGTGGATGTGAAATCATGAGGCCAAACCTAGGTACAAACAGAGTGTGTACAGGGGAAGAGAGCACAACTCAGAGAGCATGTTATCACTGCCTAGGATAACTGGTAAGGCACCCCACTTTCTCACAGGAGAAGTGGGTTCGATCTTTGTTAAAGACAAAAAAAAATATATGTTAAAGACCTACGGGCTATTTCAAAAAGGAAAAAAAAAATTCAGAGAGCATCAATAGATGTGCCAGTGTGAATATTCTTTTTTTTTTTTTTTAATTTTGGATTGATGATTTTGAGTCGATGGAGTCTTTATGAGTAATCGATACTGAAATAAGCAATTGTTAATGTTCTCTTAAACTGATTTTCTGATTTATTTTATAATTTCAATATGAATTTTCAATTCTCTGAATATTTTTGTAAATATATAATCTTGGGTAATGGATCCCCGGTCCGGTTTTCTCATGCCCATATATAAACAGACATTTAAAAATTGATTAAATATAGGATCCGTGTAGTCAAAATTTTGGTAACTAACCTCTACAATCCTAGGACATCGTTTTAATAACATCCGAAAAGGTGAAAATCTCTTGACATCAAGTGATCGTCACAACAACATTCTAAGTGGCCTCATTTCAAATCTCGGAAAGTAAAAAGGGATATTATCATCCAAACCTATAACAATATGAAAAAGGCAAACCAACTTGCCACAAGCAAACTTGGTTTGCAATCAAACCACATCTCCATCTCATGATGCACCACAACGCAGCTGATTCTGAGTAGGATTCCATCTACTTCTTTCCCCAAACAAAAAGATGGAAGTTTGAAACCTAAATATGTCCTCCTTACTGCATTTTGTTGTGCCAACAAACTACAATAATTGTCATATAATCATACAATGCTTGACTTTACTATGCTAATTCAAGAATCCTGATTTTTTTATTTTTCTTGATCGGAAAAATCATCCATAAAAAAGAAAGAAAAAAATATAGTTTTTTATGGTAAAAAATTCATTCTCTTCTATTATTTCACAAGAAGAAAATAAGAGTTTGTTGAATTTCAAGTATTCAGTTTCACCAATAAGATACAAAGGCTTACTTCCCATTTAGAATTACACAAAAAAGATTTTTTTTTTTTTTTTTTATTGGAAAGGGGTCTACAAAAATTTCTAAGAAAATGTTAATGGTTGTTGGCTTATTTGTCAAAGAAAAATCGAGTACGTTATAATAAATTAATTGATCAGAGTATAATACGTTCTAAAATAGAATTTAATCTAGAAAAATAGCTAAGAGGCGTAGTTTTATTAAACTAAACAGTACTTTTTTTGTATGGAAAATAGCACATGATTTGTTAATAATTAACAGTCATAAGGCAAATTTGGAATCTAAATTGCTTTCATTTGTTGTTTTAAGGTACTAAAGTGGTTTTCTCGATAACAAAGTTCAAACAACTTCGATTCAAATTAATTTGGAAATGCATTGTTCTATAACTTTAATTTCTGTAGCCCATATCATTATTAGGAAATTCTAAGAACTTGTAAACAAAGGGGATTCATGTTTTTCAAAGAATTGAGTACATCTTAGTAACAATGCTAGGTCCTGAAAAATTAGATCCAAGCTAATTTTGAGCACATTTGGGTATGTACACTCTTAAAAGCATAGACAAACACCTTTATTTATTTATTTATCTTTTTCTATTCTCAAATTGCTAAGCAAGTCAATACAAATCGCCATTACTATTATAAAATTCTCCTCAATGATTGTGAATGCAATCAAGCACACCTAGACCTCACCTTCCAAAACAAAAAAAAAAGTTCAAAGGATAGAATTACATTGCTCTCAAAGATGAACACAATTGAAATATTTCAACCCGAAACTGTTTACCAACAAAAATCAAGAAAAATAAATCAATCTACTCCGAGTAAGCAACGAGTCTCTTGGAGCAAGACGAACAAGTATACTTCCTTTTAGTTGTCATGCTTAGCGTAAGACAGCAGAGTTTGCGCGTGCACTCTACAATTGTTGCTGTCACCTCCCCATTACAGTACGGGCAGCTTCCGGGAGCCTTCTCCGTCCCGAGGATTCTCTTGTTCTCCTTGCAAATCAAACATGCCGAGCCTACCTTCGTCATTTTTGTAACAATTGTAGATGCAGAGTTTTCATAAAGTGAATTAGTTGTTGTTGTAGTATGCAAGGAGAGGTTTTAGGGGATGAAATTGGAAATGTATTTTTGAATAGAAGTGAACTGTTTGGTTGATACTTTTGGTCTGATAGCATACAGAGCGTTTCCAAGTTTGGAGTCTAAACCTACCATTTTAATTGTTTGGGTTGGTGGTTTACTAGTTTTGATTTTTTTTTCTCTCTAGTTAGCTTCCAACTGGAGAGATCTGTATCATGAAAACTTGAACTTATCTTACTATTTTCGATAGGTTGAGGGTCCCCTGAAATAAAAAATAACAATAAAATCAGTGATGGAAGAAAGTTGAGTATAACATTAGAATGGTATATTTGTTGATAGCTTGTTTATAATAAAAAAATTGGAGTATAACTAGAGTGCTCTTAAGTTCACCAATATTCTTGGTGAACTTAAGTCTAAGACTCATTGAATCGGTTTTAAACAATAAATCTGAATCGTTGAAATATGTCTACTTTATGAGTGATGCGTCTACATGCAAAAAAAATTAATTTTAAAATTAATTTTTGCATAGAGTCGAGTGATAAAAAATAGTTCAAAAAATAAATGTATTAAAATTTGTTTATTAACCTTTTTAATTTTGACTGCTTGATTTTATACTGAATTAATTCGAATGTTTAAAATTTTCATATGTAGACGCTTCACTCATAAGGTAGACAGGTTTCAACAATTCAGATTCATCATTTGAAATCAATTTAACTAGTTTTAGATTTGAGTTCATCAAATTTCTCAGTGAACTTAAGAGCACTTAGTTCTACTAAAAATATATTTGATCATTTCTTCATTTATGAGCGAAGAAATGAAACCATATAAATTAGTTGGCTTATTCCAACAACCAGTAATAAACGGTGTCCTGCATTTGTCATTAAAATTTATAACATAAGAGAGTAGCATGCCAATTTATAGCTAGAAGACACGGAGACCCCTCTGCATATTTAATTTTTTGATACGGTCTTGGCACACTACAGTACACTTGATTTGACCTATAGTACAAAAGGATAAATAATCTGCTCATGAGCAACACACGAAAGAGATTGAATTCAAACCCAAAAAGATAATGTGATTTTATTCTAATTAAATTGGCACACCTACCAGTACGACTTCGTATCCCCTCAGGTTACCTGACTGAGTAGAATTGAATCGGACGGTCCGAAAATGGCTTGGCACACATCTCAAAGCAAAAATAATACTTCCCCTACTGTCATCCAATTACCCATCGACTGAAATTAAATCTGGACCGTCCATTTCAATTGTGTTGAGTCAGGTACCTGAGAGGATACCGATCCCTACCAGGCTACCAGTACCAGGTAAGGTATTACCTGTTGTAAGCACTTTTCAATCACTGAAGCTGTAGTTGTTGTCCTTTAAAACTTTCTATTTTTGATGAACGCACTTTGCTAAAAATAACAGCGACAGTTTGCAAAATAAAAATTTTCGGATTTCTTAGTCCCATAAGAAAGACTGTGAAGATCATACTTGGTCAAATCAATTGTGATAGGTGTAATTTTTTGAAGTTTTTCTTTCTTAGCAACTCTAATGGCTTGTAAATGCAATTGCAAAGTTTTTATTGGCAGTTTCATTTCTATTTTCAAAATTATTATACCCTTTCAATAGCACTTTCACCTGAGAAATTTAACGGTTACTATTATTTAAAAAGTAAAATTTTACAATTACTATTATTTCATGAATGCATTTATTTTGCAGTTAGTGACTACTTTCAATTTAACAACTGTCTTGCAATTGTTAATCAATTACATTTTATTTGCGGATTTCTTGTATCTTGTAGTTTTACAGGCTCAATATTGACAGGAATGGTTTCTTTATACTGAATATGTCCTTAGTAAAGATTCTTTGTATATTTTTTAAAGTTTTGTGAGAAATTAATGCCCTATTAGGTAATAAATTTAAGAATGATAAATCATTTAATCTTTTTCTTAGTTTTCTATCAATGAGATAATTCCATATGAGCACATTCTTTATCTTTGCACAAAACTAATTTAACATGTGTGTGTGTATATTTTTGAAGAAGAAATGTAGAGGTCCAGCCGTGTGTGTGTGTGTGTATTTGGTAATTTACAAATTAAAAGTTGTCGATACTTTAAGACTTGACTCAGTTGTGCTTAATTTGTAAGTTTGGTAAGTTTTTATTACTTATGCTGAATATTTCTATTTGATATGTTTTTTGTTTTTTCCATTTTATTTTCAAATATTTAATTAACATGTGTTACATGTTAGTCTGTTGTATATTGCTCTAACTAATTTTCATGACTTTTCTGATATACAGCTGTCTAAAATTTGTATTTTTGTTTGTTTGAAGACCTAAAATCAGCAATCTTTATTTATATGCAGCATGTGTTTTGCATTGATACTTCTAAAAACATTTTCATTGTTTTTGACTTTTGTATATATCCGCAGTGGATAACGATAATTGAACTATGTAATAAATATTTATTTGGTGTGTGATGATTTGTTTTTAAAAAAAAAAATGAGTTGTATGTTGACATTTGATTACTGCTAACTCATCAGCTCGCGAGTTAGCACAGACTGATTTGTCATGATTTTAAACTTAGGTTTTAACTCGGATTTCTCTAGATTCAGTTCATTTGGCTATAACTCGGTCCAAAACTAATAAACTGAACTAGAACCTAACTTAGACCGAACTAGCTCGTTACCACCCCTACATCTGCCTTCCCTTTTTTTAGATTTAGCAGTACTGTTCAGTTCAATAGATCTAGATCGGACTCTCAATTGAACTAATGTTAATTACAACCTCCCTGTTTGTTCATGACTACAGTTTTCACTTTTTTACTTAACAAAACACACTCTGTGGGTCTCTGCTTTTGCCCTTCTAGCAAAATATATTCTTATTAGTCATCATAACTAAAGCAAAAATAATTTTTTGCAGAGAGGATTTGACTTTCTGTCTAGCGCTCCTGGATTCAACTTGCGATAAATTCTTTTTAGCACTTGGGTTAATCTTGTTCATGGATATGATTTCGTCAACTCAATAGATCTTATGTTTCATGTTTTTTTTAATAAAGATGAGAGGACAAATTACTCAACTATTTATACCATATTTGGATAAAGAGTAGAGAAAGGAAGGGAATAAAATAGAATAGAAAGGGAGATTAATATATTTAATTTCTTTATATTTGGATGATTAATGAGATAAGAGAAAGGAAGATTAATATATTTAACCTCTTTGTATTTGAATGATTAATAAAATAAGATAAAGTTAACTTTTATTTTAATTTTATTTCTTGTTTGATTGATTAAAATCTAGAAGGTTAATAAGAAATTCAGTAGTTGTTATAGATTTATGATAAAAAAAAACTAATATGAGATTTATATTGGTAAGATATAGAATTTGACATTTGTGTTACTTTTTTTAATAATAATTGAAACAAATTCTTTTTTTTTTTCCATCTGTTACAGTATTCATTACATTGATACAAGATTAAACATTTTATCTCATGTATCATTCATTTCCGACATAATGTTATTAGTCAAATACGATTCGACGGAAAATTTTCTTTTCTTTTCATTTCCTCTCTTCCTCTACTCTCCATCCACAAAGAATTACTTATAATGAGTTTTGAACATGCGACTTTCCACTCAAAAGGAGAAAAATCCTTTCAATTTTCTATTTATTCTTTCATTCTTTTTTCATATTTATTGTAAGACTAAAATAAATCTGTGAAAATGACATTTTCAAGGAATTAAATACATTTTGTTCTTCTACATAGATAATGGATTGATACGGCTCGAGAACAGATCAAATCGAGTCCAATACAAATAACAAATAACTCATTTAAGTATCCAGAAGCAGAATAGGGGGGACTTATCACCATCAATTCGAGATGTAGCAGATCCCAAACCACTCAAGTTTTGAGCCCTCACAGATTGGAGAACATGGGCGAAGTGAATCATGTTCTAGATGGGAAAGTATCATCTTCGCAGTTTTTCTGTGCAGAGCTGTGCGGAGCTTTTAATCTGGTCCATTTATTTTGAATCGAACGGATCAGATCAGATCTTGTCTAAATTTAAAAAAAACTCAAAAATTTGATAAATCCTTAATCCAGTCTGTCCGATTCAAAACAAACGGACCAGATTAAAAACTCTGCACGGAAAAACTCCGCAGAAGATAGCGTTCCGTTCTAGATGAGTGGGGTTATGGTCATAACCGCTTCCTGGGCAGTTTTCTGCCAATATATCTATTTTGCCTATAAAATATTTATAGACAGTTGGAATTCTGAGAAGATGTAGATTTCAGATTTTATGTTATTAGAGCTATTCTTGTCTGTTAGAAATTTACTATTATATTTTATACATATTAAATCTTAATTTTTTTTTTCACTTCAGAAAATTAAGTTCTCGTATTGAGAAACTTGAGGTGTTTGACATCTCAATTGTGAAATAGAGAGATAAGTTCAATAAACTGTAGTATATTTTCAAACAGTGGTCTAGGAAGTGCAATTCGAGTTGGTAGACCTGTAAACAAATATAAAAGCATTTTAAGAGAATTTCATTGCAAAATATGACATTAATTAAATTCTATCTAGGATTCAACTCAACCAACATCTATAATACATCCTGGCTCTTTTTATTTTTTTCTATTACTCATAAAGTTAATTATTCCAATTAAATATAGTTAAAATTTATTTTTTTCCATTATATTTACATCCAAAGTAAACGCAGGTTATTCCGTTTGTATATTAAATTTTGCTTGATCAATGATACGCACCAGATCTGGCTGCCCAATCATATTCCTGCAAAAATAGAGAATTGAGCAAATCTAATGTTTAACAGAAAAACAAATTTTAAGATAATAATAAATGAAAAAGATATGATATATTAAAGTAATGCATCCATATTACTGAAACTCGTTGGAAAGTTTGGAGATAAGATACTTTACCGTATTTTAACCTGGCCTATGTGAATAACAAAATAAGGCAAGATCAAGATGAGGCAAAGAACTTGAGACGTTCTAGAAGAATCAGGAAATAATGTGGAAACATTTAACCAGGTTCATGTTTCTAGTCCACATTGTATGTCGTCTGAAGAGTTCTATGAAATTTCATGACAAAGAACTTTCTTTCAGAACCACTATCAAAATTATATGTGAATAAGACAAGATGAGACAAAGAACTTGAGAAGTTCTAGAAGATTCAGGAAATAATGTGGATACATTTAATCATATTCATACTTTTAGTCCACAGTGTATGTCGCATGAAGAGTTCTACTAAGATTCATAACACATAACTTCCTTTCAGAACCGAATTCACATCCTCTCCAGTATCTGATAAGGGAATCTTTTACAATTATTAGATCTGGACTGTTCTTTTTAAATTGTCACGAATCTCAAAGTCCAATAACACTGTCCCCTATTATAGTCCGAATTCTAAACTGGTTGAGATTTAATCTCAAACTGTAAAGTGAGGATAATCCTCTGCAATATCTGAGAGGATACGAATCTCAAAGCTCAATGACACTGCCTCCTATTGTAATCCTAATTCCAAACCAGTTGAGATTTAATCTCAAACTGTAAAGTGAGAGTAAAAGATAGAGAGGTACAATCGAGAAAGAAAATATATCCCTCCACACATGTAAGGAGAAAGAAAATATAAGAGAGGTACAATCGAATACATAAATTTTGAAGTGTGTGAGTTAATTGTAAAGATAAATAAAAAAAATGAAAGAGTTGAGAAATAAATATAATAAAGTAGAGCTAGGTTCATCAGAGAAATGAAAAATAAATGTATTAAAATACTGAATAATAGAGTAGTTGGTAGATTTTGTTTTGATACATTAAAAACTACTGATTTATGCAGCAGGCTCACATATTTATTGACTTCACAAATTTCATTATTCACATAATTATTCTTGATCTTGTGAGTATAGTCAGTACTACATATAATAGGGTATGTTTGAATGAAACAAGGAATAGAGTAAGAATAGAGCTAATTTCAAGTTTAAAAATAATAACTAACTCAATTTTTAGTTGGATTAGTAAAATAGTAAACTAATTCATATAAGACAAACAAAGAATAATGAATTAGTGCTATTCTTGCTTCATCGGAACACATCCTACAGGAACATATAAGTATATGAGTCAACAACAACAAACATTTCATTCATTGCTACCTCTGAGCTTTTTCTCGACTGCTGGATATTATAGATTTTGGGTTAATTGTTGTCATATCCATCAAAATTTCAAATATTTAATTTATTATCAAAATGTGAAAATTACTTATTACTCATTAAAAGCAAAGAACCTTTCTTATTTGCCCCTACTAAAAACAAAGAACTTTTCTTATTTTTCCTTTCTTTAATTTAATTGTAAACTTTTATTTGAGCTTATTATTAATTATTACTAAACTTTAAACTTTTATCTTAGGTCATTTGAAGAAAATGACAAATTAGTCTTTTCATTTTTTTTAAAAATGTTCATAATCAGTTTAAACAAAAGTTTCAAATCAAATGAAAGAAGTGGGCCATAAGAAAGGTGAGTTTGTTTTTAATGAGGAAACAAGTAATTTTCAAATTTCTATGAAGAAATTGAATATTTATAGACTTTTAATGGCACATAAGAAAGGTTTGACAATAATTACCTCACAGATTTTCTTTTCGCTGTTTTATAACTTGAGATCATGACAAACTGACATTTGAAAATTTGGTTTTTCTTTCATTGCATGATGACAAAATGACCAATGACTATTGTCATTTATATATATATAAATCAGTTTTCCACCACAACGGTCGGTTACTCAAACTAGGAATTCGTATCCTCTGCATTATAATGAATCTCAATCGTCCGATCTGTTTTAAGATTTGTGCGAATTAGATATGCACTAATGTTAAAGTACTCATATATTAAAGACAGAAATCGAATTGATTCTGTTTAAAATCAGACATTTGAGATTTTCTTTTGAGTTAATGCAGAGGATACGCATTCCTCAAACTAGTGTGTTCAATTGTGCCTTCATTCAGAGTGCCTACTTAAAAAAAAAAATGTTTGCTTATTTGCAACAACTTTTGCACACAGAGAGACAACCTTAACAGAGAAGTAAAAGAAAAAAAATATAAAAAAAAAAAAAAACTAAAAGACTATTCCTACGCTGCTTCCTCCTGACAAGTACTGCTGGCACGATAGATTTCCAAAGGATAGTAAATTTATTATTGGGCACAACACCAAAACCTGCCTCAGCTACTGTTATGAAAGAGAGAGGAAAAGGAGGATATATTTGTAAATTTTATTTTGAAAATAACTTAATAAATAATTAAATAAATAAAAGACGATAGCAGAAAGAATGTCAAGTTTTTATGGAGTTATTGGAAATTATAGTGTTTTCAGGGTAAATTAGAAAATTTCCCTTTTTTTTAAAATATTAGAAAAATAATATAACAGATTCTTAATGCTATGAAATAAAATTCGGCAATTCGGAAATTTGTAAGTTGTATGTTCATAGTTGGGCCAGCTAAGCTAAGCTTGGTGTTGCTTGGGCTTAAACAGGCCGGAGGGCCCAAAATCACTTGCTTGCGCAAACAAATGAAATATCATCACCACCTCTGGCTCCCTGCTCTGGGATGTCTGCTCAAAAACCCTAAACCAATACTTGCTTTGCGCGTGTTTCCTCTCTCTCTGGTTGCTTCTCAAGTCTTTAGGTACCGAGTCTCCATCTTCGATTTAGATACCCCAATATTTGATCTCATCCGATGACTATTACTTGCTCTTTTAGTTACTGAGTATTTCGTATTTTAGCTGTTATTGATGGTTCGATTTATCAAATAAGTTAGTATATCTTGCATTCTACTAAATAGGATTTTAGTGAAAATGAATTCATTGTTAATAGATTTTGTTGTTGTGGAGGCCTGACGATGATGGAATTGGTGTAAGCTCGTGGACCTTGAAAAAAACTGTGTTCTGTGTTGCAACCCGATAAGAATGTACAACGGTCATTCTGCTTTTTCCTCTTTTCTCTCTGAAACAGGAAATTGTTATATCGTTACAAAAAGTGGGCCGAAATAGAAGAAAAAAAAAAAAAAAGAGGGCATTTGTGGATTTTTTTTTTTTTTTTTAATGGAGGATATTAATAAAAAAATTCGGAAAAATGGGACAGGCAAAAGAATGGGTTCTGATCCAGTGTTGTACCCTACCATGCAGAATGACTGAATGAGATATACATCGTCCATTTAAACCTGGCACGAATCTCAAAGCGGCCCCCCTATAATGCAGGGGTTGAGATCGTCTAAAGTAACTCAAATTTTGGGTTTGGATCCAAACCATCCGATCAGAATCCCAGCCAATCCGGTCCGGGGTGGAATGTACGGGGTCCCTTTTATTCGTGCCAGAGCAGATTGGACAGTCCACATCTAAACTAAAAAATTGAGTTACTTTGGGGAATCTGAAATCATAATCCAAACAAGCACTGGAAATGATTTGGCTCGGCTGGGAGTTATTATATCTTACCACAAAAGAATAGGGTTAATTGCATGTGTTGTGCCGATCAAAACTTTCAAAAAATTTCAAATTACCCATAAAAATATCCTATTTTGATGGATACGGAAAATCAATGTACATTCTTTATGTCATGTAAAATGAGCCATGTACACAGCACTTGATATATGCTTCTTGGTTTTGGTGAATCCCTTTCTTTTTGCTTGATATTGTTTCTTATTTTAAATGATTTTTTTTTTTTTTTTTTGCAGCTATGAGGGACTTCTTTATTTCTTTTTAGCTAAATTTTGTATTCATCTATAGTATCAGCACATGATTTTCTTAAATTACTGTTTGCTACATTGACCTCTAGGATGCCAATGATACATTATAATGCACACATATTAGAAAGCATTTTCATGATTTCTCTATGTTGTCGCTACCACTAAGCTATAGTTTTGCTTTTGCTGTGATGTCTCTATGTTGTAATCCTTTAATTTTCAATTTTGCTTTTACTGCTCACTGTTACCTTCCATTTTTGCATTGTTGTTGGGTTAATGGTTTTCTGTTTTCTATATTTTATATGCTCATTTTTTTTTCACAGGAGTATCTCAAATCCCCTATCACAGTTTAGTTGATGAAATTTTCTTCTCTTTCCTCCCTTTCATCACTCCCACTAATCTCCATCCAAACAAGGTGTAAGTTACATATTTATAAATTAGCTCAGAGATTTGGCATTTTGAAATAGTAATTTTAACCTATATAAACTATCTGAAGACCCAATAACATCCTTTTCTTTTCTTTTCTTTTTTGCCTTTTTCTCATTCAAAAGCGTCCAGTTGAAGATTTGGTATGCATGTTCCTGCTCTTGATGATAATTTTGTTTCGTGCATGACCTTTCAATTCTCTTTCTGAACTTTGTATGTATCTCTGAATTTCTTTTCTTTTGTAAATTTTTTAATCGAGTTCTCAAGTATGAAACATTATTTGGGGAAGCTGGAAAATTACTACACCATTTCATGATTTGTGTTCTAAATCACTCTTAATCGTGAACTATTACTAAATATTTGCAATCCTCTGCTGTTGATGGTAAATTTATCAATGGCAGTTTTTTTGTCTTAATAAATTAGCTTATTCTGTTGCAATTCGATTTACAGAAATGCTGTTAAAATTTTCTTATAAAATATATTTTCTGGTACTCTTTTTTTTTTTTTTTGAAAAAATACATTAAATTCACTGTTGCAAAGGCCCAATGATGATGTAAGTATAAGAATGGAAATCTGAGAAACTGTGTCCTCTGTATGAGCCCGATAAAAATGTACATATGGTTTGTCCCATGAAAAAGGTTTGCTGATCAGGACTTGGAATTCAAATCTGCTCCTTTTCTTGAGAAAATGAGCACCCTCCTATTCTTCAATCCGAACCATTCAAAAGCAATCAAACGGCTTCAATTAGTATGGCATTGTACATGACTGGTGCGCAATCCAAAACTGCTCTGTCAATATCTTTACCCGGTTGATATGAGGATCCGTATCCTCCCAGGTACCTGACTCAACACAATTGAAACGGACGGCTCAGATTTACTCTCAGCCTGACGGGATTCGAGATGACAGAGGGGCAGGATTATTTGTGCTTTGAGATGCATGCCAATCCATTTTTGGACCGTCTGATTCAATTCTACTCAGCCAGGTAACATGAGGGGATACGAATTATTGATATGATTGGTTTTTGAGGTGTATACATGAAATTACCCCTAAACTTGGTGACAGATCTGGAATACTGGAATTTTTTTTATAAGCCATAATTAGAAAAAAAGATTCTTATGAGACCAACATGATTACTTTTTTTATAAAATTCGCAATACTGATCTGCCACATCTTTCTCTCTTTCTCTTTCTCTTTCTGTGGTCAAAATAATTGGTGTCAATGTATCTTTACTTGTGAAAGCCATTTACATTTATATCTGGGCTCCAGAGAACAGTGTGTTGAAACATGATTAATTTACTGAGGGTCCTGCTAACATTATGTTTCTTATTTCTTATACTTTTTGTGTTTTTTTCTGATGGTTTGTGTTGTTCTAGATCTCCTTTAAAGAGTACTGCTCTAATGGACATTGATTGATTTGTTTATCTTGAATTTTTTTGCCTAAAGTCTTAAAACTTTAGCTAATTATCCTTGTATACCGAAGAGGTGTTTAGCTATTTTTTTTTATTTTCAAAGAGGATGATGATTTGACGGGGAATTTCTCCCGTGCTCTATTCTTCTTCTTGTTCAACATATCTTTGGTTGATGTTGTAAGCTTGTGCATGCTTGATTTAAATCATTGGACTTTCCTTATAAATGGTTTTGCAATCTTTTGTAGAGTATTTTAGCATTTTCATTTGTTTTTAAGCAAAAATGCTATTGATTTCTTTTTATTTTTTATTTTTGTGAAGGACATGAACATTGATGACAAACAAATATCCTCTGTGTGTTATTATAAGAAGGTACATGCTTTGTGGCTCGTATGGCTGCTGAATTTCAGCATTGTTTTAAGTATTTTTGTCTATGTATCTGCTCAATCAAATTCGGATGCAGATATGGTTGTAGCATTGTTTTTTGAGAGAAATGTTGTAGCATTGTTAGCTTCGTATCTGTTTCATTTAGAGTCATATTTAGATTGATGTTATGGAATTTTAGTATTATCCACTTCCTGTGAGAGGTTATTGTGTTGTGGGTTTGGCTCCTTTCTCATTTCACATAATTTATTGGAAAGTCACAGGTAGATCTTGAGCACATGAAAGTGTCATGATAAGAACTTGAGTAGCTAGAATTGAACTTGGATATGAATATAACCAAAAAAAAATTCAACAAGGATTGGAAATTTTAAAATTCCAAATTTGGAAAGTCATCATTTGCAATTATCCATGTTTAAATATTTTCGACTGAATATGAAATGATCTTCAAATTAGATAAAATTTGATATACAATCAATGTACAAGGCTAACTGCTTGGGGTGTGTTTGGTAGGGTTGAGAATAGGCTATTTTTAGGGTTAGTCCATTTGGAATAGCTTATTCGGTGTTTGATTGGGTTATAATAGTTATAATGGGTAATTCAATTTTTTTATCTTATTAAAATATATTATTCCTAAGAGTTTTGAAATTTGGTTATTCTAATAAGACAAATAAAAGTTATTCTCGATTTGGTTATTTTAGTTATTCTTGTTTTGCAACTAAACATACCTTGTTAGTTAAATTGTATTATGGTTTTGAAAATATTTTTTATTGATTGTGGTTTTCAAGAGCGTAAAAAATTCTGCATTATAAGAGATCCAACAGTTACAAAAAATATCATGGTGCAACTGAATTTTATTGTTCTTCCAAAATTTGATAGTTGCTCTTTGAGTCTTTGTAGTCTTTTATTTTTCATTTGAAAGGCTGAGGGCCAGTTTCATTAAAGAAACTGAGCTAGAGCTCGAGGAAGCAATTTAGTGAAAGATGATATTTATTTAATTTTTCAAAGGAACGTGACCCCCCTTCAAATACGATCCTCAATGTAATCTTTATTATAAACTAACCATAGAATACATTAAATTTATTAGAGCTGTCATATATCTATAGATATCCGCAAAAATATTTAAGTTTTTGCCTTATTGTTTTTTATTCTACCTTTGATTACAAATTAAACTATAAATATTTAAGTTTCTATCGAGACAATCGTTCACTATTATCCTTTAGATCGCCGTGTGTTAAATTTTGTGAGAGGATTAGAAATGCAAGTTATTGTTTAGTCAATGATATTAAAATCCAATAAAACTTTACAACTAAATGATGTTATTAAAGTTAACAACCGCATTCTCCATAGTGTTATTGGAGGCATTATATATAAGAAACAAAAGAAATTGAGTGAGACTGGTAATATTGATATAATGATATCGAACAGCAATATATGTGTTAGACTCATATCTCTGTTTTTTTAAATCTAGATATCTGTTATGTATCTTTCAACATGATCTTCATATGATAATGTACTTGCATGCTAAATTTTCATTTTTTAGAACTTTTTTACTATCTGTTAGATAGGTAGAAATTTTCTTTATTTGAAAATTTTAAACCATCCAAAATTATCGATTTTCTACCTATCTAAAATGATAATAAAAGGTTCCAAAAAATTATAAATTTGGTTTAACTACATTTTCATATTCATACTCACATCACGTTCAACGGTTCAAATTGACTTTTCCGTAATGCAATATTACCACATTCCATTGCCTCACTAAAAAATATAATAAAATGATTTAAAAGGCCATGGTCTCTAATTGTAGCCCAAAGCCCATTTTGAATATCAAACGAGGCCTGAATCCTGATAAACCACTTTCGGGTCCGAACCCGCCAATTCTCCCTCTCTGGCTCTCTCGCTCAGTTCTCTCTCTCACCTCGCGGCTGGCTGGAGCGAGTGAATTTTTGTGGGTTTTGTGTGGTTTCTACTCAGAAATCGGCAAGAAAGCAAGAGGCTTGTCTTCTCCTTTTCAATTTATTTTTACTGAAAATTGAATTAATTTGAGTTATTCTTGTAATGGAACTGACATTGTTCTTAGAATTTGACACCCTGGTTTGTAATCGCAGATCTGTTGTTTTGGGTCTGTGTTTTTTTCCTATCCTCTCTCCCATTAGCGAAATCCGATCAGAACCAGGACCCCAAAAGTATTACACTTAAAGATGAGAAGAGAGAATTCTGATTAATGAGGTTCTGGTACCAACTAAGGTGAGCTCTTATTTATGATTTAAACTTTTGTTTCAGTACATCTACAAGTTAGAATTTCAAAATTGGGTGATTATTTGTGCATATATAATGCTTTATCAGGATTCTGGTAAATATTAGAAAATTGGAAGCAGAATTGCTTGCTGCGAGCTATATGCTGGGCAATTAGCCTTATTACTTGTAACAGGGTAATGCTTTTGACAGAGCAGTTTTTAATTCATGCAACACACAGACAATAGAGTCAAACCAGCGCTGCATATGACTCGTGTGCTGCATGAATCAAAAACTGCTCTGTCAAAAATGTTTGCCCCTAGTAAGTAGTAACACCTCCTAGCTTGAAAATAGCCCAATTCTGGTTACATGTAAAACAGTTACTTAGGAATTTCAAACAAAAAATCGGGTAATTATTTATGCCTATATAATACTACTTTATCAGGATTCTGGTAAAAGTTAAAAATTTGAAACAGAATTGCATGACGTGAGCTAAATGATGGCTAATTTAGCCTTTATTGCTAGTAACACCTCCTACTTGCTAGAAAATAGCCCAATGCTGGTTATGTACAAAATAGTTACTTAGGAATTTCAATTAGGTCAATGCCGGTTAATGCAAAAAGTTGCTTAAGGCTGTTACTGAGATTCACTTGTTGTTAACTGAGACACCGGGGAACAGGTACGGAGATCATGTTGAATGGCTCAATTGAAAAAAAAATATATTATTTTTTCAAAAAGTGGCTCCTTTTATTTCTTTATTTTGGGTCTGTGTTAATGCCACTATCATCCATATCTCACTCTTTGCGAATGAATTAGGAGAAATGGTTAATTTCAAAGACATCAAAAGGAACTGTGATTTTTAATTTGTGAAGAAATGAGGTGACCAAATTGCAGTTTCGTAAAGATAGTCAATTTGACAGTATATCAGGTTATTATGCAAAATTTAGAGTTCGCAAATAATAAACAGTGTCTTGACTTTTTCACTGATCCGCATGTTTTCTCAATCGGTTAAGTTATCAGTTGTAAATTTTAATAAACAGTGCCAAGTTGATGAAGAAGACCTGCTAAAGTTGGTTAAACTATATGTAATTTTATTCAAGTCCCTTCAATGTATGCTGTTTAATTGAGACCCAATATCTCAGTAATCATAAGATTTTTGTACCAATATCTTTTGAACAAATCATAACTTAGTCTTATTTGAATAATATTTGTGCCTAGTTGTATCTTTACATATAGGTTTTTTTTCTAATGAGATTCTTTTCTAAGCTTGTTACATTCTTTTCTAAGTAGGTGAAAACATCAACTAAAAATATGCGAGCCGGCTCGTGAGCCGAGCCGAGTCGAGATAAGTATTTACATGAGCCGAGCCGAGCCGAGTTAGAGCCGAATTATTTTACTTCTCTTGTTGAAAAAACATGTGATGCGAATAGCATGTTGTGGCAGGGAATTTGACAACCCATACTTGGAAAAAGAGGCTGGTACCTTATCATGCACACCATGTGTTCGACAAAATTACCCACTCTGTTTCTAAACACAGCAAAGCGCACACCTTATACTCTTGTAAACCTCCAAGAAATGGCTAACAACACAGAATCATCAAGCCCAAATTCTCCCCCAGTTACTGAACTTGAAGTAATTAACATGATTCGGCATGAACCAGATACCTCCCGATCACTTGCCTACTTTAATTCTGTCGCATCCACCAAAATTTTCAATCATACCCCTCTCACGTACCAAGCCATGATCAAGAAATTATGTAGATCTTTTGAACTAGATATGGTCCAATACCTGTTACAGCAAATGAGGCTAGAAAAGGTAGCATGTAGAGAAGAGATTATGATTACACTCATAGAAGCTTATTCTCAAACAGGTTCTGTGATGCAAGCCCTTAAAACCTTTTACCGTGCAAATGAGCTCGGGTGTAACTGTACTGTTAGGGTATACAACCACCTTTTTGATGCATTGCTTAAAGAGAACAGATTTAGCATGATAAGCCCACTGTATAGCGACATGAAGAGAGATGGGATGGAACCAAATGTTTACACGTATAACATTTTGATCAAGGCTTTGTGTAAAAGCAACCGTGTTGAGGCAGCACGGAAGCTTCTGGAAGAAATGCCCAAAAAAGGTGCTTTGCCAGATGAGGTAAGTTTTACTACGGTAATATCTTCTCTGTGTGGATTTGGTCACATTAGTGAAGCCAAGGATATGTTGGTAAACCTACCGCCTCGGGTTTCCTGTTACAATGCCTTGATTCACGGTTTATGTGAGAGCTTTAGAATGAAGGAGGCCTATGAAATGCTCGACGAAATGTCTGAGAGGGGTTTACAACCTAATGTAATCACCTACACAACCATGATTGGATCTTGTTGCAAAGTCGGGGATTTGGCTATGGCTTGTGCAATTTTAGGTCAAATGTTGGTCCGGGGATTATGCCCAAATGCTCATACCTATACATCATTAATTAAGGGTTTTATGGAAAAAAGGCAAGTAAATGATGCTCTCTGCATGTGGGATTGGATGGCACATGAGAGATGCACCCCAAATGTAATCGTCTATAATGTATTAATTCATGGTCTATGCTCTAATGGTATTCTAGAGAAGGCCATGTCAGTTTTGAGTGGTATGAAAAACGACGGGATTTGTCCCAATGTGAGAACATATTCTATCCTAATTGATGGGTTTTCGAAAATCGGGGATGTGTATGGTGCCAAGAATGTCTGGCAAATGATGTCTCGTAATGGTTGCAAGCCTAATGTCATCACATACACATGCATGGTGGATGCATTTTGCAAGAGCAATTTGTTTGATGAGGCATATGATCTTATGATGACCATGAAATTGGATCATAATTGCCAGCCCAATACTGTGACATATAATGCCTTAATCAAGGGTTTATGTGAAAATCGACAACCGGGCCGTGCCATCAGATTGTTGGCTGAGATGCAAAGGTGCGGTTATGTACCAAATACGCGTACCTATAATATTTTGCTTGATGGTTTATTCAAGGAAAGAGAGCATAGACAAGCCTTCGAATTATTCAATGAGATGCTAAATGCCAAAACTGAGATTGATACTGTGACTTACAACACTGTTATACATGGCCTTTGTGTGCTTGGTTTTGTACAGGATGCTCTAATCTTAGTAGGAAAGATGATAATTAACGGGCTTAGACCTGACCCGCTCACTTTTCATTCAATTATCCACTCATATTGCAAAGACAATGACGTCATGATGGCATCTCGAATTTTGGGTGCAATGGGTGCACGAGATGTTACAGCCTACACCATGCTTATTTCTGGGCTTTGTGGGGTAAATAGGTTGGATTGTGCAACTGTGTACCTATTAAAGATGTGGCATGAGGGGATTTTGCCAAACTACGCCACATGGAGTGCGTTGATACGGGCGGTTTATATAAACTTCGGTCGGCTAGGATCAGCTCAGCTTTTTGAAGATTTATTTGATGAATTTGAGTGATGCCCAAAATTGTATCATAGTTCATTGTTGTAGCCAGTAGTCAATTCCATTTTTTTGTCTTAATTGGTATATGTAGGGTTTCTTATTTTTCTTTTTTTTTTTCATAATTTTATTTAAGAGTAATTAGGAGCACCCCATGAAATAAATAATAAGAAGCACTCCCGAGAAAGAAGGATTCTCTTGAAGTTTATGTTTCCATATATGCATTATAGATACTAACTATATACAATGTGCATAGTCAAGCAAAAATCTTGTTCTTTTTTCTTTTCCTTATATATAGATTGCTTTACCCCCTTACAATTGCTTATCTGAATGAAATAAAATATTATTTCACTCTTAGCTCCTTTATTAATAAAAGTTGTTGATTTATGACTATTCTTTTTTTGTTCAAATAGTATGAGAATTATTGTAGCAGATTTCTTCCTGCAACACTTTATTGATGGATCTTTACAGAATGCAACTTCTTACTGGTAAATATTAAACTCCGCATGCAACTGAGTTTTGTACATAGATCTAAACTTTCAACTGAGTTAGAATTACAAAATAGAGAAATATTTATTTTGACTATATGCATAATCTATAAACTCAATTCTACCCTTCAACAATGCAATAAAATAGGTGACAAATGAACCAAAACATAATATACCCTGATTAAGTATAAATACATCAATGGCACATAGATAAACAACTCACATTTTCTGCTCGGGGTACGCTTTTGAGAAACGCCACTGTCGTGTATCTGTAAGGGTAAAAATGACTATTGCTGAGGATTAAATCAACAATAATATATGAGTATCTGCAAGAGTAAAAATGAGATGGTCAAAGTCAACAAAAGAAATTTATATCCAAGCTGGAATTTGAACTAAATCCACAATGTGACAGGTTTTTCATACAGGCCTTCACGCGGCTGCGAAATGGAGCTCATATATTCATATAGTACGTTCTTTAAGTAAAAACAGGGTTTGGACATGCAAACGAGTCCCTTGTTATAGCGTGTGAATCTTTTTGGTTGGATCCTGGTTGTCTTAAAATAATCGCGAGATTACTCGGCGTAAAAGAATTGGTCCGCTTATCTTAATTCCAAGCTTAGAATATATAATTATTTCAGTTTCAATAAGCGGTATGCAATTATATGTGTTACTATCTTTGTTTTGAAATTATTTTTTTTATCACGTTAGTTGAATTGAAATTATAAGAACAAAAATACTTGGAAATTAATGTGAAAAATTGTTTATTTTCTTGGGAGGCGAAATTCAAATGAAGAAACAGCTGGCACTCGCTTCACCTAACGGCTATTTCGTAATTGCCGACAAGTCGCCGCAACGGTCAACACGAGATCATGCCACGTGGGTCCACTTTTGTTATTTTATTTTCGAACGCTCCTCATCTGATTGAACGACGGATTTCGATTGAAGGGTATTACGGTCATTCTCCTTTCTAAGTATGAGCGGACTCGACATGTCATATCGGGGGGGTTTCCCGGTGAGTAACTCGTCATAAAGTCGTGTCAATGGCCCCCTTATAAGGGTAAAACATGGGCTCAAATGTGAGCTATAAAATTACAAAATGGACCCTGCAGGAAGATTTATCTCATTTGCTCTGAAATAAATCTAATTAGTTCGATTCGAATTTTATTCAAATCAAATTCAAACTAAGTTTAATTCGTTCGAAATTGATTCGCGAATTATTTAAATTCGAATCTCAAATAATGCAACTAATAGATTCAACCATTAATCTTTCATAATGCAAGAACCAAAACTTATGTCACATCTTAAAATTTTTAATATAGCGATAACTAATTATAGAAAAATATTTCAGTAGCTTAACAAATTAACAATAGAATAAGTTGTATTTGACTAGACTTATGCTATAATTTTAATCAATCTAGCAGTGTAAAAAATAAGAAAATCTTGAAATGACACATAATTCATTAGTGTGAATTTGTGAAAGGTAAAACAAAACCATGTGAATTTTGTTCTGCGAGAAGAAAACTAATACATAAACTACTGATATAATTAGGCCTGCCAAAAAAAATTGTAGTTCGTAATTCGATTGACTTCAATTTGAAAAAGTTGTAGTTTGCAATTAATTATATTCGAAATTAGTTCGATTTGAAACAAATCAAACTAATTCGATTCAAATTTTATTCAAATTCAAACTGAAACTGAAGTAAGTTCAATTCGATTTGATTCATTTACAGCCTTACTCATGACTCACGTGAGCAAGTTTTTTTCTTTTTCATATATGTATTGTAGTTCGCAATTAATTCTATTCAAAATTAGTTCGATTTGAAACAAATCAAACCAATTTGATTCGAATTTTATTCAAATTCAAACTGAAATTGAGGTAAGTTCAATTCGATTTGATTCATTTACAGCCTTACTCATGACCCACGTGAGCAGATTTTTTTTCTTTTTCATATATATATTTTAGTTAAATTCCTTTATATATTTATTTATGATCTTGAATCTTAAAATTATTTAAAAATTTCTCCTTAACTTGGAAAATTATGACTTCAGATAAACATGGTAAAAGTACTGACAACTGGAGTTCCATACTTCAATCAGCGGCAATTGTCATTATAGTAAACTTAAGTTCTTCTATTAACGACTGGTTTGCGGTGGAACATATATTTGACTGCACCTGGAGTATAACGGCTCTAAATTACTCCCAACAAAATAATCAGGCCTGACCGTTGAACCCTTGACTTGAGACTCGAATTTTTGAAACGCAAGTCATATGTTTTGGCCGTACGTCATGGTCTATACATCGTTGATGCGAGCCAAGTTCATGCAGATCTCAATCCAGAAGATCAAGGAAGATGCGATCCTGACCGTTCGGAACTCGATTGTGGCACGATAGTTACTTGTCACGGTGTGTCTTATTACTGACAATTTATCCCCATTCAGATTTACCTCGCAAAAAGGGTTGCTTCTGTGTATTGATTGTGGGGTCCATTATCGCACATGAAATGCTGCATAGCACAGGGAACTCGGTCTCGATCCCGCATTTGGGCCTCTACAAATACGAGTCGCCTAAGAGGGGGCCACGTCATCTCCTCTCTAATCTCGCATCCAATAATTGGATCTGCGGCTCTCTCTCTCTCTCTGGTCGATCGAAAATTAAGAGTTCTTCCCTAAATTTTCTCTATCAAGTGAGTGATTCTCTTCCCTTTTCTATCTCTGGTCTACTTAGTTTTTTTCTCTTGTTAGGTAGTCGTAAGTTCTTCTAGATTGTTTAGTTACTGTGCCCGAATGCGATTGAAAGATGAGGAGGCTAGTTTTGTGGATTTTTTGACGATCTTTCTGTTTGATAGGTTGGTTTTATTGTGCTGATTGTTGGCCAATTGATTTTTTGGTGCTCTTTTCTCACGCGATTTGATTTAGGGTTTTGTCGAGTGTTTTTTTTGGGATCCGAAAAGTGTTGGTAATAATTGCTTAGATAAATGGGGGTTTTTAGCTTCTAACTATGTAAGTTTTAAAATTATGACCCATTTAATTTTATTTTTGGAGGACAGTAAAAAAGTAGGGTTTGGTTCATTTCTCTCTTGTTTCCCCGACTTAATGAATTTCAATAGTCAACTCCTAGCTATGGACTAAAATTTAGCCCGATTATTATAAATTGTAGGTTATGTTAGTAGAAAAGATCTGTTCTTTGTATTTTGAGCACTGAAAGTAAAGGTGCTTGGTTATTTGAATTTCTCTAGGCTCTATGATTTCTGTTTTCTGCTAATTCTATTTATGAAGGGCTTTGAATTCTTAAAATGTATAATATGAGGTATGAACTGTAAGGAGTATAAGCATATAAAATTTATGAAGATAATTTCTGATCTTCAATAAAGAAAAATAAGCTTGTTTCAAGTATGCATTTGAGTTAATTCAAGAAAAAAGGAAGCTGTGACTGTTGAGGCCACTTTTTCGTTGTTCATCATTGTGATGGCTGATCCAGATATTTATTATGCAGGTCTACTACTGCAGTTTGAAGTTGCATAGTTTCCTTGGGTGCTGAAGCGATCGATTTTTCAGGGCAAATCTTGTTTCATTGGCTAATTTATAACTTATCATGGTAGCTATACATTCTGCTCCGTACAATTTTATATTGCAAAGATTGAGATATAGGCTGGTAGTTACTGGAACCTGGTGGGTACAATCAGGGTTAACTGATATAGTTTGAGGCCTATATTATAATTGTTCAAGGAAACCACAGTATTCGTTACTTATTAAGTTCACCGTTAGTTGTGCAATAAAATTGTTTAGTTCTTCAACTAGATCAGGTCTATTCGAAATCAACCTTAACCATGTTTGAGCAAACCAGAGAAGCCTCAAAGAGGCCCCAAAAGAAATGAAAAGGAGTTCAAGAAATTGATGGTCAAATGTAGTCCGTAGTTTCCATAACGAGCAAATCAGTCTGTTAATTACAAAATCTGCTGTAAAATGAAGGCCACAAATGAGAATCTGCCACCAAATGTGATAAAGCAACTCGCGAAAGAGCTGAAGAACTTGGATGAGTCCCCTCCTGAGGGTATAAAAGTCAGTATCAATGATGACGACTTCTCCACCATTTTTGCCGATATTGAAGGCCCATGTATGTCCTAATCTCTTTTTATAAATAAACATGTACAAACTACAAACCTGTCAGAAGGAGAGTTCCTTTAGATTTTTCCTTTAGCTAATGATGGACAAAATGTATGTGGAAAATGCCAATACTTTTTAGGGGTGCATGTGATATTTTGGTTGAAAGAGCAAAAATATATTAATCCTTTTTGCTGGGATTTCTTTCCACTGAAGACTATAAAATGTTTATCTATCCTCTTTTGTAAATAGTCACCATCTCCACAATGTTTTGGTGGAAGGAAAAACAAAATGAATTAATCCTTCATACTTGGATTTCTCTGCAGTGAAAACTATAAAATGTTTATGTATCTTAAATTCCATTATTATGTCCATGACCAGCTGGAACTCCTTATGAAAATGGGACTTTTCGCATGAAGCTGTTGTTGTCCCACGACTTCCCTCAATCTCCTCCGAAAGGTGCCAAATTTTTTTCTGATTCTCTCTGTTTTTTTTTTTCCTTCTTCAACTCATATTATTCTTTATATTACTAGAATTGTACATCATAACCTTCTCCTATTTAAATTATCATCTTCCTTTTAATGCTGTAGGTTACTTCCTGACAAAAATCTTCCATCCCAATATAGCAACAAATGGAGAGATTTGTGTGAACACTCTTAAAAAGGACTGGAACCCTAGTCTTGGATTGCGCCATGTTTTGATTGTAAGTCAAGAATGAAGCTCTCTCTCTCTCTCACACACACACACACATGCCTGTATATGCTCACCTAAATTTTTTAAGATACTATGGCTGAATGACTGAATTACTGCTTTGTCCAACTTTCACTGGTTCTTTTCTTAGTAAATGATTTTTTGTTCCTTTTCTTGCCAGATAGCAGATTTGGCTCAAATGGAAAGATTTCTGTTAAATATTTAAAAACAGCTTTTTCTATAATGAGAGATGTATGCCCACCATGATAGTAAAAAGTATGTATTTTTCAAAATACTGGAAAGACACTCAATGTGCCATTTCCTGCTCCACAACAAAAGGATTAGAAGTCATTTGTTGTTGGCACTTTGCCGACAACCATCAAAAAAAGAAGAAAGGATTAGAAATCACAGAAAATAGCAAGATTATAAAATACCTACTTTTGTTACTTTTTGTATAGGTGGTGAGATGTCTGCTGATAGAACCTTTTCCCGAATCAGCACTCAATGAACAAGCCGGCAAGATGCTGCTAGAGAATTATGATGAATATGCCCGACATGCCAGGTTAGTATTAACCCATTTTTGCATCTCCAGGCTCCAGACACTTATCTAACTAGTTATGATGTCATTTCACTTATTTTTGTTCTGTCTGCTATAAATCAATACTGACTTTCTAGGTTTTTTCCTAATGCCAAGGAAAGTTTATGTATTAAGCATTTACCTGTAAAGAATATACCTTGGATTATTAATAAGAATGTCTGGTTTTGGCCCCTCATTTATTATTGGAATTCAATTTAGTCTTCTTAACTGGTGACGTCCAAATATATATGGTCTTTCGCAATAATATTTTGCGAATCCACATTGAGTGATTGAACATCAGACAGATTTTCATAGTGGAATGGAGAAAGATGTTTTACCCATTGTTTGCTCAATTGTGCAAAAATTGATTGCAGATTTGAGCCTCATACAAGTTGAACTGTCTCAACGGATGCCTATCAACCTGCACTAATTCACCTATATTTCTTTTAACTTTCTTATTGAATTCTTCAGATTATGTCCTACAGCTTTTGCGCATAACCGTATAATATAATATCACCAACATCTTCCAGCCAACCAGTCTTGACAGTATAAACTGATCTTTATTATCCCTCTTTAATTTTGTGTTTATTAGATATTGAAGTGTACTATGGAAATTTTCTTATCCCTCTTCAATTCACTTTGCTGTGGGGATTAGTTATTGGTACTTTTTAACTCTGGGATGCATTTTAGTGTTATCCTACTTTTGTTATAAATTTACATCTGTATCCAATTTTTTGTACAGATTATACACTGGAATACATGCAAAACCAAAGTCGAAATCGAAATCAGGGGCAATATCTGAATCCACCACTGCCCTTAATGTGGACCCCTCGAGTACTAATAATGCACTTGGTGGCAAGAAGTTGCCACCTGGCCCCACCCCTTTAACAGCCTCCTCGAAAGGAATAGCAACAAATTCAAATGACCAAAATATCCCCGTTGTCACAGGTCCCTCAGCTCCATTTCCAAAGAAGGAATCTGGGACTGCCAAAGCGCTAGCCGATAAGAAGAAAATCGATGCTAGAAAGAAGAGCTTAAAGAGACTCTGATTTTATTTCTAGGAGGGAAGGGGGGGGGGGGGGGGGGGGGGGGTGGGGGTGTTACTTTCCATCTTTTTTAGATGTTTCAAAACCGGGGTTGTTAGATTAGTGCAATAGGGTTTGGCTTCAATCAGCACCAAATTTGTCAATGTCAGAACTGAGCCAATAATGGGAAGAAACACTAAATTGTTGTAGCATTACAAAATTGAAGTTGTATTTTAATTATTTCTTTTATTTTTTAAACTTGTCTGTTCTGTTTTTTGTGACTCCATTATTTTTTCTGGCCCTTATGTTATGTTCCGGTGTGCAAATTGCATTTTATTACAACAATCATCGCACATTTCATTAATTTTGCCACTTGCGTTGGTATTTATTCTTTAATTTTACCCGCACATAATTTATTTGCATTTTTATGGCATTGCTTATTCATGTTCAGGAGATTTTATTTTAATAAACAAGTAATTACTTATCTATTAAAGGAAATTACATGATTGTTAACATTCATATTTTATTTGCATAATTTTGTATATATTTATATAGATTAGGTAATTATGCATTCTTATTTTACAAAATAAATATTGTTTGTTAAATGTTAACACTAGTAGGTGGGATATTTTGGATATAGAATTTGTAGACGCGCTCTTCATGTAAATGGTATGGTTGGAGAGTTCATTATCACTGTGCTTTCTCTAATTTATTTATCATAATTGGTACCACCGTGAGCGATACAATAATTTCGGGTTGTGATCTGGACCACCGGTTATCTGAATAGTGAAGAAAATTAAGGTGAAAAGCAACCCAACCGATCCCAACTAGAAAAGTTAATGTATTTGGATTTTGTATATTTATGTAAAAGCAACATGTTTATCTGTCTAATTATACATTAATAAGGATAAAACTTTTCTGATTTGATGGCTCATGTGTCATGCATCTCTTCTCATCTTTATATACTCAAAATTTAATGTAGCTCTTAAATGAATGCCCCCTATTCTATTCCTACATTTCAATTCTGAGAGGCTAATTACATTGTTATTATTATACACTTTTCAAAATAAAAATAAAAAAAATAAGGGCATTTATTCTACACACATTTATCTTTTCAAAACATAACAAAAATTTGTTTGAGTCCAATATTTACTGAATATAAATTTTTTTTTTAAATCATTGACAGAGGCTGTCAAAGTTACAAGAAACATAAACTATTTACAATCCGGTCCCTACAACTGACAAAATTTAAACACAATTCTCCCTCCTGCAAAATTTTAAATGCCAGTACCGCTATCCCCATTTCTGTACCGTTGAACACCACCTCATTCCTCTGACACCAAATCCACCAGCACACACACAACATACACTTGAGCCATTCCTCCTTCCTGAGTGATCCCTGCTGCCTCGCCTCTAGCCAAGATTGTTCCCAAATGACCGGTACCGGTTGGTCACGTACCAGCGTTCGTACCAGTGAGCACTCCTTCAAGTGTTGCACATCGGACAATTGTCCTCACAGTTTATGTTTTTTCTTTGTAACACATCCCTCATCAGAATTTTGTTTCTGAGGACAAGAACAATTGAATATAAACTTATTTTACAAAATTATATCTTTTTATAATTTGAACATTCTTAATGTATTTTTCTGGACGATATCCAGAATATAATCCTAATGAAAAAAACTAGAGGTGCAAAAACAATTCGTGTGACCCCTTTTACAAGTTATGGATGATTTTTTATGGTCACGTACGAATGTATTTTAGAAAAAAAAAATTAGGTATCCAATGAACAAGAACAGATATTTGACTTCGTCACATTAAATCAACCATATTACAAGATCAACAATCGAAATAGATAAATGCAAGAAGCTAAGAACAATGCATCTTAAGTATTAAATAATCACAAAACCTTTTCAAACGACTCCAAGTCCTCTGAGCAAAAGCTACGACCACACGAAGTTTATGGACAAAAATATTGTGAGAGTTGGTTTGATTGATGCATTATTGCATTATATATATATATTTTTTATTTTGTTTTAATTAATCCACTCTGAATAAAGTCAAAATTGTTGTAAATTGAAGAAAAAAAAGTAAACAAGATATGGAGAATATATAAAAAATGGCTATCTTCTACTCATGTTTTTTTTGTGTGTGCCATACAAGCTTACAATTATTCTATTTATAGGCTAGAAAATGTGAATGACAAGCCACGAGGGGCGGGCCCAGGATTTTTGTCAGGACGGGGCAATAATCGGATGCAAATAGGTTATCGGGTACAATTCAACATAACAAAAAAAAAATATCAATCAATATAATAAAAATCCTAAATTACTTGAAAAAAAATCAACAATTCAACATCTATAGAAAATTTGAAATCAACATTTTGGTTCAACTTGACAGTCTCTGCCTTTGAATTCAAAAAAAATAATAATAATAAAAACATTTTGGTTCAACTAATTTTCGCTATTTGAGATAAGCGCCTATTTGGGCTCCGCTAATTTGTTTCGCTCAGAGTTTATATGGGCTCTGTTCCGTCTATTAGAATTCCAGAATGGATTATAGGGGGGCAATTTGAATTCCAGGGAGGAGCAGAGGTCTGAAAAGCAAATTTTTAGCACTATTCTTGAAAATCCAGCCAGGGGCAGCTGACCCCCCCTGTGCTACAGTGGATCCGCCCCTGCAAGCCACTATAAATTTTTTTTTTTAAGGTTGGCAAAGCCAACAATTGTATTTGATAAAAAGTTTATTTACAAATTCCTACTCTATTATTAATTACAAGTATAAAATATAAAAATTTCATGATACCTTTAGACCAAATTCATTCACTAATAAATATCTAAGGCCGTCCAGTTTATCAAACAATGCACTTTGCGATGCTTGTTTGAAAAAATCCTTCCGTTTCTCTCTCGCCAGAGGGCTCAGACCCCTGCAACCCAAATCATACTCCAACGCTCCCTCTCTATTACAGTCATTCCATGCATTCCCCTTGTCCAAAAACTGCCGTATACTCAGATTGGTACGGAAGGGGATATCGTGATGCGCCAGTAGCCCTCTCCAGAATCTTACCGTATTGATAAATGTAAAGAGATAAAACATAAATTTTTAAGAAGAATACTGAAGTAATCAGTGAAAAATTACAAATAAACATCGCTAACTTAATTTATTTATAACAAAAATAATTTTGTTAGTTTTTTTATCCGAGATTTATTATATTTAAAGAGGCTGTTATCTCAGCAGAGCGGGATTTCTGTGCAAGAATTGGACAAAAATAGATATCTCGGGTCACTCCCAGTGGTTAAATTTTCCTTGAACCTTCACACGCCGCACGACAGATCACATAATCTATGACACAGCAAAGTCAGGAAAATAATTTTAATCCGCAGATCTAATCCGACGGCCTGTGAATCATTTTGTTATCTAGTGGCTTACATCTGACGGCTTATGTACCGTCAATTTCTCCAGTCCCGGTCAACTGTTTTTACCTGAGTGACTGAGCCGCTTGAAACTTCTTTTGGGAAAATAGGGACGCGTTTTCTCCCGAATTTTTTATCAATACTCTAAAAAAAATAATAGAAATGACAAATATGTTCTTTTTTGTTTCTTTTTTTTTTAAATGCCTAACCGCCTTTCAAAGAGACGGCCCACTCTCACCACCAAACCGCCTCCCACTAGAGCAGTTGGCTCCCAATACCAGACCATCATCCAGTGGAACGATCAGCTATACAACCTACATATATTGATATTTTCTCTCCCCTGCTCACTCAAAATTTATTCCAACATCAGAGTAACGATAAAGAGAAAGATAAAAACAAGGGAGAATTTCATATATACCACTCAAAAACTGTGAAATTACATATTTATCATCCAAATTTCTATAATTACATATTTACCATCTAAAAATCTAATAACTAACATATTTACCCAATTAATCAAAAAATGAGATTAATTAAGTTTAAGATTATATAAAATATAATTAATAAGCTATTTAATCTCTTCTCCTTCTCTGTCCCTTCCTCTTTTGTGCACAGATTTCCGTTTCGTCTTTTTTGACGTAACTTCTTGTTTTCGCTTAAACTCTTATTATCTCGTCTCTCTTGCTTAAACTCGGAGAGAAGAGGTAGAAGACTCAGATTTAAGGATTCAAATTCTAACTTAATCATCTAAAAACAAGGTAACGACTCCAATTTTTTCAACAAAATATCTCATACTGAATTCGACGATGATATCACAACCCGTTATTAAAGTAGTAATTGAGTTTGAGAATCTGTGTTTTGTTAATGGCTCAGTTTAGAATATCTGTTTTTAATCTTTTATTAGGGCTATATAAAAAGCTCGCGACTTGTGAGCCACTCGAACTCAATGATGCGTCCAAAGGGTATGGTGCAAAGTTTCAGTACAATGATGTACTTTTTAAACCTTTAACACACGTTGAGTTGAATTGCAAGTGCACAATTCTTATCAAAGTAGTATTTTAGGTATCGATCCACAGGGAGTACGATAAAAACTTAGTTCAAACTTTAGTAATAAATTTCAGAAAATAAAATAAAGTAAAGTGCGATAAAAGTAAATTGGGGGGGTTTGTTCTAACAATTTCTAAATTTGGGTTCAATACCCGAATAAAGAGTTTAAAATAATAAAAGTAAATGAATGAATGAAATATTGGTTTGCTTTCTAGATGAGAAGATCTAGGGGTATTCGGTCTACAATCCCTTGATAACTCTATTAATTCGGTATTTGTTTGAATTCATGTATGATTTGACAAGGTTTCTAACCTAATATGTTATTAAGGGTTACTTTCGTAAATTAATAACGTGCCTAGGTAATTCGGACTTCTCGATTAGGTTCCTCACCCTAGCTACCTAGACCCATTGAGCGCTTGTAGTCTCTCTTCTCCTCAAATATTGGTACTTCGCATTTAAGTCCATCATACCAATACCCGATTCGAATTGAGATGTCCTAATTAGGGTTTGGCTTCTCGTTTAGGTTCCTCACCAAGTTCCTAACCTTAATTTCTATAGTTTCGGTTTAGATTAAATTGGTTACAATCTTAACCTAAACATATGGTATTTGCATTCATAATTCGGTACTATCCTATTGATCACAGTCAATTTTGGTTCTTTCGAATCCAAAACGGGATACTACAATTCAAGTACTAACTATGTAATTAACACAAATGATTAAATCACAGAAATTAACATCAAATCCCATAAAACAATCATAATAAAAATAAATAACCGAATAAAATAGAATTAAACAAGTTCATGCATTGACCTAAACCCCTAGAGAGAGATCTACTCCCTCATGGAGAGATCCATTACAAAAATTGGCAAAGTAAGAAGAAATGAAATAAAGGAAGTAATTACACCCTTTGACAAATCAAAAACCTCTATCTTGTTGACTTCTTGCTCAGGAAACCCTTCTTCTCCTTGCTTGAAAGCTTTCCTTTCTTCAGAATTTATCGCTAAGTATTGTGTGTGTGTGTAGAGAGAGAATGAAAGAATGAGGGATCATATGAATGGAGAATGAACACCCCCTTTTATAGCCAAAGATCATGCCCAATTAAGAGCCTAGAAAGTGGAGTTAGTGGGTGTTATATTTGGATTGTTTCCCAGGATTCCCTGTCCACATTTAACTGTAACACACGTCCATGAAGTGCCAAAAATAGAACCCGTGTTGAAACTGTGTAAATTTGGCATTTCTGCGGCTCCAGTGCGGATGGCTGATCCGCACTGCGGGTGGTCTCATCCGCATTGGCTCTAAGTTTCCTTATTTAACTTCTGCGAATTAGTTGAATGCGGATGACAGTGCGGATGGCTGATCCGCACTGCGGGTGGATTCTGCTTTTCAAACATGTTCTGAAATCGGCTAAGTATTGAGTGCGGCTGGGCTCATCCGCACTGCGGGTGGAACTTCATCCGCACTAGGCTCGGGAAAATTCCTGCGCAGTGCTTGGATGTTGGAAATGCGACTAAGTCCTCAGTGCGGCTGGGCTGACCCGCACTGCGGGTAGTCTGATCCACACTGGTGGGTATTTTCGCCATTTTTCATCATTTCCTGCAATGAAAAGCCAAACAACCGTAGTAACTTGATTCTAGGTATATTTAAATCACTTTATATTAAAAATACAAGATATTTGGGGTTGTTTTTATAATAAAACCTAGATTAAATGTGTATATAATTTATGCTTATCACTCAACTCGGTAACGAACTCGCTAACAACTCGTTTATTTAAAATTCGAGTTATTCTGCCTCGAGTTTAGTAACTCATGAGTTAAGCGAGTTGAGTTCGAGTTGGACTTAACTCGCTCGTTACAACTTGTGACTCGTTTGATTAATGATTTCCTTCGTAATTATTACAACTTGTGACTCATTTTATTTTTCCGACTAGATATGACTGACCTAAGTTGATCCAACTCATTTCATTTGATTATTTTGCTGTAGATTGTTTATTAATTCAATAATTACTTTTCATATTATTACATAACAACAATTATCAGTTCAAATGTTCAACAATTCAGCACCTTAAACGAGTTGAGTCACGAGCCAACTCGAGTTACTCACGAGTTAAATTCGAGTCAGCGAGCCAGCTCGGCTCAATATTCTCAACTTGAATCAACTCGACTCACTATCTTCTGAGTTGAATTCGAGTTGTCCATAACTCGAGCTAACTCAGGTCATTAGCAGCCCTATCTTTTATATTGAATATAAAGGAGAACGGTTCTAAGAAAAGACAGAGAGGGTGCTAAGTTAATTATTGATTAATTATAGTTTTAAGAAAATTAAACATAATTAATCTGAGTTTTGGGTATATTTGATATATACTAAATTTATATTGAGTAAATATGTGAGCTTTTAGATTTTTAGATGGTAAATATGTAATTACACAAAATTTGGATGGTAAATATGTAATTTTACAGTTTTTGAGTGATATATATTAAATTCTCCCTAAAATGAAAGATGAGAAGATAAAAGCAATTTCGGACAATTTTTTTGGCGACTGCAAGTAATTTTTTTTAATTACTCTTTAATTAATAATTAATTACTTTCTAATTACTTTTTGATTAATTTTTAATTCTTTTTTAACTATTGGATTGAATTTCGCTTTAAGGCGTCAACTATTGGATTCTATCAAAAAGTAATTAAAAATTTATTAAAAGTAATAAATTAATTTTAATTACTTTTTAAATTCAATAGTTCTACTACATTTAATTAAAAATATTCTCCCTACGACAGAATCAAAAATATTCTCCCTACAACCCGGTCGTAGGGAGAATATATATATATATATATATATATATATATATTGGTTCTCTTTCTCAGAATATGTGGTTAGATGGTGAGGGGATTGAGCGTAACGTAACGAACAAATATCAGACCGGGACATCGTACTGTGCATCAATTCAAACATGCTCATATGATTTTGGCATCTTTTGGACCGTGTCTTTTGACACTAGGAATAAAATGTGACCGTGTAATTAATGGTTAAATTATGGCCTCAATTGCCATCTTCGTTGCACCTTCCAACAAAACACTTGGCCCGACATTTTTATTGTTACCATATTTAAAAAAAAGAAAGAAATCAAAACACCTGACTGAGACGTTGCCTTTCTTTTTTTCTCCTTTAACAGTGAGAAGTTTGTCCATAACAATACTCAAGTCTGCCAAGTCTGTCGTCGCCTCCCTCAGATTTTGGGAAATTATATTAAATATTCAGGTCACACAGACAATTTGCGGTCTCATTTAATAAAAATTGCACAGTTAGTTTGCAGTCTCAGACTGAAGGTCTGCATATTTAATCTACGGTCCAATCTATTTTTTTTTGTTTTTTGAGAAAACATTTATTAATAATAAACAAATAAACTTTAGCTCAAACTTTGAGATATGTCAGACAGACAGAAGACACGAATTCTCTTATTTTTATAATCAAACTTTGTTGACACAAATTTCAAATATGAATGGTCATGGTGTTGGTTAACAACAATACAAAATGGTACTTAATTATAACTAGTTGACACAAACTTTGAGATATGTCAGACAGTTAGAAGACGTGAATTTCTCTTAAATCAAATATTTATAATCAAACTTTGTTGACACAAATTCCAAGAGAAAAAATAAAACTAAGCTGCAGATTGTCTATGTAGACTGCAGACCTCAGTATTTGAGTTTGCAAATTGGCTCTGCGACCTAGGTAAAACTCAAATTCACCAGAAATAGAGGTATTTTAGTTTATTTTTTATTTTTGAATTATGCTATTAATAAATATTTAAAAGTAAAATATCATAAGTACTGTAAAATTAACTACATACTTAGCATGCAATTATATAATTTACTCTCACTCTCATTTGATCTTCATAGTTTAAAAGTCTACTTACAGCCCTCCTTATAAAGCGAGACATATATTTGAGTAGAACTGGGGTGTTCTCAAGCTCACCAACCTATGTGCTCATTTTTTAGTGTTTTTTATCACTTAATTTTATACTAAATCAATTTATAAATTTATAAATTTGATATGCAAATACATTGTTCATAAAATAAATTGGTTTCCACAATTTAATTGCTTTATTTGAAGTTGATCTGATAATTTTTTTAGTTACGTTCACCAAAATATGATGAGCTTAAAGAACACCCCGGTTCTACTCAATATATTTCTCTCAGCCAAGCACTACTTATATATGAAATTTCAGTATTCTTGATTACCAAGGAGAAATGAAGAAAGAGCAATAGATTGATATATATACAGAGGAGTAATTGAGTAAAACTAGAGTGCACTATGTTCACCAAGTTTTTAAGTTCAAAATTTATTAAGATCATTTTGATGAGCATAACTCTAAAATCTATCAGATTGATCTCAAACGATAAATATAAACTGTCAAAACCGATCTACTTCACGAATCCAAACTGTCAAAAACCAATCTAATCCACGAATAATATGACATGTGGCAATACATATCTGTAGTGCAGTGTGGTGCCACATGCTGAATCAAGCTGCCACAACCTTTGGCCTTGTACCACAAGTCATGGAGAATCATGTAAATTACATTCCAAGATTTTAAGATTGATTCACGTTTTGATTTAGTCAAAAGTTGACACTTGTCATCCTTTAATTTGTTTTTTTTTCTTTCGTACATCCTCGAGTTAGTTATATATTTATGAAAGTTAAAAATATCGTGCATCATTGAGTGGTGGTTATTTTAATTCATGCTTAAAAAAATCTTAGACATTGCCACACTCTTTTGAACATCTTTGCGATTCACTGTTCCTGGTCAATCACCGTAAAATCCAAATTAATTTTCAACCAAAGGATGACACGAGTGCAATGTGGGCTAATTCTCTTCCACCCTTTATTTAGATTCTAAACTCTGCTTCTGGAACTAAACACCGGTTAATTAAATGGAAATCTCATAACCTCGCGGCGTTCTGACAGAGACCCACGTGTCCCTACTCTCCCTCACACAGCCACTCCGAAGCAACCTCTTCCAGCCGTCCACGTGGCAGCAATCTGTGGCCTCCGCGCTTCTTGTCACTGGAGTACTGGACGAACAAACGGGCCACCGTTAATTTAAAAGGGGTGGCCCAAATTCACCAGCTCCATTCATTGGGTCCCCAGGTCTGTGTACTATTGTGCATGTACTAAATGACAGTTATGCCCACGTATTGTTCAAAAATGACCGCCTACGGAAGGGTGTTTTTGTCATTTTCTTAAAAAAATTTATATCCAGAGAACAGAGAAGAGATGTACTGTGCTATCAATAGTACAGTGATGTGACTTGAACAGTGAAGATATTTTGGTTGCGGTATCAATACTTTATTCAGCTTGCGACTAACGAATAATTTTGGGAAAAAGGATACTTTTTGATATCCTCTTCTAGAACTGCAAAATCATTATATTTTTGTAAAAAAAAAATATGATTGAGTTTATGGTACTATGCATATCACGAGTTGTTACTGTGTTACGGCTCTATATTCGAGTTTCAAATTTTAACAGTTGATCCAAGCCGTTCATCTTATTCTTCATATTAATATGTGTTTGGAGACCAAATGTTACATTTTTTGAAATTTTTTTACTATTTTTTTAGATGTTTAGAAAATCACTTGATTTGGAAATTCTGGACCATCCAAAAACAGTAATTTTCAATAAATCTAAAAGAATAGTAACATTTTTTTCAAAAAATGTAAAATTTGGTCTCCAAACACATATTAATATGGAGAACAAGATAAACAGTTCGGATTGACTGTTAGGATTTGAAAACTTGAATATAGAGCCATAGCACGGTAACAAATCGTAATATGCATAGTACCATAGACTCACTCAAGAAATATTATCATTGAAAGAAAATTGAAAGATGAAATATTATCTTTGTTATTATTTATTTGTATTACTATCAAATTGAAAGAAAATTGGGGAACAAAATTTGTGGGTAAAGGAATATAATTTTTACTGTCTATTTTATTTTTTATAAAGGACTTTTTTTTAACATAAATAAGAATAAAATCTCATTAACTTTGCCTCTAGTGCACTGTTAAGACTCGAATTTTGTATATAAAGAAATGTAAAATTATATCTACCTTGAAAAAAATAATAAATTTATATTTGGATTCAACCTTAAATAGTGCGTTGAGAAATGTAGGTTGAATGCATGCATTCAAATTTTTTGATATAAAAGGCACACATTTATTTAACATTATTGCAAACATGCATCTATATTTTCAACATAATTTTTTTATTGTTTGAAATCGAAACATTGTTATTATGTTTTATAAAAGTCAAAATGACATTGTAATTAGATTTGATTAAGTAATAAGACAATGTCTTTAAAATTTTATAAATTTAAAATTCAACTGAGAAGTGTCTTATAAATAATGATTTTATTTTATTTAAAAAAATCAAAAGTGACATAAAAAATAACAAAGGAATATCATCCACGGACAGAAGAAAAAGAAAATATAAAGCCTTCAATTATTTCCATCTAGAAGTCAAGGCTCACTCACAGCCACAGCCCACAGGCTCTAATAAGTAAGAAAACAATACAAAAAAAAAATATACTTTCAATTGAAAAAAGTAGCTAAGAAGCGGACAAAATAGGGATAAAGAAAAATAATAGAATTGACAAAATAAGGTGGACGACCAGGTGGCAGTTCGAGTGGGACGAGGTTTTGTGGACAAGCATCCTTCTACGACCACTTCATTCATAACCAAAACCTTTTTTTTTTCTTTCCTTTCTTTCCTTTTCTTTGTTTATTCTATAACCAAAACTTATTTTATTCACTTTTATTGTGTACCGTGTTTATAATTATAATTAAAAGGACCCTGCCGTGTTGAAGATCAACTAATAAAATCTTTTTGAATTGTCTCTTTTTGTGGAGTACATCCAATTGACAAATAATATGTATTTTTAATAAAATATCTGTACCGGTGATTTTTTTTTTTAATCCACTGAACCCAATTACCCAGTTACAGAATGAAACAACATTAATGGATAAATTTCACTGGAGGTCACTAAACTTTGTATTTTGTTATGAATTGATTACTCAACTTTCTATTTGTCCTAAATTGGTTACTTCATAACTTTTTCATCCAAAATTTAGATGAAATATGCTTATTCCGTCCAAAATTCTAACAGAATGAGTATATTTTGTCCAAAATACTAACGGAATGAGAATATTCCGTTAGTATTTTGGATGAAAAAGTTTATGGAGTGATTAATTTGGAACAAATAAAAAGTTGAGTGACTTGATTGGAACAAATCGAAGTTCAGTAACGAATTCGTGACAAAATACAAAGTTTAGTAACCTCCAGTGAAATTTACCCGACATTAATTGTATTCTTATCTACGAGTTGATGCATGATTTCAAGGAAAATACATATGACGAATTGATTATAGATTGCATATATATAATACTATTTCATGAGGTGGAAATAAAGTTCTAAGTATGCATTTTGCAAGATGAGTAGAACTAGGATGTTCTTAAGTTCATTAAGTCTCTTAGTGAGCTTAACTCTAAAACTCATTAAATTTGTTTCAAATGATAAATTTGAACAGTTGAAATCCGTATACCTTACGAATGATGTGTCTGCATGTGAAAATTTTAAACATTCGAATTAATTTAGTATAAAGTTAAGCAGTTAAAATTAGAAGGTCAATAAATTAATTTTAATGCATTTATTTTTTTAATGTTTTTTGACTATTTGAATTTATACAAAATTAATTTTAAAATTAAAAAATTATACATATAGACGCATCATTCATAAGATAGATCGGAGGGAAAGCTTTCACCAAAAATCTACACGATACTCCCCTTCGCACACTAACCGTTATCCTCTATTTCCTCTCCGATTCTTCATTTCTGAAGCAGGTGAAGGCCCACCTAACCAGATGGGCTAGTGAGATCTCCCTTCTACACGGTGATTTTTCATTCCCCTTCCTCCGCGTATCCTCTTCTGGAGCTGAGCCTAAATCACAGATACATGCTTCATCAATAACATAAGAAGGATTTTGCATATAAATATCAAATTAGTTGATTACATCACTGGATTCTCATACAAGCTAAATTCATGAGACTTTTGGTTTTTATTTGCATTAGAATAAAAGATTATAAGTTCTGGAGCATGATGTGAAGCCTAAACAAATCAATTATAAATCAAACGTATCAAATTGATTATATTGGTGTATCTTAATAGGATAAAAAAAGGGCCATTGATTTCTTTTGTTCTTCTTAAAATTTTACAGTTTCACATACAATGCAATATTAATTAAGATCAACTAATGAAATCCACGTATGTTCCGTGTTACTTTAGTAAACATGGGGTGAAAGATATGCGTCATCTCCTCATTTAAAAACTACGCGATATTACACGAGCATCTCAAATTTACACCGTTTGACGGGCACCTGATTCGTGATTTACCATTTTTAATTTCTTTTTTATATTCTTCCAAGCCAACTCGGACCTCCCGTAATCTCAGCCTCAAATTTAATATAAAAATATATTCCACAAAATCAAAATATCAGCCCTTATAAACCATCCATTAACCAACTCACCAACTTCTTTATAAATGATACATTCATCCCCCCGTCTCTTTCCAATCAATATTGATCTCTCCTCTTCTCTTCGCTCCTCAAGACCATAGCCACCAATTTCTCCAAGCTCGAATTTCTCTCTTCCCCTGGATTTACGTGCAATTCAACAAATTACCTCGTATTCGCCTGGATTCCGATTCAAACCGTGTAGAAGGCCTTCAATTACCAACTCAGGATCGCAACTTAAAGGAAGCAAACTGGGAGTTGGAAATCGCAAGTCGACTTACCTGCAGGTGGACAGAATGAAACGCAAAAGTTGTGAGCTGTGCAACGCAGTTTCATCGGTCTACTGCGCCGCAGATTCAGCCTTTCTGTGCTCCTCTTGCGATGCATCCGTACATGGTGCGAACTTTCTAGTGGCGCGTCACGTGCGCTGGACCCGTTGCGTCCCGTGCGGATCCTTGCTTATGATCTCTGGACCGGAATCCGATCCTCTAAGGCGCCTGTGCGGCACGTGCAGATCCTGCCCGGCACAGCCTTGTTCTTCTTCACATTCTGATGCGAGCTCTTGCTTGTCTATGGTGGAGTCGAAGAAAAGGAGGAGACAAGAGACGCCGCCACGTGGCAGTCGTGTGAAAACGAAACGCGGGAGGAATGCGCGGGAGGCGGAGGTGGAGGCGGTTAGGAGGATTGCACGTGCAAGGAAGCTGGTGGCACGTGAGGAGGAGGGATGGGCTGAGTCCGATTAATAGGCTCTTCTTCCTCTCTTCGTTTTTTCGGGTTTATCCGCTTACAGGACCATTTCAATTTTACTATTTGTTGGTTGGTAGAGATATTGCATTTTTATATGTTTAATTTCCTTTTTTTTTTTTTTTTTTGGTAATCTGTATTCTGTAATAGACCCTTTCATATCAAAGTTAGATCATAGATTAACAATCAACAAGTTTTTTACTTTTTATCCTGTGTTTTGTGACCTTACTATTTACAATTTGGTGATTTTCCACTGCTAACTACCTTTGCCTTTTCGAATTAAGCAAAGTGCAATAGGCTTGAACTTCTCAGCTATCTAGCAAGGTTACAAATTACAATTCACAAAGAGGTAGTCAGGTAGAACTGAAAAGAAAGGGACGCTAGAATAGTGAGCTAACTTAAAATTTAAGAATAGCACTAACCAAATAAATTGTAGGAATAGAGAATAGTGAGCTGATCCGAGCTATTCATGATTTTCGGAACATCTAACTTTTCATTCAAACATAAAATAGCAGAACAACTTTTTCGTTAACCCTAACTTTTTGGCTATTATATATATATCTATTTCTTCATCACTCAAACATAGGTGAAGAAGACAACAAGGTAAAGCAGTTGGACCTGGCATTAAGCGTCCAGAATTATTTTTATACCTTGTCTGGAATGAATGGCAAAGTATGTAGTGTTGAAAGATTTTTAATAAACTCTATCTCGAGCTAAATTTTATAATTTCTATCTATGAAAAGAACAATATCTACAATCAACTGTGCTAAATATGATTATTATATATTATAATTTATAATATATTTTATTCAATCTTTGTGGGTAAATTTATTAAACGAATTTTTTTTCAAACATGAAATACAATAAACCCTACTAAATAGTCATAAAATAGTATCGAATTTACATTATAAAGATCTAACATTGAAATAATTTGAATCTCTAACTTTAAGGCTGTGCTCCACACAAGGTGAAATATCATTTATTAAAAGGAAGGGAATGGAGCGGAGGTGGAATTTCAGCAGCTAGGATCCGCCCGAGCTGTTTTTTTGCTCTAGAAGAGGAACATCGAAGAGAAAATGGAGGGGAGTGGAGGGGAGAAAAGTTGAGTTTGCTGTATAAAAGTTCTGAGATTTGTCACCTCAAAATCAAAGTGTAGAGGGAGTGAAATCAGCGCTGATCTCTCTCTTTCTCTTCCGTTCTTTCCCTTTACGCGAAGGTTTCTGAAGCACAGCCTAAGAGAATGGCATGGAAAGAGAAAAGAGGTGAAAAATCAGTAGGTTTCAGAGAAAATGGAATATGAACAAGAACGGCGGAGAGTATTTTGTAGGGGCTAGCTATGACATTTAACAAATTTTCATTTCAATTCTAACAAACATTCATTTTAATTCATTAATTAGAAGATCTCACTGTGACGGGTTGATGTGCTGCTGCTTCTCAAATTAATTGAATTTTTTTTAATCTCTGCTGGATGTTTTTCTTGATCTTGCACCACAATAGATCGGCTGGTTGCTCAGGTATCATTTTTATCCTAATTATCAATATTTGGCTCAATTTATGTCAATTCATGTGAGTTTTTGCAACGACCCTGGTGCAGAGAAAGGGTGAACAGGTCAATCGCGACCCGGGAGAACTGGAGACGAGGAAAACCGAACTGACGGTCTCGAGAGAGCATCCATTTCAGTTAGTAATAAGCAACAGTTAGTGAAACTGTTAGTTATGATTAGTTTGTTCTTTCGGTTAGTAAAATTGTTAGTGTAACAGACATATAGTTAGCTAGCTTGTATTTCACATTTTATAGTGCTTACATAAGGAGTTGATGTAACACTGACAAAGAATATGAAAATGAATAAGAATTTTGTGTGTTTCTCTCTTGTTTCCATTTACCGTTCTTTTGTATTCAACATCCGATTTCTCCGTATTCTTAATTTCCACCCCAATTATCCTTTATTTCCGTCTCAACATCCTTTAATTGAGTTTGTTTGATAATCTGTTGAGATCAAGAATCGCAGCAGTTTTCACATTACTTGTTTGCACTGATCGATGATTGCTTATACATTATACGGCTCAATTGAACTCTTTGATTTTAATCAACAACTAAAAAAATATGCCATGTATAAATGTCTTCTTCAGCATGGTTCTAAATTAAAAAAAATAGTGATGATTGTTTGGTACTAGTTTTATGGTTAACACAAAATGGGGAATTTTTGCAAATTATAATTAAAAATTGATTCCAACACTTACTGTAGATCTCGATTATAAAATAATTGATAAAAAATATTAAGGTCACATCAACGCAAGGAATAAAAACTAGTATGAAAAAAGAAAAGAAATTGGGCCAACCAGTTTCAAGCCCAACTGTTTCTTGACAAATCCAGTTATGATCCTGGTATATATTTTTTCTTTTTAGATCTCTAAAACTCCCACAGCAACTAAAAGCTGACTTGGGCCACGGCACCGTGCACATAATAAATCTGAGTGTTGTGCTTAAATATTATTTCTTTGAACAGAACTAGGGTGTTTTTAAGTTCATCAAATTTTTTTGTGAACTCAACTCTAAAACTTATTAGATTGGCTTCAACGTTGAATTCAGACCATTAAAATCTTTTTATTTTACAAGTGATGTGTCTATATGCAAAAATTTTAAAAATTTAAATTAATTTTGTATAAAGTAAAATGGTCAAAAGGTGTTAAAAAATGAATGCATTGAAATTAATTTAAATGATAATTATACTAATTTAATTTGAAACTTTAAAATTTTCACTTGTAGACGCATCATTCATAAAGTAAAAGGATTTCAACAGTTCGGATATGTTATTTGAAATCAATTCAATAGGTTTTAGATTTGAATTCACAAAGAGGCTTGGTGAACTTAAGAACCCTAGTTGTATTCTATTTCCTTTATCAACTTATTAGGCGTAATTATCATTGAAGCCTACTAACAATAAGGAGTAAGGCTACAGTGCTACGGCTCAATATTCGAGTTTTCAAAATTCTAACGGTCGATTCGAACCGTTCATCTTGTTTTCCATATTAATATGTGTTTGGAGACCAAATTTTACATTTTTTTAAAAAAAATTACTATTTTTTTTAGATAAGTAGAAAATCACTTGATCTAAAAAATTATGCATCATTCAGATATTTGAGTTTCTACCTATTTAAAAAAATTCCAAAAAATATAAAATTTGGTCTCCAAACACATTAATATGAAGAACAAGATGAACAGTTCGGATCGACCGTTAAGATTTTAAAAACTCAAATATTGAGCCATAGCACTGTAGCCATCTATATAACCCGTAGCACCGTAGCCTTACTCTAACAATAAATATATCAAACATAAATAAATCTGCTATGATCCTAAGGAATTGTAGGGTCCTGCAATTTCAAATTCAACCTTTTATTTTTTAGGTTGTACGAATCTCTATAGAAATTGCATTTTATGCACAAATTTCAAAACAAATGAAAGGTTGGATTTGGAATTGTACCAGAATTATTTCCATATCAAACGGGTAAAGGTCATTTTTGGAAAAAAATTTACAATTATTACATCCTATAATTTTAAATAAGTAGAAAATAACACACAATCTAAATTGTATCTAGACCTAGCTTCCTATGTATAAACATCTCTGTATGATAGGACCGCTAATGATGAATTGCCGTGTAAATTAATTATGTCATATAATCATTAAATTTTACCATCCTGTAGGACCCCTCGTTAGTACGTGTCCTCTGAGATATCTCAACTTTTGCGGGACCGACGTGTACGGTGCCTATTCGGAGGGATAGCGCAGGGAGCAGTATTATTTGTGCTTTGAGGTTTGTGCAGAATGTATTGAACGGTTGAGATTTCCATAGAAAACAATCGAAGTTTGAGATATCTCAGATGCGTATTCTTACTTTTCCGTAATTAATTTTGTTTTTTTTTTTAGGAGACGTAATTAAATTCCTCGTGAAGTCGTCATTAAATGAGTTAATAACCCATTTGTTCGGCAACTTTTTAAATCCCAGCGGTGTTACACTTCACACTTGCGTCTTCTGAGATTTCTGCGGAAGTGCAATCGCTAGGGTTTCGTTCCTTCACGCTCCACCTTCTCTCTGTCGATCTCGATCTCGATCGATCAGGCACCGGACGGTGGACGCTTCTTTGGTAAATCTTCTTCCTCTACTAGTTGTTAGCAAAATTACTGTTTTTGTTTTAGCTGTTTAGCTTCGCGTCTTATTTGAAGTTTAATTCGATTTCTATTTCGACAGCGTATTTCCTTTAACCGGGAAGGATGCATTATTGGTTTGATATACAATTATAGGCGGTATGCTATTTTACTCTTCTTTCCAATACAACCTTTTGGTCAGATTAATTGTCTTCCTAATTGTGGTTAAATTTTTCCCTACACATTGCAAATTAAAATGATAGTTCTTCAGTTTATATTTTATATTTATCGCCAGCACCTTGAATTGTCCCCCCAAATTGTAATTTTTGCATTCATTTTGCGGCAATAATTTACTAATTGTTGGATTTTAGTCGAGAGCAGAGAAAACGGGGATAATATGAATTAATAATTGGAGAGAAATTGTTTTGTGAAAACTCGTCTATTACTCTTGTAAGATAGATATAAATAGAAGAAAACCATTTTTTTTCCTTCTAAAAATAGGAATATTTGCATTATCTCTCCTCTTCCCTTGGAAAATTAAACCATATAAAAAATGCAATTCACGTGATCTTTGTTGTAAGTTCCTTATTGAAAGGGAAAAAAAAAATCTCGTGTCTCAACCTATACCCAATGATGGGATGCTCTTGGACCCGTATCAATTGGCCAATCAAAATCAACATTTACTAAAAATGAGAAAGCCTTTCATACATTGATCTCTATATTGCAATATTAATCAAATGGGTTGGGTCTAAAGATATCCTCTAATTGAGAAGTGCATGAACATGCAAAGGTGAACAAATGGGGGAGGATTTTTTAACCTATCTTGCAACTTAATTGCATTTGGTTTGCTCGCTACTAATACCCAAGCAAGGGTAAGAGGGTAGCCTCTATTTTGTTCCTTCTTTCCAATCATATCTTCATCGATCCCGCAACAGAGTTACAAGGCTCAACATTGGATGAATATGATATCTAGGAAAACTGCATGAGGTACTTCTAATTTCAACGCAATAAGAATAAATCTGGTAGAAAGCTAAGCTAGCAAATTTTACGGTCCATAGCAACTTGATTTTGTTAATTTATTTGGATCTGAATTTAAATAATGTATAACAAATGCATGTTCATTTTAGGTCCTTAATGTAATGGGTCATTAACTTTGGAGAATTACAATTAAAATAATATCTAACAAATTCATGTTTAGATACCCATTTGAGAATATTTATGTTATTTTGAACTTTGGATTACAATATTAGATGCAATTTCATGTATACCCTACTAAAATTTCATAATTACATATTTTACCCCTCTAAAATTGAAGATATCATATATATCCTTTGCGAACACAAAAATTATTATCTTTTCAAGTGAAAAATGAGAAAAATAAGTTGTATTTTATGTCTTTTTCAATTTGAGCTTATATAAGCGTTAATCTTACATCTAAGTCTCTGTAATATTCTATAATCTTTTTCAACCAAAAGGATCCTATAAAACCTGAAATACCAAAAACACCGAAAACATATAATAAATCTCAACACTCCTCAAGATAGGCAAAAAAAATCCATCAAGTCCATCTTGTTATATAACCTAACTAGATCTATTGAGCTAAGTCATTTGATGAGGCAATCAGCTACTTGATTTCTAATAGTTACATGATTCAGCTCCAATAGTCAACTTTCAAGTTTTTCTTTTATGAAGAACCTATCGATTTTCACATGCTTGATTTCTGTAATGCTGCATAGGATTGTTAGCAATGCTGATTGCTGACTTGCTATCGCACCATAACTTTATTTGGGCTCCGTGATTCACCTTGAGCTCTACCAATAACCTCTTGAGTCATGACATCTCAGCAACTCTCAATGGCATGGCCCTATACTCAGCTTCTGTCGTCGATCTCGCAACAACCGGCTGCTTCTTGCTCTTCCAAGAGACCAAGTTGCCCTTTACAAACATGCAGTGGCCAGATGTGAACTTCCTGTCATTGAGGCAATTATCCCAGTCAGAGTCACAATAGCCCTCAATGTTCATGTGTCCATTCTGCCTGAAAATCAGGTTCTTTCCTAGTTCACTCTTCAGATAACTCAGAATATGATACACTGTGTCCATATGGCCCTTCCTAGGGTCATGCATATAGCGGCTCACCACGCTCACTGTTAATGAGATATCGGGACAAGTATGACTCAAATAGATCAATCTGTCTACTAGTCTCTGGTACCTCTCATAATCAACCTATTATCCTACCTTTGCACTTATTTTGGCCTTCACATCAATTGGACATCAATTGGAGAAACTGCAAGCCCGCACCCTAATATGCATGTCTATGTGAGCAAATCTAGGAAATACTTCATTTGGATGAAACAACCCCCTCTGCTCCACAAGCCACATCTATCCTAAGGAAGTACCTAAGTTGTTTCAAATCTTTCATCTCGAATTCCTTATCCAATTTTGCCTTTAACTGTGTAATTTTTTTTTTCATCATCTCCAGTAATGATTATATCATCGATATACAGCTAGCATAGTAATGTGACCACTATGTTGTCGAAAGAAGTGTAGTTGGTATTGTTCTGCTGATAGCCCATGCTTACCATGGCCTTCCTAAACCTATCAAACCAAGCCCAGGGGGACTGCTTCAACCTATAAAGTGACTTCTTGAGCTTGCACACCTTATCCACTGTCTGGTTTATGTCAAAACCTGATTGAATCTTCATGTACACCTCTTCCAACAAATCACCATGAAGAAAAGCATTCTTCACATCGAGTTGGTGTAATTGCCATCCCCCATTCACTGTCATGGAAACCAGTGTCCTCACTGTGCTCATCTTTGCCACGGGTGCAAAGATCTCATCATAGTCAATGTCATAGGTCTTGACTGTACCCCTTCGCTACCAACCAAGCCTTGTAGCACTCAATGAGACCCTCTAGATTTTGTTTCATTATAAAGACCCACTTACATCTAACAGCCTTTTTGTCTGGTGGTAGTGACACAAGCTCCCAGGTTTTGTTCTTTTTGAGAATCTTAAGCTCTTCTAGCATAGCTGTTTTTCATTTCGGATCTCCCTTAGCAACCTGCCAACACTTAAGGATAGAGACAGTGTCTAATAATGCAATGAACACTCTATGCACAAGTGATATGTGTGAGTAAGAGACAAATCAGGTAATCTCATGTGGAAAACCATATTGGCCAGGAGGAATGTCTGCATTCTCGCGAGTCTTTCTTATCAACAGGGGAGTGGTAGTAGAAAGATGAATCATATTACCCGTGTATTTTGAGTTGGAGGTGGATGATATAAGTGTTTCAAGAAATGGGGGACTTGGCACGGCTCCCTCACTCTGCTTTTTTGCCTGGTGGTAGTGACACAAGCTCTCAGGTTTTGTTCCTTTTGAGGGTCTTGAGCTCTTCTAGCATGACTTCTTTTTCATTTCGGATCTCTCTTAGCAACCTATCAACACTTAGGGATAGAGACAATGTCTAATAATGCAATGAACGCTCTTATGCATAAATAATATGTGTGAGTAAGAGACAAATCGGGCAATCTCATGTGAAAAACCATATTGGCCAGGAGGAATGTCCGCATTCTCGCAAGTCTTTCTTATCAACAGGGGAGTGGGAGTAGTAGAAAAAGGAATCATATCACCCATGTATTTTGAGTTGGAGGTGGATGATGTAAGTGTTTCAAGAGACGGGGGACTTGGCATTGTAGGCACGGCTCTCTCACTCTGCTTTTTTCTTCTCATATACAACTCACGATATCTCGACTCTCTCTGAGCCTAAGTTCTATCACTTTCGGGCTCAACCACAGCCGAATCCTCCTTTTTCGGTTCAACCATAGCTGAATTCTCAATTGGGCAAGAAATATCACCCACACCCACACTCACCATCCTCATCTCACCATCACCATTACTCTCCTCTTCTCGCTTCATACCTCCTGTATCGAATAAGTCTCCAAAGAGTAATGTTGCTTTTGAGCAGTAGTATTGTTCGAGTTCACGAAATGTAACATACATACTCACAAATAATCACGAAATGTCCTCTACCACACTCTTCCCATAACCTGCTGTTTTTTGCTTCCTCTTCGGTAGTCTCCTCATTCACCTCTCCTACCATCCCCGTCATAGAAAAACTTCAATTCTTAATAGCTTGTTTATCTTTTATTTTTGCATAATTCGGTTACATGTAGGATTCTTTTATGTGAGACACAGATCAAGCGAGTGACTTTTTTATATTTCGTGGGGAGGATAAAAGATTTTTGGGATATAGAGTTAGTTTAGATGAAAAAAGAGCGAATAGGTCAAAGGATTTCTTTAAAATTTTCAAAAAAATAAATATGATATTTACAATTTGGAAGGAAAATATATAGTTTTAAATTTTATGATGTTACACATGAACTTTCACGACGACGTCAGATTTGATACTTACATAGGAGGAAAAAGTGAAAAGTTCAAATATTGGAAATGTAAAGTTGTAAACCATGGAAATTGCATATTCAAGTTCCACAGGGTTATACCATTGACAACATAAAAGGGTGTGCACGGGAAGGTACTAGGCTTGGACCATCTTTGAAGAACGGATGGAAGAAAAATAAAGATTTAGTTGAAGCCTTCTCAAGACTTCTTTTGGAAGATATATGGAGAAAAATGATCAAATAAGAACAACTTTTATCGCAATAAATAAATATTGCCAATAAATGTCTAAGATTTGGATATATAAATTGCCATTAATATGGGTTTTGTGCTTCTATTATGTCTTTTGAATTCGGATTGTTAACAATTATTTATAGTTCCTTCTCAAAAACAACTCAACGACTAATATTATTTTATTTTTTCCATTTTCAAGGAATTATGTATCCTATCTCTACAAGAAAAAGTAGTCATATCTATAAACAAAGTTGAATGATAATGATCGTGTTTCTCTAGTAGAGAATAAAAGAGCACAAAAAGAAAGAACTCTTAGCAACAACTCTGGCCTAAGCCATGATGCCCAATTATCTATAGAAAATAACTCACAATGTTTATCATCAAATACTGATGCGAAGTTATTTGCAAATTTCTCATCTACAAGGGATTTATGCATCTGCATGCTACGAAATCACGAACTTTTACTAAATAGAAAAGGAGAAACCAATAGGACTAATAATTGTCAAGATGAGATGCGACGTCTAAAGTGCAAAAGTTGTGATGCTATTGGATACTCTACAATGATGCTGATTTGTGACAATTGCGAGGGACCATTTCATTTGAAATGTAGTGGTGTGTTCTCAAGGAAAGTACTTCCTGACGAATGGTATTGCCATCCTTGTTCAAGGAAGAAGCGGAGAGGAGCACTACAAAACATGAGTTTGGGAAGTGGAAAGGTGATGAAAAGAAGTGCAAAACATGGAAGAGAGAACTCTTCGAAGTCATCATCAAATATTCGAATTGGTGAAGATTTCCAAGCTGAAGTTCAAGAGTGGTTTGGTCCAATTCATGAGTATGTATTTCTATCATAATGATATTACTTCTAATTTCAAATCATTACTTTTAATTACACCATGTTTAGTTAAAGCCTAAACCATGAAAAAAAGGGTTTATGCCTCAATTATTCCACCAAATGAACTAAAGTTAGGTTGACATAAACTAGCGTGAATTAAACCACCTCCCCAGGTGTCTTAATTTTGTGTTGCGTCATGGATCCACTATCAGTGACTATTTGCAAAATTTACTCATTTCTCTTTCTTTAGACCTCAACCAAATGTGAATAAGTAAGGCTGACATAAATCAAAATAACCAACTTAGGCCTCCTTAACTTTAGTCCTCGACCAAACATCATCTTTTTGTGTAAAGCTAACAAGAACGATTATGACAAGTTTGGCGTTATAAATATAGAGGCGTGATTACGATTAATGTGCCACCATACTTGGAGGAGGTTAACTTCGTATTTTAGTCTTTGTTGTTTACTTATAAATTAGGTCTAGGTATTGCAATCGGTGGTGTTCATTGGGCCCAGATTAATTGGTTTTAAACCGAACCGAAAAAGTTTGGATTAAACACTTAAATGGATCAGTTATGTTCATTTTTTAAAACTAGTTTAATTGTTCAGTTCAGTTCACTTTATAAAATTTTAAAACCGATTAGATCGAACGATCAAAAGAAGAGTACAATTTTTTTGAGCCTATAAAAAATTTGTTATGAATGTTTTCTTTCACCTCGAGTATGAAACTCATTAAACCCTAATTCAATTATGTGTATTGAAATAAAAAATTCTTTTGAGTCTATAAAAAAATTCAAAAAATTAACAAAGACTATATTTTTTTTAATAATTATTAATCTTCTTATTTCGGTTCAACTTAACAAACTATAATTTAGTTCGGTTTGTTTGGTTTGGTTTTATTTCGGGTGATAAGTTTATTTCGGTCAGTTCGGTTGTATTTTTTTAAAACCAAATAAAATTTTGGCTTGCCTATTTTGTTTCGGTTCTAACCAAATCGAACTGATGAACACTTCAAACTGCAACTATTACGAAACCTTAGATCTTTTGACTCCAATTGTCTAGCTACAATTAGTATAGTTTCGGGATCATAAATAATCGATCCAAAACTCAATTCTTTCAACTCAAATCTTTTTTAAAATAAAATATTGCATATTAAGATTTTTTAATTTTAAACTAGGTGTAGATTCTATAATAAATATTAGATCTTAGACCTTTAAATTCCAATAGATATGCCATGTTAGTGCAGTAATATGCTAACAAAAGGTTGTCAAAATTTGTCCTTTTAACTATAATCTTTCTTCGAATAAAACATACAATTTAAAGAACTTTTAATTGCATTTTGAGGTAATTTCACACAAGATAATAAACACTATATTCATTACTATGTAAAATTTTATCTTGTGTGTTTATTATTTCTTGTGTGATATTAGTTCTTTAACTTGTGTGTTTATTATTCACTAATATGCATAAAATTTTATCTTGTGTGTTTATTATTCATACAAAAAACACTATATTCATTAATATGCATTTATTTGTGTGTTTATTATTTCTTTCTTCAAATAAAACACTACAAGTTAAAGAACTGATTTGCATTTTTGAGGTATTTTGACACAAGATAATAAACTCTATATTCCATGATATGTAAAATTTTCTATTTTCTAAGTTTACTTTATGAATTAATCAAATTAAATATAATATACAATTTTTTGTGTGTTTATTATTTGGTGCCTTCAATTGTTATAATACTCTTTTTTGTATTGATATTTAAAATTCAAAGGCCATATGACAAATACAAAGAGGTGTAAACCATAATTTGGAAAATCGGTCGAGTCCGAGTTGACTGGGCCATGTTAGATCAGAATCAATCGGGGGCGATCCGATTTGTACCCAACTTACATGATTGGTCAATTTGTACATTGAAACTCGGTGGATTGTTTTGACTCAGCCAGTTCAATTGAGTTTTGCTCTGAGTTGGGCTGATTCTTACTGATTCACCTGATTCCAAGCAAGGGTTGCTTTAAAAATCATGCCCAAGTAGTTTTAGTTTGATTTGACGAAGGTAATTGGAAGGTCACGGGTTTTCGATTTGGGGCAAAATGTAATCATTTTGTAGGAGGAGATGCACTTGGCAAAGATATGGTTCATATGATTTTGCTTAGACTCGTTTCATGATATTAATGTGCCAACACTTTTAAATATGTTAGAGAGCTCACGATCCTTATACATGTCCATTTTTGAACTTTTGTGCTTAGGTGCTCCCAATGTGGTTGGTCAATTTCATTTACTTCCATGAATTGTCGCATTAGTGGTATATATACACACCGTGTGAAATAATATAAACTTTTCAACACCTTTTGATATTCATTTCTTGCAACCTTTCTAAATTTTTTCAAACAAATCGTCTTTCAGTACAAACTTGAAACCCCAAATTTGTAATCTACAAACCAATAGTGAGGCATCTAATCCAAGATTGGTAACAGCGCTAATTCAACAAATCAATGGAATAATAGAATAGCAAGCTAACCCAAACACGGAATAGCGATCTACTTTGTGTTATTTCAGAGCCATCCAAACGCATTGGATCTTATGCATAAAATTATTTGTGTAATTAAATCAAATTCAACATATTTTAAAAATATAAAATAATATTCCATTTTAAATACATTCCAAACCGTACCATTTGAGCCGCGAAATCCATTGCAAGAACATTACTTTATTTATTTACTATATTTTTGTAATTTCCATTTTTTTATAAGAGAAAATATTTCCAATTGTTTTTCAAGTATTTAAACAAATTTACATAATTTTGAGTTTTCAATTTGAATCGGCTGAGTTTGGTATGATTCGCCAATTCCAATCTACCAAAATACTTGTCGATTCCGATTCCAATTTTGATTTTTAGAACCATGGTCTAAACATGTTGGATTGGTCGGGTTGTAGGTTTTCAATTTTGATTTACACTTACCGGGTGGCAATTTTTTTAATTTGTGTATTGATTACAACTTGAAAATTTTCTAATTAAACATAAATACTATACGATAAACATTATATTGTTTTGACATCAGCAAACCAAATTTTGTCAATAATATATACATGAATATTACTGGTATACTTGAAAGCTATTTTTTCTAAGAAAATAATGCATGTTGTCCTATTGGATCCTTACATTTTACTACGACTTTTGAACAATTTTTTTTACATTATTTATTTGTCTTAATTCAAGATACAATCTATATTTTATCATATCAAAATCAAAATCTGTAATTTTTCAGGTCATGTTAGATGAATCCGAACCACTAGTATTGTTCTTAAATCTTAAGTGATGCTTCAATGTAAAACTTAAAAAAAATTGAGTTCATTTTGGACCAACTCTTGGGCCGTAAAATGAACAAATCAAGTTATTGAAAAATAAAAAGAAAAATATAAGGTTTGGATTTGTCATTTGAATATACGTTTTTAATTATAATTTTCAAAGAGATATTGTAGAGCCTCCTCTTTTATGTTGTATTTAGTAAGAAGGTCAGATTATATTAGTGAAAGAATTTTGGAGCCAATTGATCGTAGCTGAATTTAAATAAATAGACAATTAAAAAGGGTATCTATGGATACCCATGTATCATTTTTTGTTTCAAGTTCCAAATATTTGTAGAGCTTCCTCTTTCAAGTTTCAGGTATTAACGTTGCCGTTAGGACTAAGAGTTTAGTTGAGGCTCTTCCTTTGCTTGTGTTTGTTTTTGAAATATAGTTCCTCATCAACTTGCTCATGAATTTGGATTTGAGAATTAGTTGAGTTGGTGATTTTGATATGTTAACGAGGCTAGGCTGGGATTGCTTGAGAGTCGAGATGGAGTCATGTATATTTGATCTTGGTTAAGTATATATTAGAATGTCTTTCTGTCTCTTATATAGTTTGAATAGTACTGCTTTAACTCAATAGTCATTTATTTTTGTTCAAAATGTGTCATTGAGTCAAAATTTCAACACTAGTTTCTTCTCATTTTCCCCACGGATTGCTCATCTCATTTCTATTTTCTTTTTTATAATGATGAAACTGAAGTTGTGCTCGTTGATGTTCAAATTTTCCAAACTAGTCAATATCAAGCTCATAATGAACTCAAAATTGGGTTTGGCTCACTTGAGATCAACTCGTGTGGAGCTTTAATTTTTTCAGTATACGTATTCATCTACAGATCTTTCTATTTGTATCAATATCCCCTGCATGTCACCATTCAAATGTGGATATGTTGGAACAAATATTTTCAAGCTCACTTTTTTCCTTCTTGGGGGTACAATTTCTGAGGCATTTTAAATTTGAATGCTTTAGTAATTTTAGCGGGTACAATTTCTGAGGCAGGTGCAAATTTCCACCTTGGGTACCTATTACAAAGATATATTCTCACTTGTACCAACTTGTTCCCTGGTGATACTGCAGTATAATTTTTTATACTATGCTTTGTAGCTGTCTTGATTCTTTTACTCCATATGCAGTGATGATGGTTATTATGAGGAAATCAAGGAAGTTAGACCTGTGGAACTTGGCAATTTGAATGAAAGGCATGGCCACAACCTATGACTTCGTAATGTTCTAGGAGAATGTAGTAAATACGAGAGCTTTGGTCTTTTCTCCAAACATATGGAATTCATTTTAGAGTGCAGCATTTCAAGCAAATATGCATTTAAGTATTATATGAATATTCTGAATTGGAACATTAGAGATCTCAATTCTATTAGAAAGAGACAAATCTTAGTTGATATTATTAAATTTCATAAGATTGATATGATAGCAATACAAGAAACTAAAGCGAACAATTTTTTGATAGAATTCTTAGAACTATTTCTAACAATATCTGAAAACGGATGCTTTCTGTAGTACTAAGTTTGAAATTGTAGATTGTAGTATCCATAGATTTTATGTAGCTATCTTTCTAAATTGTCTTTCGGATAATAAACAATGGATGATTGCCATTGTATTCAACTATTCATAGATTTTCTATAGATATCTTTCTAAAATGTCTTTGGGATAATAAACAATAGATGATTACCATTGTCTATCCTCCTATAGAATCATCTTTAAAATATGCTTTTTGGTTTGAATTAGAGAATAACATATTTAAATAGGAGTGAATTATGAATTGTTGTGGAGATTTCAATGCAATCAGACTAAAACAATGAAAGACCCAGCCTGGTTTTAATGTGAGACTTAGATGTTTAATAATTTTGTCAACAAACATAATCTCATATAACAAAAGGTACATAGAAGTATATTGTCAACAAAGCATATTTCCTACTAATTGACCAAGTCATTTTAACATAGTTTAATAGAAGATTTAAGTATGGATCTGATATTGTCCAATACTTGTGTCAGGAAATCCAAAAATAAGGTAGACAAAAATCCTTTATTTGGATTTTGTTCAACTCTTTCGAAAGTGGTGGAATGAATCCCTTTGGATGCAAATAATCTAGGACAGTAGTTGGAATAAAAAATTAAAATTCCTTGGGACAAAAATTAGAGGTTGGACTAGAACTCCACTATGTTGCTTAACAGAAAACTAGTAGTCCTTAGAATCTCTTAAAATTTTAGAATGATTACAAGAGGTAAGAGAGCTCACTGTAGAAGTAAAATTTTCGTGATGTAAAAGCAATTCAATTCTTCAAAAACTACATATTTTTGTAACATCAGCAAATATAATATGCTTCCTAATATACAAGTATATTTAATTAACAAATATATATTATCCAAAAGAGGGATCTGCTTATAACATCTTGCAACAATTCAATTTTGTGATTTTCAAAATTTAAACGGTCGAATCAAACAGTTCAACATAATATCTATATTAAAATGTGCTTGATTAACAAATTTTATATTCTTTTGAATTTTTTTACTATTTATTAAGTATTTTACAAAATTATTATTTTTCAATGGTCCAAAATTATATAAAAATAACAGTTTTTGTAAAATAATTAATAAATAGTAAAATAATTCACAAAATATTTTAATATTTAATATCCAAGCACATTTTAATATGAATATCATATTAAACAATTTAAATCAACTATTTAGACTTTAAAAATCACGAAACCGAATTATTGTAAAATGTTAGAACTTACGAATGTTGCAAGTGAATCTCTCCTCTATCCAAAAACTATATAACAATATACTATTAAAGTTATTAAGCCGAAGTTGCTATATTATTAACAAATTAATTAGTTCATTTAACAATTAGCAACTAATACTTGACATTTAACTAATTATCAGTGACATCTAGAAAGCTATTATAATCCTCAAAAATGTCCATGGATGGACTGGACGGACCCAAAAGAAGAAAAAAAACGAGATACTTTAAAATTCACTCAACTCCATATAGTACCCAACAGCTGCAGGAACAATTGATACAACAATCTGTATCCTCAAATAACATACTGAAAAACCTTGAGACTTTGCTGAGATAATCACATTTCATAAAAACACAATGGACTGCTAACTCCATTACAAACAAGCAAATAAAGGCAGAAATAAACTATGAGCAGCATGGTAAAAGGAGTGTATAGATTCTTATTTGTACTTGGACATGTATTGCCAAAAGATGAACTAATGTAGAATTTGCAAGATTTAAACAAAGAAAAGCTCAGAACGAAAAAAAAAACAGTTCAATTATTGACTCTCCCTTGAGAAAAAAGCAACGGAAACACCAGGTTTAGACAAAGCTATTTTTAAGAAAAGGAAGCATTTAATATCCATCCTGGATGAAAAATGAAAGATGCCCAGACCTGCAATAGAGATTATTGATGTCAGCAAAATATTTGAGTGACTTGGCAAAAATCACAGAAAGAAAATATATAAAAGTTACAAAAGCATACTACAAAAATAAAATGCAGTACAATCAAAAAATGTTTTATGGATTTATTTTTTCAATGTAAAAGTAAACACTGAGTTTGCAGCATTTAACAGCAAGTTTTAGTATAGAAGACAATCATCTACCAGGGTGAATATCTATTTGGCCCTTCTCAATATTTATTTATCTTAAGCACAAGATAAAAATAATAATAATGGACTCAGGATCATCAAATTGAGGATTATATCGTGTTGCACTCGTGTAGGATAAATGATGCATAATTGAGAAATTATGAGGCTTAAATGTGCAATAGACTTAGGCCAAATGCAGATGTATGGTTTATCAAATTTGCTGCTAGTCTTTGTTTTATAATTGGGTTGACTAGATTCGTACACCATGTATGCACCTCTGCATCACATTATATCAAACATTCATATAACATTTCTGTAATATCAGAAACTAAAAGACCTAGGCTATGGCATTGAGGGTTACAGAGCCCCAACTCGCCACTACCTCTTTTTCAGATTAACACATCAAATTCTAAAATTCAGATGATGAATTATGAACCCTTGGCAAATCACCCAGTAAAATTTTATAATTTTTGCTTCTTTTCCAAAAGAGGCCAAAAGATGTCCGTATTAAAAATTTATATATCACAGTTAAAACCGGTCAACGGTACACTTGATAATGTATAAAACAATCTAAACAATTTGCAAAGTTATGTGATACTCATGAAGAAGAACAAGACGTTGCATTTGGAATTTTTAAAATATTAATGCAAATTATGGCACCGGAGGATTTGCAAAATTCATTGTAATAACATCAATGAGCATGAATTTTTAGTCCAATAGTTAACATTTTTTCAAAAGAAGACAAATATAATGGAATGTGATCTTTACCAAAATGATTTCCCTCAGTTCTAGATATTGATATGAAGTATTAAATTATATGAATATCAGCACTATTACAGACTCCGGTTGGGTTTCATTTCTAGCTAACCCCAACTTGTGTAGGACTAAAGGTTTGGCTGCTGTTCTTGTTGTATCAGCACTGTGATAAAATTCCTTGTGTTAAAGATTTTTTTGAATAAAAGTGGATGACTCCACCAATTTCATAGAAATCCATACACTGTATGAGGGTATCAGAAATTGATACCTACACGCAGCAAAGTCAAGTTCCTTGTATCGAAGAAGAACAAAGCAAATTTTGATTGCTCGTAACTTTGTGCTAAGACTAAAATAACCTTTTCCCGAGTATACATACTTACTTTTCAAATTTTAACTCGAAGATACATTAATGCACACAGTTGACATTCATAATTCAACTGGAACTTGGAGGGAGCACCACCCCCATGGGGGAAAACAAATGCATCAAAATAAAACCTAAACCTAGAGCTAACTAGGTAACTTCATGCGAATATAAAGTTTGACATTTCTATAATATAGATGAAAATTTAATATTTTCTCAACGCAAATCAATAGATCAACTCAGACAAAAGATAATTAGAGAAAACATACGATTACGGTTTGGATCTAACCTTGGAGTGATCAGTGGTGGCCACCGCTCTCTTCGTGGTGCGCGAGGTGGCGGCGCTCATGCGGGAGGTTGATCAGGTAAGAAAAAATCATGCCACCGAAGCAGACGTGGAAGAGAGGATCAGCCGAGCCGGTCTCGATGTACTTCTCGATGTAGCGATCGACAGCCTTGTCAGCGCCCTTCTTGACGTTGTCCCATGAGAGGCGGGGCTTGATGACACTTGGAAGATCGCGCACCCTCGTCGATCTGATCTCGTTGTAGAACGCGCGCAACGCCATCGCAGAGAGGTCTTGATTCGACGATGTCAAATGGGAGGAGATTAGAAACCCTAACCTTAGCTTCTGTGATTTGTTTCGGCTTGTTGCTAATAAGACGGAGGAAGAGGGGAAAGAGAGAATTCACCTAAAGAATACCCTTCTCGTAGGAAGGTCCCTAAATTATCATTAAATTGCAAAACAAAACAAAAAATCCAATTAGATGGTATCTTTTATCTTATTGTTATAAGGTCATGTTTGGTTGTGGAGTAAAGTTAAACCGGATTAAATTTCTTACTTCAAACTAACTCGGAGTAAGTTAACTATGTTTGGTGGAGTAAGCTAAACCACCTCTCTAGATGATGTAAGTTACTCCAGTTTAACTCAAATCTTACTCCAGCTTAAACCGCTTAAGTTACTTCTCGTTTGGCTCTTTAAGCGTGAAATAAAGGATTTACTCCACCTCTTACTCCACAACCAAACATGGCCTAAAAGATTTATAACAAGTGTTCTAAATAGTTAGCTATAGTGTTATTAGTTATTTTCGGTACAACTAGTTATAGCGATGCAATAGTATTTTTTTTTACATTTTAGTAATCGCACTTTTAGAAATTAAAAATTAAATTTTTTTTTTTTATAAATAGATAAAACTAAACCATTAATTTGGTTAAATTAATGACAAGCCAATAGAACTGAGCCATTGATTATTACGATAGTAACACCAACAACTATACAATGTGAAAAACTTAATGAACTGTATTTAGTTCCACTGACCTATTCTTAATGAAATCGAATCAATGATTTATCTTTGTTTTTAATATAATAAAATCATTAAAATAATAAGATGGGCTAATATACATTACGAATTAAAGTCCATGTTTTAATTTGTGCCCATATTTTTGTTGGTCTTAAAGTTTGGGGTGAATAAGTTTTTTTTTTATATTTTTTGTCTAAGTAATAATATTCAAATGTGTCTATAAATTATTTTTGGAGAAAACTAAAATAACTTTGTCCTAAACTAATTGTAAAATAAGTAAAGTAAATAATAGAGTTTAGAGACACTTGACACGAGAGTTATTTACGGAGTTCGGCACTAACGCCTATGTCTCCGGGGCTCGTGACCTTTTAGATGGCGCGTCTTTCTTTACCCCAATGAGAAATTAGTACAAGGTGGAACTGGTGAGCCCTTACAATTCTTCTAGGAAGTCACACGGCCCTAACAACACAATCTGAGTCGCAAGGACTTCAAAGCTTGAAGTAGTAAATGATTCAATCACGTGGGATCACTTTAGGAATTGGTTGATTAATTGAATAAGATTGAGATTAATTGTGTATATTGATTATTGAAGTTGTAGTGCACAAGTAACAATGGCTTTCTCTATATCTGTAAATACAAAATATTGAAGTTGGAGGTAGTTAGAGTGATACTCTAAACCTTGGTATAGCTTCTATTTATAGAGAGCTAATAAAAGGAAGTAAGTGGTGCTGACTGTTGTAACGGTACAGGGGACCGTCACAACGGTAGGTCAATCGGAGTGGTTTGGAGTGTAACAGTGGCCACTATTGATCACGGTAGATGACCGTGGCAACGGTCCCCACCATGAAAATCCTCTGGAAGGATTAGCGATGTGGTGACACTAAATTCTATTTTATGCGTTACGGAATTTGTACATGATTTATTTATTCCATTATCACAGTCACTAGACCTTGACAACAGTAGGTCTTACTTATGTCAATCTCAAGTTTATTTTACCAATCTTACATATACGTTATCCTTAATCTTTAGTTAATGCTTTAGCTATCGAGTGTCTTGTGCCTTAATGACCACATCCATGATGTTGTATTGCAGTGTATTAATTCATCATTACTAGTCCTTACTTGTCATGAACCTGCACAGATACTCAAGAGGAAAAATATAAAATGCAATTATGTATATTTTGTAAATTTAGTCAAACAGATAAGTTGAGGACTCCCAAAAGTCAACATTGGTAAGCTTAACTCCAAAACTTAATGTATTAGTTTCAAACATGAATTTAAATTGTTAAAATCGATCTATTTCATAAGTGATGCGTAAACATACAAAATTTATAAATTTTCAAATAAATTTAGTAGGAAGTCAAATGGTTAAATACAGAGTCCATACACATGTATGTAACAAAATATGTGTTGATTGTAATTGTAAAGGTGAAATACTCAGACAATGTCACGAGACTTTGTGTTTACGAAAATAAAATATCATAACCGGTTTATGTTATCCGATATTTCATATATGGTCATGTATTGTATGTAATAGGTATCGATACACGTCTCATCATATCTGTATTGTTTTAAAAATTACTGCATTACTGTATTCATACGGTATCTGACACATACAACATAGGAGAAAACATTCTCCGTGGAGAATTCGGTTCCCTTTCGTAGCTATTCCGGAAATAAATCTGCTATGATCAGTAGGAATTGCAGGGACCTTGTTATTTCAAATCTAATTTTTCATTTTTTGAAACACACGAATCTCAATATAAGTTGTTTATATGCACTAATCTCAACAAAAAATGAAAGGTTAGATTTGGAATAACAGGTCCTGCAATTCCTACGGATCACAGCAGATTTATTTCCAGCTATTCCAAGGTCAGTAATTTAGTAATGATATGAGGAGACGAGGATAGAAATTTCCGGAATAACAATCTTTTTTTTTTTTTTTCTGAAATATTTTTCAAAAGTTACGAAATTATGAGGAGAAATCGAACTCTCGATCTTTGAATACAACAACTCTAAAACTTTTTCCTAATAAATTATGCTACCTCCCATTCTCCCCAAAATAACAATCCTTTTGGATAAAAAATAATATTTAATTCTGATTTGAGCTTTCCTTCGAGTTTGGATATGAGCCTGTAATACTTTCTAATTGAGATGGGCCGAGTTTTAGCCAAGCCCGCTCGTTGGAAGGCCCAAATTAGTCTCGTTGTGGAGAGTTGTGTTTTACAATTTTCGGCCTTTGTTATTTTTGGGATCTGAATTGCCTATTGAGGATACAAAGCTACATCTGGTATAATACCGTAATTTCAGGCTTTCAGCTTCTTTGAACTTTTTTTTCTTTTTTGAAGAACTTGCTATTTGAACTTGATCTCAGTAAAAGAACAAGAAACTCTAACTCTGTCAGCCTACGCATATGGCACGTTGAGTTCCTTGACGAGCGCAAGAGCGGATCTATTTATATTTGAGGAGTACTAAGTTATTTTATAATTAAATTTTTTTTAATTATATATATTAAAATTTAATTAAATTTTTGAGTTTTTTGAACTTTTATATAGTCTAGTTCCGCTCATAAAATATCAGATGTTTGTTGGTAGTCTAGTGGTTTGAATTTTAGTTGGTATGTGTGAGATCATGAGATCATGTCCTTATTTCCTTTCCTAAAAGGAATGTGTGTGTGGGTGTGTTTTTTTTATTATTATATTTCAATTGGGTAATTAGTTCTGGACTCCTGATAAAGCTCGTAAACGACATTTTTTTTTAAACGAGGTCCTCGATAACGAGACATTCAGATTCCTCCTTTTTTCTTTGATTTTTTTTTTATGAGAATTTCATTCTATAAATAAAAATTAAAACTGAATTAAAGTATAAAAAAAAATAAGATTGACTAAAGTTAACTACTTTATTTTTGTCTTTTTCACATATTATATTTTATAGATTAGTTCCCTATTTAATTTTTTTAATTCCGCCCCTGAAGGCCTGGACGAGCGACAACTGGAAATATAGGGACTCGATACCAAATTAAAGGATTCCTAAGAGGCGTTAATATTGTCCCCGTTTTGACTAAATTTTAATCATCCTGTGCAATTTAGCCTAGTCTACAATTTATTCATAGTAATAGAGCGACAACTAAAATCAAAGTTTTAGTTAACAAGTTTAGCCCTTTTTTAAGTTAAAAAAAAAATTAGAATTTTCTTTTTCATAAACCTCGACTGCTATCTCACAAAATTAAACTCAAATTAAAAATTTGAATATATCTAATTATATTATGAGGAGGGATCAAGTTACAATAATTTTTGAGCTACAACAAGTTACAATAACTATTTTCTACATTTTTAAAGTCCAAATCGTCGATGCAAACCGTTAGATGTGATCTCCACAATAAAATATGCTTTCAAATCAAATTTTACATTTTTTGAAATTTTTTTACTATTTATTAAGATGGATACAAAATTCAATGTTCTAAATTTGACTAGTTTTTGTACCCATCTTAATAAAAAGTAAACAAATTATAAAAAATGTAAAATTTGGTCTCCAAGCACATTTTATTGTAGAGATCATATCTAACGGTTTGGATCGACAATTTGAACTTTGAAAATATAGAAAATAGTTGTTGTAACTTGATCCCTCTTCTTATATTATTTCTATAATTTATGGTAGCTAGCATAATTAGTGGTCATCTGATGTTGTAAAGTTTTATAATTTATAAAATTAGAGAGTGATTTTGGAACTTTTATTACCGATTTTTACACAACGGATAGCTTTTCTTTTCAACATTCCCAAGTAAACAACAAAAAATAACAATCGGATTCAAGCATATCGTGAATTTTGCACCAACTTCAAAGCACAAATTGCTGCTCTTATATCCATTAGATTTCTGCATTAAAATCTCAATTAATTTCTATTATGATTTAATACTTGGCAAGTCGAATCGCGCTGAATTTTATGTGAAAAACTCAAGGTAATGTTTGGCAAATCAGCTATTTTAAGCACTCTATCATGCTTATCAATGTATAAAGAATGTATAAAGAGGACTCAAATGCTTATTGCTTTCATGCCCCAATCGAATCTCATATCTTTATTTTCAATTTTAAAGTCCAAACAAACGATCCGAATCGATCAACATGATATTCACATTTAAATGTGCTTGGAGACCAAATTTTATATATTTTTTTAAACTTTTCCTATTTTTTAAGATAGCTATAAAATTATTGTTTTTAATTTTCTTAAAAAATAGTGATTTTGTAGCTATCTTAAAAATAGTAAAAAAAAGATTCAAAATATAAAATTTGACATCTAAGTACATTTTAATATGAATATTATATTGAGTGATTCAGATTGTCTGTTTGAACTTTAAAATCAAAAATAAAAATGCAAAGTACAATTGGAACATGAAAATAATAAGGTATTTTTTTGAGGAAACAAGAGGGATCTAGCCCCACTTTATATTAACCATATTCGGTTATAGTGTGGAGGTTCTAAGAAAGAGAGCCTGGTGATGTGTGTTGAAAGAAAAGGGAATAAAACATTAAAACAGAAAATAAAAAGAAACCTAAATGGTGCTACGTGTCCAGAGTTGTGGAAAAGGAAAAGAAATGTAAATCTATCTATAAATTTTAAGTGCAAATTGTATTTCATTTAATAAACTAATCTGTTAAGGTCGTGTGTTGGAATCGTTATTACGAATAAAAACAAGGGTAATTATAATATCCCCGTCCAACAATCCTCTATCTATCTCCCGATCAATCTAACCAGTTCAATTAAAATCATTAATGACTTAAACTGTCGTTGTCGGTCTCACTTTCCCGATCCCCCGCCTCCCTCTTTCTTTTCCTCCAAACCTCCTCCCTCTCGTTTTCTTCTCTTCCGGCCAGATCGCCTCATCTCTGCTCGGTCTCTCTCTGGACGGCGACGCGATACGGCTCCATCGTTTCTGCACTCAGACTCTCTCCACTCGACCTCCGCCCCTTTCACGAATTGGTTGTTGTTTTCGGGAAAAGGCGCAGTCAACTCCGTTTCTACCGCCACCACCTCAGACTCCGGATTGCCAGGATGTCTCCGCCTGGTGCCTCCGTCGACGGTCTCCATCCCCAACCACGCCAAGCCCTGCTCCAAATCCGCCTCCATCACAGATGAAGATCTTGACGATTGATCCAGATCTAGACATCTCTAGGTACTCTGTGACATTCTTATGTTCATTCCCTTTTTTCCAGTAGATCTATTGCTTTATGTTGATTTATTTGGATTTTATCATTTTTGCTTCAATTGCTTCACGTATACCAAGTGTTTGTTAAAATGCCTCAACGAGTTATCAAGTATGCAGTGTTCCATATTTCTCTCAACAATTCCTCTGTTCATAGAAATATGTATAGATTGACAATACAATTCACAATTCTTTTCTAGAACTCAGGTAGATACATTCAGTGGTGAGGTTTTAATGGAAAACCGTGTATGTTGGAAGACAATGCTGAGGTGGACAAAAAATGGATGCTATCCGAGTTCGACACTCTTGTCACTGCCTTCCTTTCGCGACATGTTTTCAATTCACATGATGCGAAAAATAATGATGACAATGCTCCTCGGTTTCGTATATGGTGGTTTACCGTAACTGTTGAGGTGTATCATATATGTCAGTAAAATATTATGCAAATTCATAAAGTCCCATTAGTGCTTCTTTATTCAAATAGCAAGCACTCAAATGCATAAGGTTTCTTTATTTTTAAATTATACAATTTATTTTTAAGTACTAGAAGAAGAAGAATTACCAAAGAAAATTGGTCATCGCCAGATAACTTATTACTTACCATGAATTAAGGATGTATGATTTTGAATGTACATGTACAGTAAAAACTCATGGTTTTCTCTTTTATCCATTGTTTTCTTTTATTATAAACACAAATATAGAAGAGGTGCTGATGCATTTAACTTGGAGCTTAATTAATTGGAGAATTGAATGAAGTCAGAGGTGCTGATGCATTTAACTTGGTGAGTGGATCTCTCTCAATATCTGAAATTTTGCATGAGAATTTAAATTGTATTTCTGTTCTAGCTACCTTTATTTTTCTATTAAAAAATTAATAGAATTTGTTAAATACAAACCTTGATGCATGAACTGTTTACATTTGTTTGACGAGATATGAATACTTATAATACTTGAAATTAATACTATCAAACATCATCCGGTGTCATATGGAAAAAAAAAATATAATTTGTTAGATACAAACACTTGATGCATGGAGTATTCACCTTTCGTGTCTATATTCCTCTTGCTCATGCAGTAGCGAGTTATTTGAAAAAAACAAATATTCATTAATGGTGAATTAGATCAATGCTTGATTGTGATTGGGTTTCATTTCTAGCCTACCCCAACTCATTTGAGACTAAAGGCTTGGTTGTTGGTGAATTAGATCAATGCGTACTAAGTACTAAGAAATGACAAAAAAATAAATTTTGAAAAAATAGATGTGTATGGGTGAATACTTGATGTCTTAGGTATGAATACTAAAACGTATATGAATGAATACTTGATGTCTTAGGTATGAATACTAAAACGTATATGAATGAATACTTGATATCTTAGGTTTGAATATTTCAACGTATATGGATGAATACTTTATATCTTATATGTGGATACTTCAATGTATATGTATGAATACTTTAATGAAGTATGTTTTGTTTCTTTTAAATATTATTTTTGTTTGTAACATTTCAATTACATAATCTATAAAATTTGGTATATTATTTTTGTTTCGACAATGAAACATATGATAACTATTTTTTATTTTCAAAAAATAAAATTGAACTAGAAAGCAATAAAGCAATGTTCATAACTATTTGGCTACTCGTAATACTTGTAATACATGAACTATTTGTTTCGACAAGGTATGCACATATGCTTGTAATACTCGTAATACATGAACTATTTGTTTCGACAAGGTATGCACATATGCTTGTAATACTCGTAATACATGAACTATTTACACTTGCAAGACGGGGATGAATACTTGAGTGGTAAGAGATGAATACTTTTGCAACAGACAACTCGAAAGTATGTCATCATCGATCTCATTGGAAAGATAAAATTGTGTAGAAGACGTTCGTGGTTTTAGATTTTCAAAATTCTTCACAGATCGTCAGAAATATTGGTTAGATTGAACGGACAAAAAAAATCTACCTCTAAAAACGTGTAAAATATGAATGAGTGATGTGTCAACTTTTTATATTTGCACTTGCACAACGAGAATGAATACTTTCTCGATAAGGGATGAATACTTGTGCAACGGACAACTCGAAAGTAGGTCATTATGGATCTCATTTGAAAGATAAGATTATATAGAAAACATTCGTGGTTTTAGATTTGCAAAATTTCTCACCGATCGTCAGAAATATTGATTAGATTGAACAAAGAAAAAAAATCCACCTCTAAAAACGTATAAAAGATGGATGAGTAATGTGTCAAGTTTTTATATTTGCACTTGCACGACGAGAATGAATATTTTCTCGATGTGGATGAATACTTGTGCAACGAACAACTCGAAAGTATGTCATCATGGATCTCATTTGAAAGCTAAAATTATGTAAAAAATATTCGTGGTTTTAGATTTACAAAATTCCTCACCGATCGTCAGAAATATTGATTAGATTAAATGGGGAAAAAAAACCACCTTTAAAAACGTGTCCATTTTTTTTTTTTAAATACTTGATATATTAGATATGAATACTTGATGTGTTATATATGAATACTTGATGCATTATAGATGAATACTTGCGCGCGCCAGTTTTAAAATCTTTCAAATATTAGATGGTCCCCAAATGGTAAGTGGTCCCCCTAGGTAGTTAGTAGTTATCCAGGTAGTTAATGAATGGAGGATAAATGAGGGATTGTTACGGAGGATAGCTGGTTCTCCCTAAAAACAAATGTCGCCAATTTTTAGGTAAGCTGGAGAGGATACGAACCATCTTTAACGACACTTAGACCAGAAATCCAGAATGCTGGATCGGAATGTCATCTCCTTTGGTCTCCGTTCCTTCCTCTCTATTCTGCCGATCAAAAAACTCAAATGATATCATGGGAACAAACCACCATTACGCTCAGATCCATCAACAAAATGCAAACTGCTTCACCAAAAAGCTGATTGCATGGGCTCTCTACTCTCTGATCCCCTTGGCACTCATCCATTTCTACCTCTTCCCCATTTCTCCAGCCCAAACACCACCTATCATAGAGACCACAATTGAACACACCATGCAAACAAACCCTCAGTGCGACTATTTTAATGGCACCTGGGTCAGATCCACAATCAAACCATTATATAATGGTATGAGCTGTGGCACAATCAAGAAAGGCCAAAATTGCATGGTACATGGCCGACCTGACAGCGGCTACTTGCACTGGAGATGGAAGCCAGATAGTTGTCAGATACCCCCGTTTGACCCCACATTGTTTCTTGAACTAATTAATAACCGACATGTGGCATTCATTGGTGATTCGATGGCAAGAAACCAGCTTGAGTCCTTGTTATGTCTGCTTGCAACCAAATCTGAACCGGAGCTTGTGTACAGTGACAGTAAAGAAAACAAGTTCAGACGGTGGGTCTTTAAAGAGTACAAAGTGACTGTTTCGGTTTTCTGGTCACCTTTTCTTGTTAAAGGGTTAGAAAAATCAGCAGCATCAGGGTTGAACCATAACAAGTTGTACTTGGATTCTGCTGACGAAAAGTGGGCATCAACTTTGAATAAGTTTGATGTGATGGTATTTTCAATTGGACATTGGTTTTTACATCCTGCAATATATTATGAGGGGGAAAGGGTTCTGGGCTGCCACCATTGTCCTGAGTTCAACCATACCGAAATTGGCTTCTTTGGTATCTTTCGAAAAGCCATAAATACCACGCTAAAAAAGGTGAAGGATGAACTGAACATGTCTGATAAGTTGGTGGTAGTAACCACCTTCTCACCGGCACATTTTGAAGGGGAATGGGACAAGGCTGGTGCTTGCTCAAAGAAAGAGCCATATAAACAAGGGGAAAAGGAGATGGAGTACATGGACACTGAGATGAGAAAAGTAGAAATAGAAGAAGTCACAGAAGCAGCAAAAGAGATGGAGGCAACAAAAGGAAGGTTAAGAATTGAGGCCCTGGATGTCACAAAGCTGGCATTGATGCGGCCTGACGGGCACCCGGGTCCATATATGAATCCCAACCCATTTGCTGAAGGGAAGAAGGAGAGAGTGCAGAATGATTGCGTGCATTGGTGCTTGCCTGGGCCGATCGATTCTTGGAATGAGATTTTGCTTGAAATTGTTAAGAGATGGAGACAATAGCCTACACCAGCTATGAAAGATCTTGTTCTTTTTTGTTTTGTTTTGTTATTAGCTACTCATATTTGAATTTAGGCTGCTATTATTTTGCTCTCATTTTGTTATCTTGAGGTTTTGTGCTTGTGTGGTGAAAAGATGAAGAAGAAACAATTGAGTTTAAATTGCCATCATTTAGCCAGACATCTCTAGCCAGACATCTCTGAGTTCAATTCCTTTTCTTAAAGAAAATCAGAGAAGTATATTTTTACACCAGTAATTCAAGGAAAGTGGTAGTATGGTAGAAAAGTGATCTACAAGGAATGTCACTTGTCACTTACCTTAATGGTTAATGACACAGATGAAAATCAAGAAAAAGGGGATGACAAGTATGTAAAAATAATTAAAAAAAAAAAACAGAATTGCATTACCAGATTCAAACACACTGCGAAAAAAATATTAAATGTTAAATCAATATGCAGATCCTAACCACCTATCTATTCAAACAAGTTAAAAAGAAAATGTCCCATCATTCTAATACAAAATCACATGATCCTTCTTTCTCTAAGATGGAAGTAATATACGGCCGGCTTCTATGGTGTGGTTCACATGACTTATTTCCTCCTTTGCATCTTCAATTTTATGGAAAATAATACCTAAACATTGAAAACCAATAAGGATGTTGCATGGTGCCTGAAACTTCTATAACTGAAAAAAAAAGTGAAATAAAATGGAGACAAAGAAACTTTGCAAACCTTGCAAACTTTGTAAATAGAAAGCAATACATTCGGTACAGGCAAGGTACTAGACCAAATCAACCCAATAGTTAACTGATTCTGAAATATTCGGTTGTATGGGACTCTGTGGAATTATATCATATCCGGGGCACAACCTAGGACCAGCAGGTAACTAACTATGATTATGAAATCAAACCCATAATGAGAAAATAAGAAAGAGACAAGATATTGATTGCAAAGTTAAAAAGGGTCTGTGCAATAACTTGTTTTATCAAAATTCATCAACTAAACACCACATCACAGAAATATACTGACTAAAGTTGTACTGAATACAAAATTGTGAAGTCCATACTACTCCAGCATTCAAGTTAGCTCAGTCCCAGCACATCCAGTATATTTTGTCCGATACAATAAACACATGGGTTACCAGCTAGATCTCAGTTATTATCTATTTTCCTGGTTATCTCGTCATTCTTTGCAACTAATTGATGTACCAGACGAAGATCAAGGCTTAAAAAGTTGAAACAAAAGAAAATGGAAACATACTTTAAGCATCAGAACCAGCACCGAGCGGGAAAGAGAAGATCTCCCTGACAGGTGGAAACTCCACAAGCCCAATATCCATGCCGTAACCCGACACTGGCAACTTCATCTCTCTTAACACAGAGAAAGCCTCAGCCAAACGACCCTTTGGCACCTCCTCTGCCACAACACAACTTGGGACCCAAGCGTCAGCCCGGTACCCCTCCAGCGGTTCCACTCCTTCCTTCTTGATCAATTCACACAGCTGTGCATGCAAACCCAGCAAAGCTGCAGTAGGCACCGGTGCAAAGAACAATGTACCAGTACCAGTACTGATACTAGAGTCTGGAAAGGAGGCTATAGAAGAGAGGGAGATGGGAACGGGGTCAAGGCGAGCAGCAAGAGAACGAAGAGGGGAGAGGAGGCGAAACGGGTCGAGAGAGGAGGAGGAGGCTGGGAAAGAGAGGAGCGTTAGGTGGGGCCTAGCCGAGATGTCGATGAGGTGTGTGCTGAGCTGGCGACGGGCGAGTACGTTCCAGGACTTGAGAACTTGGTTCTCCAAGGCGGGGTCGAAGTAGAGTTCCACGGCGTAGCCAGTGGTGGGGGAGGTGGGGATGGATCCGGTCTGGGGCGGGACTGGAGAGGATTGCGGTGGGTCGAGAACCATCGGGGGTGGTGGGGTCGCCATGTCAGTCATTGATTTGTCGTCGATTGGGTTCTAGTTGGCTCTCGCTCTTTGCTCTCCACTGGATTTGGGGGAGTTGAGTTGAGGAAGAAGCCGACGAGGTAGGGCGGTGATTGGAGTGCGTATCCTCTGAGATATCTCGTATTTTGCGTGACCGACGTGTCCGGCGCCTATTCGGGATGACGTTGGGGTCCAGTATTATTTGAGCTTTGAGATTCGCGCAGAACGTATTGCAACGGTTGAGGTTTTCCAAAAAGTCACGCAAAATATGAGATATATCAGAGGATGCGAATTCCGGTGATGCGGGGTTGTTGTCTCAAATTACGACGTTTGGATCCTCTGTTGCCCCAAGTTAAAGTGAGGATTCGTGTGGTTACTTCTTTGGGTGAACATATCACATCCATAGTGACAAATGAATTATTCGGGTTCGATTCGGTGAGATCAAAAATTTGTGATTCGGTAATAATTCGGGTATAATTCGGGAATAATTCAAAATTATTTAGATTAGAAATCTCAGTCCTGCAAGGGAGCAAAAAAAAATTTGTTCTTGGAAAAATTCGTGAATAATTCGGGAAAAGTTCGTAAAATTCATGAATTATTCGGGTTTAATTCAATCAAAGTTCGATCAACCGAATAATTTGGCATTCAGTTCGGCATCACCCAAAAAAAGAATTATTCAGATATAATTCAGATATCTTGTCACTATGAATTCACATCATAATATCATGTAACGTTAAAATCCAAAAGTGAGTTGCATGAAGTTGAGAAACGTTGACTTAAAAACGTTATTAAGTCACGTGACTTTCAATAATATATTACTGTAAAAAAATTTGATACGATAATAATGTTTATTTGCTTAGTTTCTATAGAGCTTTATATTTTATTATTTTTAGTTGATCAACTCAATTATTGTCATCTACTTATTAAAGAGGCATAATAAAACTGTATGAGATATTGAAACTTATGTCTCAGATTGCATGTGATTTTTAATTCTCTAAATTCAGAAAAACAACGTGTCAACATTAATATGAAAATCAAAATAAATAAGTTAAATTATAAATAACTTGACATAATGATGGTATAACAAAATTTATGAAAAATTTGAGAATAGTTCAGATTTGAACACCAATCACGCATAATTTAACAACCTATGAATATACGTTTAATATACATACCATTCGCAAATTGACAATTTTTTATGCATAAGTTGCTTTTTTATATTAGAATATGAAGCCTTTCTATTTTTTATATTTCTCATGAATTATAGAGAGACAAGGATATATGCGAGCCTTTTCACAATGCACCGTACTTTATCATCTGCTCTCTCTTTAGAGAAGAAAGGATAACATAGTGTCATTATTCTCTCTGAATAACAATAGATTTCAATTCTATATTTTTTTTTCTCTTTCATTTTCAAGTGGTCAAATTAAGCTCTCTTTATTCGGTAAAAAAAAAGACATAAAGAGAAGTTGAAAATGAAACATCTTTTCTTTCAACTTTCCTATTTATTTTAACTTTAGCAAAATATCTTGTGGGATATTTCAAATGAGTCCCTCTTTTTTGAAAAAAAAAAGTAAACTTGGATTATTTAAATAATCTATTTTTTTTTTGCACATTTCATTAATAATATACAAATTATATTCGTATTACTTACAAAATTTACAAATTTATGTTTATTTTCTAAAACCTCAATAATTTATGTAAATTATTTGTACTACAGAAAATGAACTAATTTTAAATTGCACTGTGGTTAGTGGGTATGATTATTTATATATTTTGGAATTAAAAAAAGTACAGAACATTAGATTACCAATGGTACGATATCCTCTGAAAGTGGAAAGTAAACCAAAAAATAAAAGAGAAAAATAGGCTTTACACAAAGTATATAGTGAAGCATGAAGCTTGGCCACATGAAATCTCTGTGGTTAATATGTTTGACGCTACTCAATCTGAACCGTTGCACTGACATGTCATCTCGTCACGCAGCAGATTAAAGTGCACATGGGCCCGCCTGGCACTCTGCTGTACCTTAACTGCTGTGGCACTTACCTGTGTAACAAAATTGTGGCCGTAAGCTGTAAACTTGTAACAACTGTTACAAGATCTACAAATTATTCACGAATTAAACTCGAATAATTTGTTTTTTTGGTGATGCTGAACCGAACGTCGAATTATTCGATTGATCTAATTAAACCCGAATAATTCACAAATTATTCACGAATTAAACTCGAATAATTTGTTTTTTTGGTGATGCTGAACCGAACGTCGAATTATTCGATTGATCTAATTAAACCCGAATAATTCACAAATTTTACAATTATTTCCCGAATTTTACGAATTATTCGCAAATTTTTCTCATAACATTTTTTTTGTGTGCTTTCTTGTAAAACTAAGATTTCTAGTCCGAATAAGTCTGAATTATACTCGAATTATTCCCAAATCACAAATTTTTAATCTCAAATCTGAATAATTCATTTGTCACTGTAACCACATCATACGAAACCCCAGGAGTAAAAAATATCCCAGAAAAAAAAAATTGGATGTTCTTCAAATTAACCTATGTAATACGGGTAGCTGTGGTAGGAACAGGGACGAAGTGCAGTTGTAATCCTGTAACACTGTTTTATACTTTTATTATGCAAATAAAACTCCTACCGGAACTTTCCAAAAAAAAAAAAAAAAAAAAATGAAATTCATTCCTGGCAAGAGAGCAGGTTTTAGCACCATTTTTTTTTTTTTTCCTACTTAAAAAAAGAAGAACCAATAGACCCAAGATCTAACATTCTAATCAGATTAATTAATAAACCCACATGAAATCCCTGTCATTTCATTGTAATAGGCCATTGAATTTTTATATTTTAGTGATGGCAGTTGACACCACTCCTTAATGGACAAATATTCTTTCAGATATTGGACGGTGAGGCCTGTAATTTTACTGTCGAGATTAACTCAATCCAGTGCCCATTCGGGGATAGCGCAGGAGGCCAGTATTATTTTTTCTTTGAGATTTGCGCAAAGTTAAAAGAACGGTCCGGATTCTCCCCTTGTCCTGTACCGGGAAGATATGAGTTCACTCCTAAAAGGAACCAAAAAGCATCCGGAAATGAGAAGTCACATTGCAAGGACCTTTTGTACCACTGTCAATAACATAGTGATATAGTACGCGAGTTATTCGCGTATTAAACGTTCTTTTGACGTTTCTCAACTGGAATAAAAAGCAAAAAAACGTATAATACGTTTTATTAGCGAAAAAAATGTGAGTCATGTATTATTCGCGAGAAAAAATACGAAAAAAACATCAATTTTTTTTTATCTTCTTTTGCTGGGTTTTTTTTGTGAGGATTTTTTTTTGGCTTTCTTGTTATACTGAATCATTCCCGAATTATACTCAAATTAAGAATTTTTGAACTCGCCGAACCGAACCCAAATTTTTGTCACTATGTCAATAAAAAGCCAGAACTGGTACGCTAATAGTTGTCACCAAAACTGTCCCTAGTCCCTCCCTCTCAAAGCAATGTTGTACCAAAGTTTGGAGGCACGTTGCTTTAGGAGGGTGTATATTGGTAACCAAACTTATGCCCCTACCTCCTAAAGCAACATTGTGCCAAAACTACATACAAAAGATTATGTAATAAAATTGAGACCATAAAGAGGAAAAATATTTATCAATACACACCCTCCTTTATGCTTTGATTTTTCAATACAATAGACAGCTATCAAGAACATACCAGGGTCAGTTATCAGTATAATATGAACAGACATCCCAGTCATGCAGAGTACATTATAGAACTTCTCTACATGTTTAGGAAATTATGAAATGCAGCCTTTACAAATTATGAAGCTCCAAAAGCAAATCAAACGAGGAAAAAAAAACTGAAAAAAGAAATTGAGAAGAAGTATTCTATAGCCTCATATTGGCATAGGTGACAAATTGAAGCTCCTTAACACACTCTTCCATGGTCGGCCTCCCTGTACTTTCCATGGAAACGCATCGTGATGCGAGCTGTGCAAACATGACTACCGATTCAATCGTGTACGAGTTTTTTGATATCTCTGGATCGACCACTTTGCGCAATTTTTTCCTGTCATTTAAGATCTGATGTACCTGAATTTAACACAATAAATACCCACTGTTAATATAAGAAATGAAGATTTTTTTTATTTCTAGATAGCAATCATTAAAATTTAGTCTGGTACAGCGGTACATGAACTTCCCTCAGGGCCTCAGGGTAATAAATCTGTACTGAGGTAATCAATCTGTCTTGATCTGTTAACAAAGGATCAATTGGTACTAATTCAGCTTGGTATTGTACCAATTGATCTAGATGTATCAGATGTTACCTTAAAAATAAGATTTTGATTAGCTGGGCCTTGACTCAAATCAATTGCTTTGCGCCCAGTTAACAGCTCAAGAAGAACTACACCAAATGCGTAAACATCACTCTGCACTGTCAACTTTCCTGTCTGTACATGTTGTTTCGAAAGATGAAGCTGAAAATTTAAAATATGAAAGCAACAATTTGAAGAGGATCATGTTGGGAGATTGAAATATTTACTGACCAATGCATACTCAGGATCGAAATAGCCGAAAGTGCCAAGAACCCTTGTAGTGGAATACAAGTCAGTATCTTTTGCCATTAGCTTTGCAAGCCCAAAATCTGAAATCTGAAAATATTACTTATTTAAAGACCATTGAACACCTCATCGAACGATATATAATTTATTCTATCCTTAAATATACCTTCGGTTCATAGTCATGATTAAGAAGAATATTACTAGACTTGAAATCTCTATGTACAATGGGTACACCGATATCGGATTCAGAGTGGAGGTAAGCAAGTCCTTTTGCTGTTCCAATTGCTATCTTTAGCCTTAAAGGCCAATCAAGTTTCATCTCACCTGCTCAGTAATAGAAATGATAACTACTGGTTAATTTTTTTGTTTCTAAGTTTTCTTTTGAAGAAGAAAGCAATTAAATACCCTTATTTATCAAAAAACCCTAATATAAACTGTAGAATTATAGTTGGAAATGAACATTATTTACAAAATAAGCAGGTACTAAGAAATAATTGGGAAAAATTTAACCCCAAACCTACCATTTAGCAAGTCTAAGAGATTTCCTTTTGGCATAAATTCATATACTACAAATCTATCTTTCCCGTCTGCACAGTATCCGATGAGCGTAACTAGATTTGGATGGTCTAGTCGGCTCAAAATATCCACTTCCACTCGAAATTCACGCTCTCCATCAGCTTGCCTGACTGATGGCAGGTCCATTTTCTTAATGGCAACCACCTTCACATATGAGCAAATATTTCAGAACTAATGACATTATTATATATTTATTTATTTATATATAAAGCCTTAGTCCTTGCTACAGTGCTCAAGTGATCTGTCAAATCTATTAAGAAAACAATCTTCTATGATCTTCAAATTCATTAAAAAAACTATGTTGCTTGGTTTATTTTTATTGATTGAAAGTTTCAACATCAGGGTTGGAAATTCAATCACAGAACACAGCGTAGCATATGTGTATATTCATAATTAAACACTGTTTAAAAGATTGCTTTGTGACAGAACAGTAGCTCAAACAAGGTTTTTACGGACCTCTCCATCCTTCAAAATTCCCTTGTAAACTCGACCGAAACCTCCAACACCAATCAATTTTTTCTCACTAAACCCATCAGTGGCCGCTTCCATTTCCTTTAGAGTGTATACCATCGAGCAATTGCGCTTTTTTGAAGGGGGGCTTTGATCTTTTAGCTGCCAGAACTCAATAGGCTTATATATCCCTACCAAAAAAAGTTTATTGTGAATAAATAATTCAGAAAACGTTTTTAGAAAAATGGTAGGAAATAATGGAGTATACATTACATACAGGGATTTATGTGATCGAACGATTTTGTTCTCCTCCTTTTCTTCCATGAAGAAACTATATTAAATGGCATCTTGGCACAACCGATAATGCTCAATTTGTTTTAATTCCTATAACCAATTACAATAATATATCAGGTTTGATTATATATTACAAAGACAGAAACATTATGAACTGTCATAAGAATTTCCATATATGAACTGACAGAGAAAGCTATCTAAATTAATCCAAAATCTCTTCAAATCTTACACAAATCAAAGAAGAAATGAAAGCCAGATAACATCAAAGAATAGGAAATGATTACCTGAATGGAGGAACCCAATGATCCTTCAAGGTCCCCACTATGCCAACAAAAAATAGAAAAAGCTGGGAGCTTTTTAAAACACAGAGCAAACGGTAGAGAGAAGGAAGGAAGAGACAAGAGACAAGAGAGCAAGTTAGAGCACAAAGCAAAGAACCAGTATTTCTGATTTACTAACAAAGGAGACCTCACTGTTACGAACTCAATCTCCACGCACCAACCAAATCACCAAACTTTTTTGCACAGGAGTGAAGGGTCAGAAAGAAAGCAAAAAATGAGGGACTTGTAAGATAAGAAAGAAGCTTAATTGATGTATGGGGTTTTTCTTAATGAGGTACCATAGAAGGTGGAGAGGTCGCTTTTCTAGCGAATAGAGATAGTGATGGAGGAAACGTGAGGAGAGATTAGTGGATTCTGGTATAGAGCCGTTACAGAGAAGCTTTCAAGCTTTACGACTTAATTTGGTTTAGAATACAAGTTTGGAACATTTTTCTGGGGAGCAATGAAAAACGGTACCAGCACAAAAGATATTCTACGTTTTAATTTTAATTTAAAAACAAATGGCGCGCTTTTGGTGTTATTAATTATTTGGTTCTTGAAATTGATAGAAAGTAGGTGGAATGTACATTCAATGGGGTAGTATTATGTACGTTTCTTCAAAAATAATGAAAATAAAACAAATCAGGCCATTCGCTTGATATATTATTTTATCTATAGTGGGGCAGGGCTGGTCGCAACTGTATCTTAGACAATAGAGGATGTTAATTTTTTTTTTTTTTTTTAGTGCGGAACTAAAAAATAATTATAATGAGACTGAATTAATATGTATATTGAAATTTAATCGAATTTATTTTAGATTTTAACATAGTTTAGTTTCCTCGTAAATTATTATGCGCGTACTTGTTGCCTAGAGGATGGAATTTTAATTTGTTATTGTGGAGACTTGAGTTCAAGCTCTTGCCGTGCACTATGTATTAACAATTTGAATTCCCCTATCTAAATTTTTAGTTTCGCCTCTATTATGGTCCCCCTCGTCCCGCTAAAATCCTCTTCTATTTTTGGTGGTAATTCAATTGTTAACACAATTTGGAGGTATCAGGTAATTTTCTACAATTTATCGGTATTTAAATTATTCTAGTAATTTGGTCATGTATCAGTCTTCTAATACTTTAAATACTTTAAATTGCTAAAAAATTGGTATTATACTAACTGATATTAATATTTGAGTTAGTCTATTGTACTATGCATATCATGGTTGTTACCGTGCTACGGCTCTATATTCGAGTTTTCAAATTCTAATGGTCTATCCGAACCGTTCATCTTATTCTCCATATTAATATGTGTTTGGAGACCAAATTTTACATTTTTTGAAATTTTTTTACTATTTTTTTAGATTTATTGAAAATCACTGTTTTTGGATGGTCCAGAATTTTCAGATCAAGTGATTTTCTAAATATCTAAAAAAATAGTAAAAAAATTTCAAAAAATGTAAAATTTGGTCTCCAAACACATATTAATATGGAGAACAAGATGAACAGTTCGAATCGACTGTTAGAATTTGAAAACTCAAATATAGAGCCGTAGCACAGTACCAAATCGTAATATGCATAGTACCATAGACTCACTCTTAATATTTTATTAAAAAAAAAACCTGACTATTCCAAAAGGGAGGAAAACTGGTTTACTGAAATTTGTATATTTATTTGTCACGATCAATGATACCGAAAGCTTTTTATACTAGCAAAAAAAGGTCAGCTTTACACGGGCTCTACATAACCTCTGGTATTATAAAATTTAAAAGTTCCAGCTGGTATAGGATCAAAACTCATTATTATACCTTTTAATTTAATTTAATTAATGGTGACAACTGACAAGTCTTCTCGACTTTCAAACGCACTCGGCTCCAACCTCCAGTTTTGACAGGTATGGTCCTGGGCTCGTGGGCTGAAGAACTGGCCTTTGTTTAACAAAATTTTGTAGAAGCAGAATTTCTAAAATAAAGCCTGTTACAAGATTCTTTCAGGGCCTCTAGGTCTAGGCCCAATATGAAATATATGAGGAAAACAAAGTATAGGCCCATTAAGTCCAGCAGAAGCGCAAAACAACCAAAATACTCGCATTTGACCGAGCGCGTATCCTCTGATGAGATATCTCAACTTTTGCGTGACCGACGTGTCCGGTGCCTACTCGGGGTTGGTGTAGGTTGTCTGTGTGCTTTACGATTCGTGCAGAGTATATTTAAACGGTTGGGATTTTCCGTAAAGTCATGCAAAGTTTGAGATATCTCAGAGGATACGAATTCTCATTTGACCCGCAGTTCGCTGGAAAAAAAATAAAATAAAATATTTCTCTCGCGCGTGTCTGCCTCTGAACCGCAGGTGCCAAGCGCTAAGATTCGCGGCGTCTCTTCGCCGGAGATTCAAAGTTAAAACTCGACTAGTTTAGTCGTTCTCAGTTGCAGGATTCTTCGACGAGGCAGATGCAAAATATGGGATCGGCGGAGACCTCGCAGCAGCTGGAAGAATTGTTCGATAATAAGAAGAAACCGGTCAAGAACCCTTTCGTCCCAATCGGTGCTTGTCTTCTTCCCATTTTATTCCTTTTCTTTTACCTGATCGATCTGTTGTTGCTAGTTACCTGCTTTTCAAATTCGCTGTAAACACGTTTGTAAGCTGGTTTATTCTCGGAGGTCTTGGGAAATTCCATTTAGGATTATTTGATGTTGCTAATCGGCTATTGCTCAAGTAAAATTTTTTCTGATAAACCTCATTAATTTGCTTTAAGGGTGCTGCTAGCATTTGGAATGTGTAATTGTTAATTGTTTGATTCTTGTCCATGATAACTTTGTTGTAATGGTTAGAGGTCGACTGTGTAGATGCTAATATCACTGGATCCATAATATGTATTGCGGGGCTAGGTAGATGCTAATTTGCGTCATCATTGGATCCATAATAACATTTGCTAGTAGTTAGTAAATTATGAAAGAGTAGCTTTATTAATAGTGTTCTTTCAACTCGTGGTGTCAACCAGTCAGTCATAAATCCTGATTGCATTATTATCCACATTATCTGAATATGGTTCTGAAAATAGATCCAGGTACAAAATGCAGCTTTGCCATTGGTCAAAATTGATGTTAAGGTTCTCTATCATTGTTAGATTTGATGCAGTTACCCAGATTGAAACTAGATAATGACATGGATGGAGATCAAACCTGAAATAATCAGTTTTATTGTACAAGATTATTATTAGTACTGCTGTCAAACTATTTGGTGTGCCTTTGTTAGTTCTAGTGCTTTCCTATAATGAACTAAATTTCTAGCTTCCGTCACTACTAACTGCAACTGTAGACACCAAGAAATAATCGGTTGTTTCTTTCTTTCCTGGTAAGTTTATAATCTATTATATTATTTAGGTCTCAACCGAGCTGGTTCGTTCCTTTTGACCAGTTATAAGGACACATATAAACAGGTCTGTTTTGGGTGATTTCTTTGTTCAAGCGAAGACATAACATGAACACAATAATGTTTAGGAAGCTAATCAACTACATTTCTTTATGTTGTTTATACTTTACATATGCAATCAATTACCTAATAGTAATATATTGTTTTTGTACCAGGTGCTCTGATAACAGCAGGTGTGTTGACAGCTGGTCTGATAAGCTTCAGACAAGGGAATTCACATCTTGGCCAGATGCTGATGCGGGCCCGTGTTGTTGCTCAAGGTGGAACTGTTGCATTAATGGTGGGCAGTGCATCCTATTATGGTGAACACTTTACAGGTGCTAAGAATCAAGAAAAATGAGAATTTTTAGATTTTATTCTTTGGATAAAATGCTCTTGCTTACTAGAGGATTTTTTTGGTTTGTTACTTAAATGGCCACTCTAAGCTTATTTGTTTTCTCCAGCTGAGGTATTCGGAGAAATAGTGTGCAAATTAATGGCCTACTTAAATAATGTAAAAGTGAAACGAGTGGATGCGCAGAGCTATCTGAATCTGAAATGCCCCACATTATACTTGTGTTAGTACTAGCCGTATATTCTGTTACAGCATATTGGTCTCCGGTTTCATTGTCCTTTGTGTGAATTCTACGTATCGTCAAATACATCCTTTGGTCTCTGGTTTCGATGTTCTGTGAATCTGCATGATTGGATAATAATAACGAGGTTCATGGCAACTGTTACTGCCCATTGGAGAATTTGCCATTCTCATGACTAATGCTAATCTCTTATGCTGTTTAAGATGATTATTTTTTACCATGTGTTCTAATCTCTTATGCCCCATACTTAATAGCAACTTTACTAGTGTCATTTTGACACCAGTTCCGATTGGCTACATTACCAGGTTATTAAACTTACTTTTTTTTTCAACTTATTGTGTTTTTGTGTGTGTGTGTGTTTTAACTTGAATCTCGGTTTCTCAAAAGAGAAAATTGTCCAGATTTTCACCCAATTTTTATAGCTGTCAACTTGTTTGATTTGGGTACAAAACTAGGTCCATTAAAATCTGTTCTCTTCCAATAGTGAACAGCTTGGTCTCTATTCGAAAGTCTTGGAACATGGAGATCCTAGTAGGTCCCTGGCAAGAAATTATAAAGCTTGTGGTTGTGGGCATGCCCAATAATTGGAACCACGACAAGACAGATAAATCCACTGGACACATCTAGGATTGCTAATTTGCCATATACATTCAAATATTTAATTCTAACGACAGAGATTTACAAAGGTAGAATTTAGGGGATCCAAACAGCTATATGGTTAAATCTCGTTCGCTGATCATAAATTAATAAAGTCTTTTGTGTTAGAAATCGTATGTTTAAAAAAATTTCGTGTGGATATTAAATAGTTATAATTTAACTTTCAATCTTTACTCATAAATTGAAACATTTTTATTGAAATAAGGAAATTCTCAGTCATTGGGAAATTTTTTATTCATAGAAATTGAAAAAAAAAGTAGAGAGAGAAATAGAAAGAGTACAGATTTTGTAATATTAGTAGAAAGATCAGTACAGATTTTACCGATTCTAACAATCAAAATAGTTAGGATGGGCAGAATTTCTACTGATCCTAATTCATTTTGGATCTTCTGTGAAGACAGTGCCTGAAGAGATCAAGAATTGATCTGTTGCTATTCTTGTTTTGAAGACGATGTCACAGAAGATTCAAAATGAGTTAGGATGGGTAGAAATTCTGCCTATCCTAACTGTTTTGATTGTTAGGATCGGTAAAATCTGTACCGATCTTTCTACTAATATTACAAAATCTGTACTCTTTCTGTTTTTCTCACTACCTTTTTTTTAATTTCTATGAATAAAAAATTTCCCAGTCATTGTATGCGAACTTATTTTTAGTTAGCAAGTAATTCTTGTCCGGTACAAGTTCATTTTTATTTAATATTTATAAGTGAGAGGAACAAACTATCAAACTTAAAACTTTTTTTACTGCAGAGTTCACGGTAATAAGTCATAACTCGTACTCGACAAACTTTATAATTTTAAAATTTGGACATTTTCGATTTATTCCTTTATCCTAATAATCTCTCTTCAGCTCACTCCTGGCATTTCAGGCGATGAGCCGATGATGTGAAAATCCCCCTTTTTTGTGGAATACGCAAGGTATCTGACATGGTCAGATCAAACCTGAACCATTCAATGTAAAATTACACAATCTTAAAATGGCGTTCTATATTTCAAATACGCTTGAATTATTTTATCACCCTGCTGGGATTTTATTCTATTTCCTGCGGTACAGTACGGGATGCGCACTTCCTTTCAGCTAACAAAACTTCATGAGGACCTGCAAACGAATCAAACTTATACAGTTTGAATTTGAATAAGATTCCAACCGAATTAGTTTGATTTGTTTCAGAAATACAAATTTTTCAAATCAAAGTTAATCGAATTACAAACTATAAACTTTTTTGACAGCCATAGTTATACTGGTAGTTTATGCATTAGTTTTCTTCTCGCGGAACAAAATTCACAGAGTTTTCTTTTACCTTTCACGAATTCACACGGATGGATTATGGGCCAGCTCAAGAATTTTTTTACCTTTTATGCTGCTGGATTGATTAAAATCACGGCATAGATCTAGTCAAATGGAGCTTATTCCGTTGTTAATTTGTTATTCTACTGAAACATTTTCCTATTAAGTTATCATTATATTAACAACTTTGAGCTCTGATATAAATTTGGTTCCTGCATTATTAAAAATTGATGGTTGAATTCATTAGTTGCATTATTTGAGATTCGAACTTAAATAGTTTGCGAATCAATTTCGAAAGGATTATACACAGTTTGAATTTGATTTGAATAAGATTCGAATCGAACTTGTTTGATTTGTTTCAGAACAAACTAATTTCAAATCAAATTAATTGCGAACTTTTTTCGAATCAAATTCAAATCATGAACTGCGAACTTTTTGTGCATCCCTACTCATGGCAGTGGAAAATCCCATCTTTGAACTGACAAATGTTGTAGTAGTCTAGTTCTATGTGGTGATAATTATATTCTGAGGCACTGTACTATATTCCGACCGCTGTCAGGCATTTAAAAAAGAAAGAGATCTGTGGACAAATTACTTCAAAATGAAACGACGATTTATGTAGGAACTTTTGACAAATTACTTCATCTATCCTGATTTTTAAAATCTTTAACAATAATATTCAAGTTTTGACAATTTTTACAACATTTTTTCTATTTTTTTAACGGATCTGTTCACAAGCTCTATTTTGAACTCATACATTCAGAAAAATTAAAAATGTTGAAAAAAAAAATTATGCACCAAAGCATCTAACAAAGCACAAGCATTTCAAATGCATACATTCAAAATGAACTATGAAAATTCAACCTGAATGCATGCGTTCAAATTAAATTATGTACGCATGCGTTCGTAATTTATTCAAAACATACCTGTTCAATGCTCTGCCTTCAAACTATTTATTTTGTTATTTTTAGAAAACTTTGTCTATATTTTCCAGTTGTTTAGATGCTCAAGTTTATAACGACTTGTAAATTTATTTATCCAATAAGTATATATTGTTCTTAAATTTTTCTAAACGAAAATATTGTTGTTAAGCTTTTAAAAACCAATGCATGCAACAAAAAAAAAAAAATCATTTTGTAGATACATCGTAGAGTCATTCCATCATCATAATCTTATGTTTAGATGTATACAAAATTGCTATAATTGAAATATTAATGTTCATTCAAACAATGCTTTTGTTATTTAGAATATCTAAGATGATGCTAATTTTCTATTAATAGTGTAAATATTGGAATACTACTACTTTTCTGTAAAGAGAGAAAAAATTATCTCTTTCTCGATTTTCACCAATACAGTCTTTAATGACAAAGTTGATGTTACTTATGTCATATTTACGTCGTGATAATTCGTTTGAGATCTCACTTATCTATTTTTTTTTTAAAATTAGCACCACATCGATACTATTCTTTTTCGATTACAGCTATTCACTGATTCAAATGTACAACTCAAGTAACACTTTTACTATCTGAATAACATCATTTTCACACTAACATAAAAATCACTATTTTTTTTCTCTATTTTCATCTACTAGTCCAAATTTCTCTATTCTTACACTAAACCTTCAAACATGATCAGCAACATAACAGAGGCTGTGAACTGTGTGAAACCCCCTTTCTTTTGTTGGAAGCCTCTAGTGTACCACATCAATGTCCGCAATTTCAACCGATCTATATTTTTGGAACAAATCATAGATGCACAGGAATTCGTATCTCCTCAAGTACCTGAGGGTAAAATAGGGAAAACAGAGTCTGAATTTAATCCTAGCCAAGCCAAAAGAAATTCGATGCCTGTTGTAGATATAGAAGAGTGTTTTAAGATTCGTGACAGAGTCAAAGAACGATCCGATTTCTTTATTGTACCCTCAGGTAACCCAAGAAGATATCGATTCGATGCACTGAAGATCTTTAAGATTCGTATCAGGTTATTTGGGATTAATGCAGGTTAAAGCAGCTAGTTCAGATTCCTCATTCTACACTGTGGGATCTGAATGTTTTTTAGAAACCATAAATAAAAAAAATAAATTTTATCAAACCAACTTGATTGCTTTGTTTTTTACAAAAATCATAAGAATCGATAAGCCATTTCGGTATCTGTTTTTTTTTTTGGAAGACCGAATTGTCATTTCGATCTCAGCCGTTTTCACATATTTCGAAAAAAAATACGTTAAAAAATTATAAAAATATTTGAAACAAAATTGTCATTTCAGTCAATTCTTTTTTTTTTTGAAAAAAATATGAATTTTTTTTTTTTTTTTTTTTTTTAAATTGGTGGGATCTCTACTAGATCTGAATTCTGCTTGGTCCGGACAGAACTTGTTATGGCAGAGGGACAATCCCATCCTTGTCACTTGCACAGTTGTCATGGACAGATTTGAGTACAGTTGTTCGGGTTCAACAAGGCCATAATTCCGTTTTATGCCAATTTGTCAACTTATTCTAGTTTCGATGGTTACCTACTCTTGTACCATTCTGCTTCGACCTTTTCTTCTTTACATGAAGAATCCATCAATCCATCTATCAATTTATCAATTCCCGTACCCATCCATCAATCAATCAGACGACCAAATTTTTAGCTTTACGACTAGTGGTGCATGCATAGTACGTATCTTTTTGAATTGATTATATATATAAGACATTTGTTTTCAAATTCATGTCGGATTAAAACTGACGACTTGTTAGATCTCATTCTACCCGGTCAAGTTGAATAAATAATATTATATTATTTGTTTACGTGAGATTGATCTGTTTTTTTTAGAACAGTGATAAATGAATTATTCGGGTTCGGTTCGGCAAAATTAAAAATCTGTGATTCGGGAATCATCCGGATAAGATTTGAAAATTATTGGGAATTATTCGGACTAGCGATCTCAGTCCTTCAAGAGAGAAAAAAAAATGTCCTGAAAAAAATTCGAGAAAATTAAATTCATGAATAATTTGTAAAATTTCTAGAATAGTTTGTAAAATTCGTGAATTATTCGGGTTTAATTTGGTCAAAGTTCGGTCAATCGAATAATTCGATATTTAGATCGGCATCACAAAAAAAATGAATTATTCAAATTTAATTCGTGAATCTTGAAACTGGTTCTGAGAGAGTCCGAGTCCTCCCCAGTACATGAGGTTCAATTTTAAGAACGGACAGCCCAGATTGATCTCAACAGAGCTAAATTTAATTTTTTGAAACTATAGGAAATCCGCTTTAAGATTCGTGCTAAGTTAAAAAAAATGATCTGGATTTATCACTTGTTCCTCAGATATCTAGGTGCTACGGATTCTGTTCAGAGACACGGATCATAATATTTTGACCCAAGTCTGATCCGAACGGATCACGACTCGACTCATGTATCTTGATTAATATTTGATTATTTTTTATACAACATAAATCTTAGTGAATACGTAATTGATTTTAAATAATAATTAATTTCTTGTTACGCTATCCAAACTAAATTCAATAGAACATAATTAATAGATTGAGTTCTTTTTTTAGTCCAAAAATTTTAACCCATGCATAAATCATGATGGTTTTATTCTCATAAATATAAAATCCCATGACTCAATTTACAAGATTTCAAGAGTATGTGAAAGATCGTTGGAAAATGAAATTTGTTTGATGGATTTTTTTATACAATGATATTGGTTTTTTTACTTTTTATGAGAACTAGTGGAAATATTTGCTTATATAGCATGAAAAAAAGAGTCCATTGAACGATATTTAAAAAAAAAAAAATTCAAATGACATTAAATTAAGCTGCTAAACTGTGTTTAAAAATATTTAATGTTGAAATGGAATGTAAATATATTATCATGAAAATAAGACACATCGAATCGAACATAAAATATAAACATCAGCAAATATAAATCACTATAAATCACTAAACTATTGAATATCCACAAATATCATCTCTCATCCGTGTCACAAACCTGTAGTATCTCACACATATGTTGTTGCTTTTGTCACTAGATAAAATATTAGTTCTCACATATGCAAGTTTTTATAAGGAGAGAAAATTTACGAAGTCTTAATATTTCAAATAAATTAGTGAAAGGATATTACTCTTGATTTTTTTTTTTATATTTAGTGAAAGATCAATAGGTTACCCTCTAGTCTAAGGGCACGTACAAATAAAGATATATACAGAGAGATGTGCTATCATGCTTTGAGAAGTAAAAAGAGTGTTTTACTTCTCACTTATATTTTTAGTTTCAAAGTTCAAATAGTTGATTCAAATCTTTCAACATAATCTTTATATTAAAATGTGCTTGGAGACCAAATTTTATATTTTTAAATTTTTTTTTACTTTTTTAGAATTTTAGAATTTTTTTTTAAATCACAACTTTTCATTAAATAAAAAAAGTAATAAAAAAATTCAGAAAAACAATAATTTATAAAAAATTCTAAAAAAATAGTAATAAAATTCCAAAAAATGTAAATTTTGGTCTCCAAGTACATTTCAATATGAAGATTATGTTGAGAAGTTCGGATTGACTATTTGAACTTTGAAAATAGAGGTATGAAATTATTCTAATCATGCAATGAAATTAATTATTTTTTTTGATAAAAGGCTTCTTATGCCCGTTTCATTGAAGAAACGAAGTACCTCACATTACAATCAAAAGTCACTGAATGTTTAAAGACCAAAAGCAACATAGCTAACTACCAAACAAAAGATAACAGTAGAATAGTTCGGCCTTAGTTAGGCTAACTAGTATATGTACAATAATAGGTTAATTCTTTCCATGTGGGGCATTAAACAACAGAAGGGGCAGGGGCATCATCCCCATCACCAGGGGGGTCGATACACCACTAGTTGAAGATCACTAGTAGCACAAACTTCAATTGGATCCTAGATTCACAGCGGCACGGCCTCAATCTCTTGGGGAAACCAGTCAGCTATCACCAACTCCCTAATGTGTTTTTTAACCGCACCTATCCATTAGTTAACAAGAGATACTATCATTAGAACAATAGATCAAAAAGATTTCTGTTGAATGTGCTGAAAACATGAATCATTCCTAATTTTCCAAATTGTCCAACAAAAAACATTGAATAAAATAATGCAGTTTGTGAATGTTTAAGGAGGGAGAGAGTGAATTGAATAATATCCCGAACAGTGGACCAATTAGTAAAATGCTCTTGGCTTCTTCTCATTCAAAACCACAAGTGTTGAGCTAATCTACACTTAAGAAATAAATGATTAGTAGTTTCATTTGCATCACAGAATTGGAACTTAATGCTACCTGTCCACCCTTTTTTACTGAGATTATGTTTAGTAAGAATACGGTTTCTAGTCAACAGCCGCATGAAAATTTGAATTTTGTAAGGGATAGGCAATTGCCACCAAAGCATTGGAGTAGGCATACATACTCCCCCAAAATTTAGGATTTTATATATAGATCTCACAGTGAACAAACCAGATACTTCCCATTTCCATGTCAACATGTCATGCAAATGAGTAAAGGAGAGTGAGCTAAGGGAGTGTAGAATAGTAGTCCATTCTTGAAAAGTAACAAGATCAAATTGTCATCGAAATGTAACTGTTGCCCCTTGAGAATGAAGCACCTCTCTAAGAGAAATATGTTTAATTAGAGGCACTAATATCAAAGAGCTAGGGGTAAAGGAATTTTAATGGAATTTCATTATTTCATGAATATGCCTAGAAACTAAGTTGAGATTGATTTCCAGGGTGATATACTACACTACACTTGCCTATATCTTGCAAGGAAAGAATGGCTTTCCAGAATTAAGAGGGAGGAAGGAGTGAAGTAGAGTAATATTTTTGACAGATAATGGTTTTCCATAGACTAGTGTAACCATGTTCCTGAAATTTCCACCACCACTTAAGTAAGAGAGCTACATTCATTTGTTTAAGATATAATATTCCTAAACCACCTACTTCCTTGGAAAGGCAAGCCACAGTCCAACTAACTAAAGCATATTTCTTCTTACTCTTAGAAGTACCTTGCCATAGAAACTTACTTCGAATTCTATCTAATTTTTGTATTACATACTTGGGGATTTGGTATATAGTATAAAGGGGAATAGAGGACAACGCTGAGTTGATTAAAGTGAGCCTCCCCCCGATGGATAGCATTTGCCCTTTCCAATTTTGCAATTTCTATTCTACTTTTGTAATAAGAAAATCCCAATCTTTCTTAGTAAGTTTACATTTGTGAAAATGCAAACCTAGATATCTAAGAGTGAATTTAGCATGCTTACATCTAAAAAGGGCTGCTAAGTGATCTCCTAAGTCATAATTAATGGTAAGCAGTTCTGTTTTGTGTAAATTCATTTTAACTCCTGAAAGAGCCTCCAACACTATCATAGTCCACCAAGCATATTCTACATTAGTCTCATCAGCCTCTAAAAAAAGAATGGTATCGTCTCCGCAGTGGCAGTTGGTAATAGGAAAGTCATTCTGACATGCTGGACCTAAACCTTTTAAGAATTGAGTTTGTCTACCTTTAGAGAAAAGGTGATTCAATGTGTCAACTAAAATGAAGAAAAAAAGGGGAGAGAGGGTCCCCTTGCCTAACTCCTCTCTTACAGAAGAAATAAGGGGTTAAGTCTCCATTAACATTAATATAGGACTGAGAACTATATAACCAAGCATGTATCCATTGAATACACATATCACTAAAACCTCTAAGTTTTAACACCTCCAAAAGATATTCCCAATGGATAGTGTCATATGCTTTCTCAAAATCAACCTTGATTATGACACCAGGCTGATTGAGAGCTTGACAAGAATGAATGAGTTCTTGGCTAATAAGTACATTATCTAAAATATACCGTATCTTAAGAAAGGCAGACTGGCTATGATCAATTAACCTCTCCATTTTTTTTTTTTATAAAAGTGGATAAACCACCGATTTCTTATTAAAGAAACCTATAATGTTATAGGAGATGATACCAAACCTCTAGTACCAGATCTTGTAAGAAACAAGCTACAAATGTAAAACATACATCTAAAACAATATCAATGGCAACATAGCATCTAACCTATAAAAAGAAAGATCTCCAACTAAACAAGCAAAACTATATTATTGCAAAACAACCCTTTATAAGCACCGAAAATCAAAACCAACTGATGCTACTCTTTTGTTACTTCACTTTGATGCATGTTTTGGTCGGATCCAGCAATAGACAGCAAACCCCTTATTACCCCTTCCTGCCCATGCTGCCCTACCTATAATGATGTATTTACATAATATACCACAATTTAATCAATATTAGTAGGAAGCAATAAAGATAACTTCAATAATGAACCAGGACATTTATTCTTCACCCAAAAATACGCTAAAGCTATAATTTGAGCCCCTACTAATTTGAAATTTTTTGTAACTCATTGGAAACATAACTTATTCCTAGCTAACCATACTGACCATAGCACAGCTCCTCTAAGTAATTCTACCAATAACCTATCCTTCAAGGGAATATCTTTGTCAATAAATCATTATTCATCAATATTTGAATAATCAAAAGAAAAATGGTTAAAATCAGCTATCCAATTCCAAATACTTCGAATAAAAGGACACTGCACAAACAAATGATCTATAGTCTCAGCTGCACCACAAAACACACACAACATATCCCCTTGCCATCCTTGTGTACTCAAAGTCACCTTAGTAAGTACACTTTTTTTCTTAACTAACCATAGAAAAATTTTAATCTTAAAAGGCAATTAACCTCTCCATTATGCTCTCTAATCTATTGGTAAGGATTTTAGATATTATCTTAAAGCTACAATTAACTAGGCTGATATGACGAAATTTGTTAATAATGGAAGCATCATGTTCTTTTGGAATTAGACAGATAATTGACTTATTGAGTTTGACTATGAAATGCTTTACAGAGAGCCAACAAGTCATATTTGACCAAGTCCCAAAATGACTGATAGAACAAAAACGTAAACCCATCTGGGCCCGGGGCCCCAGAAGAGGAAGACTCAAAGATTGCCTTTTTTATTTCTGTTTCTGTGAAAGGAAGGGTCAAGTGGATATTGTCAATATCTGTAAGTTGAGATTCTTGAGACCAAAAGGTTGAGTTCATGAATCCAAACTTTATCCCTGCTGTCCCTAGGATGGTCTTATAATAGTCAGCTACATGTTTTTTAATATTTCGTAGATTAGTTGTAGATTTTTCATTTATTTCTAAGGTATTAATTCTATTTATTTTCCTTTTATGCGAGGCAATGGTGTGAAAGTATCTAGTGTTGTGGTCTCTCTTCTAACCATCTTTGTTTGGCTCTAGTAGCCCAATAAAGTTCCTCTTCTCGATATAAGTATTCTAATTGGATTTTACATAGAAGCCATTCTTCATATAGAAATTAATTATATTATAAAGAGATAAATATAAATAATATATTTATATAAAAGTATCAATGAATGCATTTATCCAAATATTATATTCATAGTATATGTAAAAATATAGGTATGGATAAGGTTTCTTTGAGTTTAACTTAAATAATAATTAAAAAAATGACCTTGGTAGTTTATATTTATAGAGGAATAAATTAAGTAAAGAGACAAAATAATAATTCTTATTTTGTGAGAATGATTAAAAAAATTCATTGTTTGTCGATTTTTAGGTTCTATTTAACGTGTTACTGTTTACGTAAAAAAAAATTCACTTATATTAAATTTTTTTTTTCACGTGACAATAATTTTTAATTTAAAATTTTCAGTTTCTAGTTTCTATTTCCAGACGCCGAACAGACTCTTAGTCCGTCAAACATGGCCTCACAATTGCTTCGTACTAAGGCGCTACACGTGTAATCAAATAAAACTAAATCATATACATGTCCCTATCTTGATATAATTTTACCGAAAAACATGGCCTCGCAATTGCTTCGTACTAAGGCGCTACACGTGTAATCAAATAAAACTAAATCATATACATGTCCCTATCTTGATATAATTTTACCGAAAAACAAAAAACATGGCCTCACAATTGCTTCGTACTAAGGCGCTACACGTGTAATCAAATAAAACTAAATCATATATATGTCCCTATCTTGATATAATTTTACCTAACCATAAATCTTGTTATTTGAGTCGTGTAGAATTGTCCTTTTCTGAGCTTTAGCAGGAAGCTGTTTGCATGGGACTCATCTTTTAAGTCAGGTCACTTTCAAAGTCTACGGTCCACGCAGTTGAATTTTTTTTTTAATATAAATCACAAGGTTTTAAATAGCGTTTATTGAACTCATAATAGTAAAAACCTTAAAAAAAAAACTATAACAAAAGTTATATATATTTACATAGCATTTTTTTATTTTTATAAAAATTATATTTATATTTGTACTAAATATCAATGTTATCTAAATCTCATAGAATAATAAATAACATCAAATTAATTAAAAAAAATTATAATATTTATATTGAACCAATACAAAGTCCAAATTGCGATTCAAAATATCAATAATAATAATAATATCATAAACTATAGATCTTTTTCTATTCAAAATATATTCAGCATCATGACATAATCTATTTTTTCTCTATTTAAATTTCAAAATTACCTAAACATCATGGCATAATTAACTATCTTAATATATTCAAAATAATAAAAATACCATATAGTAAGTATCATTTTTTTACTTTAAGAAATATCTTAATATATTCAATATGAGCCTTTATTTAAAGTCCATATAAATTAAAAAAAAAGAGAGCTCATGTTACATAATGCGCTATAGCTTTCTTATTTGATTTCGTTTGATGAATCTCTCGTTTAATAATTAAAAGTTTAATATAAAGTTTAGTACGTCAATTGAAAAAAAAAAATCACAGTTAAAATTCAATATGAGGCTTTATTTAAAACCCATATATATTGAAAAGAAAAAAAAAATAGCTCATGTTGCATAGCGCGCGCTACACACTATGCGCTATAGTGGACCGCTATTACCGCTATAGCGTCTGCAGCTCAAATAGCACGTTTTGATGCCACAACTTAGTGTTTAGGGTTCAAAAACGCTATAGCACGCTATTTAGAACATCGATAAATCATAATTGGAAAAAAGATTTTTAAGAAACATGATTATTTTTTTTTTACAAAAATTATAAGAACTAAAATATCATTTTGGCCTGATTTTTTTTTTCTTTCAGACCGAAATGACAATTCGGTTCTAGGTAATTTATAATTTTTCAGCGTATTTTTTTTCTCAAAATCTGTAAAAATAGCTAGGACCGAAATGAAATTTCGATTAAAAAAAAAGGGACCGAAATGAGATTTTGGTTCATATGATTTTTGTAAAAAAAGAAAGTAATCATGTTGGTTTCATAATTTTTTTTTTCTAATTATGGTTTATAAAAAAAAATTCCGCAGGGTTGTATCACTAAATAAATAATTGTATCTTTTTTCTTTTTTTTTCTGACGCTTACATTCACTTTATGCATCACTTTGGTGTTTTATTATTAATTAATGATATTTATTTTTAAAATTAGTGACTTGAGGTCACCGACAATTATATTGATAAAAGAAAATTATTTACATGACCGTAGCTTTCTATGTCTCCTCTAAAGTATTAACATAATTAAAGATACCTTTTAGAGCATCTACATCTCTAAAATTTTTGAAGTTTTTAATATGACTTGACAGTTTCTAAACTAGTTTTAGAGATGTAGATGGGTTTCTTATTTACCAACTTTGTTCCACAGTTTCTTAATAAGAAACTGTTTATAAAATCAGACATGGTCAAATAATTCGCCGAAATTTTTTTCTCGTGTAATTTATTTGCTGATGTGGCAATTAAGAAACTCTAATTTTAATTTCAGGGACGTGGGAGTTTAGAAATTTTCAGAAATAAATTTTTTAAAAAATAGTTAACAGTTATTTAGAAACTCTAAGGACTTCACAGTTGTAGATGCTCTTAGTAACAAAATAAATGTTGCAAAATGTTGTTATAATGTTGTGGTATTATATATGCACGTCTTTCAATTTCTTGGTATATATATTTAATTATTATAAATTGTATAAAATGTATTATTTTTTTTGTAATATTATACTAGAGTTATTTATGGATCGCAAGTCTGTCGATTTAATTATTTCATAATATATATTCTTCTCGATTTTGGCGGCGCAATATGAAAAATATTGTATAAATTGTATAAAAAAAATAGCTTTCTTTTGTTTGGCTATTTTTCTATGACGCGATAAACGCTATTTAAATCTTTGAATTAGACACGTCACACGTATTGATAAATATTTATTATTAGTAAAATTAAAATATTAAATTTGACAACCTTCAAAAAAAATTTGAATTTGACAATAATGTATGATTGATCTGTCATGAAATACTGATTGTCCATTTTTCATTGATAGACCTAAATTATATACATATTCAATCTAATTTTTATCACGAAATAATATCAAATATCTTGTATTTTGAATATATAATGAATAGAATACACCTAGAATCAAGTTATTGCATTTGTTTGGTTTTAATTTGCAGAAAATGAAGAAAAACGAAGAAAAATACCCAGTGCGGATGCACGGTTTGCAATACGGCCGCACTAAGTACTTAGATGGATTTCTGGACACACGCTGATTTTAAAAAGGTATAATAAGCTATTAATCAAAATCTGTGCAGATGTACGGATATCACCCACTAACTCCACTTCCTAGCCTTTTAATTGGGCATAACCCTTGGCTATAAAAGAGAAGGTTAATTCTCATTCAAAAACACAACTCTCATCCTTGGTGCATGTCCATTTCCAAAGAAACACATACTTAGTGTAAAATTCTGCAGTCAAGGAAAGTTTTTCAAAGAGGGAGAAGAAGGAGATTCGAGCAAGAAGTCGACAAGATTGAGGGTTTTGATTCAAGAAAGGGTGTAATCATTTCTTTATTTCATTTCTTCTTATTTTTGCCAATTTTTGTAATGGATCTTTTCATGAGAGAGTAAATCTCTCTCTAAGGATTTAGGTAAATGCATGAACTTGTTTAATTGTATATTATTCGGTTATTTGTTTCTATTATGATTGTTTTATGGGATTTAATTGTTAATTTCTGTGATTTATCATTTGTGTTGATTACGTAGTTTAGTACTTGAAATCGCAATAGTCCCTCTTTGGAATCGCTTTGTTATGCAAAGGATCCAAAGAAGTTAGGATGAGAAGAGAGTATCAAATTATAAACACAAATATCTTAGGTTTTGGGTTAGAAGCGACCATACTTTGATATCCATAACCTGAACTATAGAAATTAAGGATTAGGGATTGGTGAAGAACGACTGTGAAGTCAAACCCCTACTTAGGACACCTAAATTGATTAAGTATTGATACGTATTTTATGTAAACGTGATTGTTAAATATCCCTTTAGGATGGTGACAACACTTAAAATTCAAGGAACATTAACCCAACCTACCAAAATATTTTGTTCAATTTCTTATTAAGTCTTCTTATTTTCTTTTCTTTCTTTCAATTTCTTTCCATTTAATTTTTCCTTATGTTTATTTTGTATTATGTACATACACTTGACACAACTTGTGTCTTTTATCAATGGAATCTAGGAGCATGACTCCTACATTTCTACTTCAAAAAAAAAAATAGGCTAACAAGAGCTCAATGGGTCTAGATAACTAGGGTGAAGAACGACCGTGAAGTCTAAAATTATTTAGGCACGTTATTAATTCATGACGGTGACCCTTTTTAACACTTTAGGTTAGAAGCCTCATCAAATCATACATGAATTTGAACAAATATCGAATAGATAAAATTAACAAGGAATTGTGGACCGAATACCCCTAGATCTCCTTTACTTGAAAGCAAACCAATCTTTCTTTCATTTATTTACTTTAATTGTTTTAAAATTTCCTCTCTTTCAGATATTGAACCCAAACTTAGGATTAATTAAAACAACCCCCCTTTATTTTACTTTCTTTTATTTTTTGAAATTAATTATTAAAATTTAAACTAAGTATTTACCATACTTTCTGTGGTTTGACACTCAAAGTACTACAAGGATAGATTATGCGCTTGCAACTAATCTTTTTTGAGTATTTAGATTTATAAATTTAAAAGCCTAAAGAATATAAAAATAATCACAATTCCCTATCTCCAAAATACTCAACATTCATTCGTAATAAAAATTAACTGGACAACAAGAAGGTACGATAAAATTAGCCCTGTACGGATAAATATATAAATACAAGTAAAAAATACATAGTATAAAAATAATTGAATTTTTCTTTCGTTAACATGCAGCTAGACCTTGATAAATTATTTTTTTCCACACTCAATTATAATTTTTTGTCCCTTTTCCCAAATGAAAAAAAGGGTAAAAAACATACAACATCGTGCACTAAATAGGATTAAATATTTCTCTTTTTCTATATGTGAACTTAATTGGTGGCAAGAAAAAATAAGGCTATGTTCAGCCGTCACTATGTTTGTGAGAAAAAATAAATTTACTCGGAGTGATTTTTTTTTTCTTCACACGTACAGTATTTTGATCATTCAAATTGGATCTGAATTCAAGTTCATTCTCGTCCCGCCTGACAGCCGAACAATCCTAGAGGAGACAAAATCAAAGGACAGAGAGAGACGAGTGTGGGAATTAAATGCCAAAGAAGAAGCTGTCGATTAGATGATACTATCTTTCTAGCATCTTATTAGTACAAAGCTATTGTCTTTTGTTTCAGATCCATGCCCTCCATGCATAATTCCCCTATATATCTGTTATTGCCTCTTGGTAATCTAGCAACTAGCTAGCTTGTTATTAAAATAAATAAAAAAGACAAAATAAAAATAAAAAGTAGCATCTCGCTACAATTAATCCATCATTTCATTCTACCAGACAGTGGCTCCCAGATAGAACTATAGGATCTATCTGTTTCTCCTGTGATATAAATGAGAGTAAATTTTATGGAAAGAGGGGTTTGAATTTTGAAATTTGCAGCATACTTGCATGATAATAATTCATAAATTATACATGCATATAAATGTGTTTTGACATACTTTTATTTTAATGTTATGTACTTCATTATTTTTATTTTTTTATGGTTGATGACAAATTGTCAACAACAGATATATTGATAAGAAAAGTTTAATTACAAGCACGTACAAATATTATAAAAGGCTCGGCTTTCCTATCTATACAATGAGGTGATCCTCTTTTAGAACATAAAACAGTAGATAAAACTCGATTTGTCTAATTCTATTTAACAATTTGCTCTCCGAGACTCAATTTCTAAGGTTGTATCAGTTATGAGACAAAGGACCGGTCTCCTTTTGTTAAGAGAAGAATCTCGTGTTTCTCTCTCTCCAAATTGTCTATGTTCTTGCCGCCCAGATAATGTGCCATAGAGATCTCGTTCTTGGCGTCATTCGGTGACCTGTTTCCAGCCAGAACTGTTGTATATGGCACCCCCTGCGCCTAGAGATGTTATAGTGTGTCATGAGACCCCACCAAAAGCTACCTGTAGTCCCATATGATATGGTCCCTTGTCTCTATTAGATCGGCTCCACATAAATAACATCCCGTTTGTATTGTGCAACCCCTCGTTAGAAACGTTTCCTGAGTCAGTATTTTCTGGTCCAACATTAACCAAATGAAAACCTTCACTTTTAACGGTACCTTAATTTTCCAGAGTTGCTTTTGAGTGACAGATAAAACACCACCATTGTGCAATATCCTATATGCCGATGAGCATAAGAAACCACCCGCCGGTGTCCATCTCCATTTCTTTTGTCCGTTCTCATTTTCACCGAGCATTTATAGAAAGAATTGTTAACCACCAGGTCGCTGATGAAGAATGATGTTTCAGCTCTTCTTTGCTCCAACTAACCAACTAAGGTTAGCCCATATAACGACCTTGCAGTCATTGCCCATAAACCTTGTGGTTTGTTTTCTAATGTCCATATCCATTTGGTCATGAGTGCATCATTTTGAGTTGTCTAAGTCAATTATTCCCAAGTCCCCCATTCGACTTTAGAGTGCATACCCTCTCTTAATTAACCAAACAGTTAATTGCCTTGTATGTTTCATTCCCCTTCCACTGAAAATTTATCCTCATTTTGTCCACATTCTTGATTACTCCTACCAAAAATTGAATGCATGCATATAATGCAATGGCATTGCTGATAGTACCGCCTTTACCAAGGTGATGCGACCACCATAGGATAGCAGGTTAGATATCCATCCCTCCATTTCATGCTACACTGCTTCCAACATTGGTTGAAAATCAATCTTCCTCGACTTCCTGATGGTTAGCGATAGTTCTAAGTACCTGATTGGCAGTCTTACGGCATGTGCTTGTACAATGTTCTGTATGACCTGAATTACACTCGGACGGATGGCTATTGGCACAAATGAACTCTTCTCCGTATTAATTTTAAGTCACGTTAGGTCGATGTAGACCTCCAAGACCTTAGAAATAATTTTAAGAGAATTCAGTTGTGCCTCACAAATTATTAATACATCATCTGCATATTGAATTATGAGTAAGGCTACGGTGCTATGGGTTGCATAGAGGGCCTCTATGCAACAGCTCAATATTTGAGTTTTCAAAATTCTAACGGTCGATCCAAACCGTTCAACATGATCTCCATATGAATATGTACTTGCAAACCAAATTTTATATTTTTTAGAATTTTTTTACTATTTTTTTAGATAGGTAGAAAATCACTTGATCTAAAAAATTCTGCACCATTCAGATTTTTTATTTTCTACCTATCTAAAAAATAGTAAAAAAAATGTAAAATTTGATTTACAAGTACATATTCATATGAAGATCATATTGAAAGATTCAAATCGACCGTTAAAATTTTGAAAATTCGAATATTGAGCCGTTGCATAGAGGCCCTCTATGCAACCCATAGCACCGTAGATTTACGAGAAAAGAAAGGTAGCACAATTAGCTAGGAAAATATCATAGAGTTATTGTATTCAAAGATTAAAAGTTCGATTCTCTCTCACAACTTTGCTGCCTCTGCGAAGGTTTTCAAAAAAGCACCGTAGCCTTGCTCTTGAATTATTTGATGTCCAATCCTTACATGCGGGGGCATTATACTAGTATTCTTTCTCAAAAAAGTGTTCAAAGTATCCGCCCGAAAGAAGCAGCTGTCGATCAGATGATACTATCTTTCTAGCATCTTATTAGTACAATGCTATTGTCTTTTTGTTTCAGATCCATGCCTCCATGCATAGTTCCCCTATATATATTTGTTATTAGCTCTTGGTAATCTAGCAACTAGCTTGTTATTAAAAAATAAAAATAAAAAAAAATTAAAAATAAGTAGCATTTAGCTGCAAGTAATCCAGCATTTCATTCTACCAGACAGTGGCTCCCACATAGAACTGTAGGATCTATCTGTTTCTCATGTGATATAAATGAGAGTAAAAATTATGGAAAGAGGTGTTTGAATTTTGAAATTTGCATCAAGCTTGCACGATAATATTTCATAAATGTACATGCATGTAAATGTGTTTTGACATACTTCTATTTTAATGTCATGTATTCTTTTTTCTTTTTCTTTTTTTAATGGTTAGCGACAAATTGTCGCCAACGATATATTAATTAAAAAAGTTTTATTTACACAATTTCGGACTAAGTTAAAGCAACCTAGCTCGATAGAAAACATAAAGATGTAAAATCAGTTCGAAAATATGGTCGCCAGAAGGATGCAGTATGCTCTTGCTGGCTCCATGACCGCAAATGAACTAAACAAAGCGCAACCAAGAAATGACATCCAGAGTTATATCATTTATCATTAGTAGCTATCTTTTTATTTTTTCTTTTTGAAATCCTTCACGGATACTATGTACGAAATCATGAAGAATCAAACTCTCGGCCTTTTGATATTTAACAGTCTTAATTAGAATTTCTTTCCTAATCAACTATCTACCTCTCCTTTCTCCTTCATTAGCAGATATCAATTACATTAAATTACAACGAGCAAATTTATTAGATTTTTTTATCCCTAATTAACGAGATTTGGATCTTATCTATATTCCAAGTAGGGCTGGCAAAAAAATTCGAGGTTCGTGATTCGATTCGGGTTTGATTCGAGTTTAATTCGATTCGAAATGGGTTCGAATTGAAACGAACCAAATCAAGTTCAGTTCGGAATTAATTCAATCCAAACTCAAACCTAGCCTGGTTCGATCGAAATAGGTTCGTAATTTTTTTGTGGTTCGAATCTCATAAAATTACCAGCCATCTATTTACCTGGTGAAATTAAAATCCAAGATAGAGAGTCATAATTTAACTTAACTGACACTCTCTCGTTCTCAAATCTCAATAACCTAGTTCTCTCTCCACCTCTCCCTAACTTACTCTCCCTCTAGCTCTAAAATCTAGTCGACGCTCTCGGCGACTGGTTGTCTCTCCGGCTGTCACTCCTCTCTCCGGCCTAGATAACTGTCTCTTCTCTTTCTTCAGTCGTCTCTTATAGTTCATACCAGGAAAGCCGTCTCTAATGTATTTTTTCATGAACAATTTTTCAACTTAAAAACATTTATTTCATAGTTCATACCGGTAAAAGGAAGCCATATGAATTTTGTCCCACGAGAAAAAATTAATGTTTAAACTACCGGTATAACTAAGGCTGCTAAAAAATAATTTAGTTCGTGATTCGATTCGGATTTGATTCGAAAAATGTGTAGTTCACAATTAATTCGATTCGAAATGGGTTTGGTTCGAAACGAATCAAACCAGGTTCGGTTCAAAATTAATTCAAACCAAACTCAAACCTAAGATAAATTCGGTTCGGTTTGGTTCGTTGCCACCCCTAATTCCACCTGACAATAAATGTATTTTACACCTTTAGCAACATAATAAGACAGGGAGAAAGTAAACCTAAATGACGACGATAAATTGGATAAAAAGGTACGTTATGGTAGCCCGTATGTAGTGGATTAACAATACCCGGGTCGGGTATATCCGACCATACCCGCCCGTGCCCGTCGCCTGGGGTATTCGTGCTCGAGCCTGAGTATGGGTTGGGTACTCGGGTACGCGAGTACGGGTAAAAATCGGACCGGACCCGTTTTTTTTACCAATACCCGACCATACCCTACCTGAGTTTATCCGTACCCGACTATACCCGTCTCCTAGTACCCGAGTACCCGTACCCGATACCCGACTATTGTTCATCCGAATTCAAAATTCAAAAATTTTGTTCCCCCCTCACCCGATTTTAATTTCTGTTTTTTTGTTTCTGTTTTTTAATTTCTGTTTTTTTGTTTCTGTTTTTTTATTTCTGTTGTTTTGTTTCTGTTTTTTTATTTTTGTTTTTTAATTTTTGTTTTTTAGATTTACTTTTGTAAATGTTAGATTTATTTTGAATAGGTTGGATTTATTTTTGAAAATGTTAGATTTATTTTGAATATGTTAGATTTAATTTATGTTTTTTAACCAACAAAAAAATCAGAAAAAAAAAATAGCAAAAAAAAAAAAATACCCGTACCCGTACCCGCCTTACCCGTCAAGGGTACACGGGTACGGGCATAGGATGGGTAGAGTATGATTTTTAAAAAATATACCCGCCATACCCGTACTTGTATACCCTTGTACCCGTCCTACCCGTACCTGAGACGTACCCGTACCCGTCCCAGGTATACCCAGAATATCCGTACCCGCCCGACTATTAATACCCTACCCGTATGGCATGGTATAAAGTATAAACTATAAAATGTTCGTGTTCTTTGTCAGATGCAAAGCTGGCAGCGCCATTACTTTTTTTTATGAATGCTAAAGCAACTTGAACTCATCATCACTATATGGTACTTAAACTTCTTTTTGTACCTGTGCTTGGGGCTGCACAAAAGTTCGTAGTTCATGATTATTTGAGTTCGATTCGAAATGATTTTGTTCCAGAACAAATTAAATCAGTTTGATTCGAATCTTATTCAAATCAAATTCCAATTGGGTATAATTCATTTAAAATTGATTTGCCAACTATTTAGGTTCGAATATCAAATAATGCAACTAATGAATTTGACCATTCATCTTTAATAATGCAAGAACCGAACTTATATTAGAGCTCAAATTTGTTAATATAATGGCAACTTATAATAGAAATATGTTTTAGCAGCGTAACAAATTAACAATTTAATAAGTCTCATTTGACTAGATTCATGCCATAATTTTAATCAATCCAGCAGCGTAAAAAGTAAGATAATCTTGAGCTGACTCATAATTCATTATTGTGAATTTGTAAAAGGTAAAAGAAAACAGTGTGAATTTTGTTTCGCGCAAAGAAAACTAATGCATAAACTACCGGTATAACTAGGACTTAAAAAAAAATTATAGTTCGTAATTCAATCGACTTCGATTCGAAAATTTTGTTTTACAATTAATTCGATTCGAAATTAGTTCGTTCTGAAAAAAAAAATCAAACTAATTTGATTCAAATCTTATTAAAACTCAACTCAAACTGAAGTAAGTTCGATTTGATCCGATTCGTTTGCAGCCCTACCTGTACTGTTACCATACATTTAGAATTCAAGATCTTTTCCTTGTGCCTACGGGCTTAAATAAATAAATAAAAAATCTGAACCTCAAAAAAGAAGAAGAAATTATTCAAGATCGAATGAAGAGTCAAGATAGCAATAGGTGGTCGCCTGGTCCTTGCAATGATTTGCTTCAGACCTACCAGTGGGGTCACGGATGGTATTTATATAGACTGGATGCATGTCTGGATCCTCTGTGCCCAATTTTCTTTATGCCTTTATCTAGAAATGATAAAAGATTAGATTAATCATTGGTTTGCAATTAGGAAGAAATTATTAAATTTATTTTTTAAGCATAAAGTTTTCAAATCATGCATCTAAGTAGGTACTAGATTTCGTTTTTAGTCTTCAACCTTCCATACCTAAAATAGTACTTTAGTAAGTTATACAATGATAAGAGAATCAGTATTTGATTTACGTGAGATGTTGCAGGTTGAATTTGAGGAACAATTCTTCATAAATATTTAATTTAATAGTTTGGTAGTTTGACTTCTGATCTTTCCTAAATATATATATATATATATAGAAAGATAGTGATAAATTTTTAACTATGGTCAAAGTAAGCAGACTAACTTTTAGTTTGGTGACTAAGACAATATTATCTGTGTAAGAAATATTTTGATTTAAAACTTGATCAAAGATATCTTTGGATATTTAAAAGTTAAGACTTGATCATCTAATTCGTAATTTAAAATAACATATATGGCTGAAGCAAAGTACAAACTCACGAGTTAGGGATATGATTGGAGCAGTTGAAACATAATGAATTATGTGAAAACACAATGATAAACTACAAAATGTTAATCATAACCTCAAATGCATGTCATTTTCCTTAATAAAGGATTTGTAGCCTGCTTATATATGCCCTCCGGAATTTCAAGATCATTATAAGATATTAATGAAAATCCAAATTAAAGGTGTGAATTATATAATGTTACATTTACAGGTTAAATTCATTAAATCTTTAGTGATAAAGATTTCCAAACCCAAGAAAAATATAGAAACAAATGAATATTTACAGCGTGTACATTAAATATTACAACTTATTATTCTACCTAACTTTTCATAAAGAATTCAAAATCTGTCCCTTTCGGTGGCTAAATAATTAGACAAAGTCCCTCTTTCTGATTATTTAGTCATCAAATTCAAAAATTGAGACCGGTGACTATAACCAGTTTCAAAAAATACAACTGAAACATTTTTGTTCTCTCATGTTTAAATTTTAGCCATAAAATATACATTAAAATTGGATATGCACGAAAAATTTAGATGCAGGCATGCTAGAAACATCCGAAACAAATTAAAGAAACATTAATTTCAGCGATCCTGAGATCATGGTAAAGACATTGGTTATACTGAGGGGTGATTAATGAGCGAGTTCTGATATGTCCGTGCTCGCTCATTAAGTAAATGAGCGAGTTTAAATGAATGGATAAATAAGTGAGTTGTAAATGAGCGAGTTATGAGCGGCTCACGAGTTATGACTTATGATTCATAATAAAATTATATAGCGTGTCCACGCATAACAAAATTTGTTAAAAGTTATCATAACAAAATACAATAAATTGTCATAATTCATTTAAATGAGCTAGTTGTTATGACTATTACTTGTTTTGAGTTTTAGGCGGAGATTTTGGTTCTGCCGATTTACAAAAAAAAATGAATATAAAACTATGAATATTAATATATTACACAGGATTAAATGTTACATTGTGCTCGCTATATTACACGTGATTAAATATGAAATTTTGCTCATTATCTATCAATCTTAATAAGGCAAAGTTGATGTTACACATAATTACATAGGATTAAATGTGACAGGAATTAGATGTGGTAAATTCTTAATGAGCGAGTTAGGTCAGGCTCATTAAGTGAATGAACAAGTTGTTAATGAGCGAATTTAAATGAACGGATAAATGAGCGAATTTAGGTGAACTTTTAATGAGCGATTTACTCACCCTAGTTATACATGATACATATATATATATACATACGTAAGATACCATACTATACATGCATGAAACGCCGAGTCTCAGACATAAAATATCATCCTGGGTCAAGATTCTGATATGGGGATGGTCAAAGGGAAGCTAGCTTTGCATCCATCATTTATCAGGACCACAATTTATCAGGACCGAGAAAGATACAAAAGCTGATCACACATGATTTTCATTTCATTTCTTTATTTTGTACGAATCAATCCCGGATTTTCTATTTCAGATTCTACACGAGAGTTCATGTTATAGAGTCATGGTGCTGATCCATTGAGTACCAGCGAACCCATTTGTCAGTGAGTTATCAGCAAATGTGCCAGAGAATCCCTGAAACAGAGGATTTATATCAGTTTCAATGATACTGTTAAATGTAAGACCACTTTTATATCATTTCGCAACCTCATCAGGAAATAAAACATGACAAAGAGCATCTTCTATCGCTTTCTTTCTCAGCCGCATAAATCTGACAATAGAAGTGGGCTCTGGGTCCTTGTGAGGTCACTTTATTATCTATTATTTCATTTTTATTAAAGAGAAAATATAATGTCTCTCAGATTACACTTTCTCAAAAATCTCCGTGTATAAAAATATTTCTTTTTTAATTTAGTTCTGACGCATTTTTAACTGTCACGACTGCCATAATTTCAACTGTTATAATTTCAGTACAATATATATGTTTACAGAATTATATATATATATTTATAGTATAATATGTGTATGTTTATAGGACAATATTTGTATGTTTACAGGATATTATGTCTACGTTCACATGAGGTGGTCTCCAACAATTGTCACGCATTTTTAACAGCTTTCACGCGTTTTTATGTTTACAGAATTTGTTGAATTAATTTACATGATTTAGTATTTATGTTTACAAGATTTAGTATTGATGTTTACAGAATTATTTGAAAATATCTGGGGATTTTTGGAGAACTTGAGTTGGGGGACTGTTAGCTGCTTCCTTTATTAAAAGATATGTTTTATCTAATCTAGGAGTGGAAAAAAAAATCTTAGTTTGTGATTTGATTTGAGATTGATTTGAGTTAAATTCAATTCGAAATTGGTTTGTTCTGAAACAAATCAAACCAATTTAGTTCGAATCTTATTTAAATCAAACTCAAACTTGCATATAATTCGTTCAAAATTGATTCGCGAACTATTTAGATTCGAATCTCAAATAATACAACTAATGAATTCAACCATTAATCTTTAATAATGCAGGAACCAAACTCATATCACAACTCAAAATTGTTAATATAATGGTAATTTATAATAGGAAAATGTTTCGGCAACGTAACAAATTAACAATGGAATAAGTTCCATTTGACTAGGTCCATGCCATGATTTTAATCAATCCAGTAACATAAAAGGTAAATAAATCTTGAACTGGCCCATAATCCATTAGTGTGAATTCGTGGAAGGTAAAAGAAAACCGTGTAAATTTTGTTTCACGAGAATAAAACTAATGCATAAATTATTGGTATAACTAGTAATTCGATTAACTTCAATTCAAAAAATGTGTAATTCGCAATTAGTTTGATTCGAATTTTATTCAAACTCAAACTAGAGTAGGTTCAATTCGGTTTGATTCGTTGGCATCCCTAATCTAATCTACTACTCCCAAGTATTTTGTTTTTCTTGCACATGCCTTCAAATGTTGGAACTTGGACCGTCCAATCTATGATGGATGATTCCGATCATACACCTCTTAATGTATCTGACAAAACAACACCCGTCTGATTTGGAACATCAAAACTCCATATTTTATGACGACAAGCGATCGAGTAGAGCTCAAACTATTTTAGGCTTTCAGCAGTTGAGATTAATCAGATTATGCACCATGACAAATTTTCTAGCCCCAATCATATTTTCAACAACTTCACTGATGCTTGCGTCATAAAAAGCCCATTTGGTAAAAAGCGCTTCATGTAAAAGGAATCATATCTGGGTAAATCTAACTCCGAGAGAGGGAAGGAGGGAAAGGCAGTACAACTTTACAAAATTACAAGTACGTAGTCGATCTATGCGGAGCCACAGAAAAATTATGGAAGAAGAAAAAAGGTCTTATTACAACAGTAGTGTGAGGTGATCGCGGGACCCCTCTAGATCAGACTTAGCAACTTTTTACATTGTAATTTATAAAGTAAATAGAGAGAGAAGGTTGTGGTTTAATATCTGCCACCTCACAAAAGAGAATAAGACTGCGAGAGAGAGAGAGAGAGAGAGAGAGAGAGAGAGAGAGAGAGTTGTGATTAAAAATATATATAAAGAGGTTGGGAACAGAGCGAGGATTTAGGGTTTAGGGATGCAATGGAAGAGCAGTTGAATACTCTAGCTGTGACACACCTACTACAACACACACTAAGAAGCCTGTGTTTGAGCGAGAGTTCTCCCTGGGTCTATGCTGTTCTTTGGAGGATTTTGCCCAGAAATTATCCCCCACCCAAGTACATAATACACTCAATGTTCAATCTAGCTATACTTCGTAATTATTAATATATATATTTATACGTGAAAGAGTATATTGTACCTTTTGTTTTCCCTTCTAAATTACAGATGGGATATCCAAGTTGGTGCTGGTCTTTTTGAAAGAACTCGAGGAAACAAAAGGAATTGGTAATTGGTCAATGATAATTACCTTTAATGCATAGTGTAGCTTTTGTGTTTTGCATTTTTCTAAGTTAGGTGTTCACTAACCATCATAGGATACTTGCATGGGAGGATGGATTCTGTAATTTTGCGGCAAGTACACTTGCTTTCGAGTATAAACCTGGTGATGTGGCACAGCTGGGAGGTCTCCAGCCAGAGATATTCTTCAAGATGTCTCATGAGATTTACAACTTTGGAGAAGGGTATGTTATGCAATGCAATCTGCCATAAAATTTTCTATTTGTAAATGTGTAATTCTCATCTGTTAATGTTTTAGCTTTTATTTATGTTATCCCACCTATATCTCAGCAGACGATTGCAGCAATTTTGTTTATTTTTTACATTTCAAGTGTGGTGACACGTCATATTCCATATCTTATTTTATTTCTTTTCTTCCTTCGTGAATAATAGTGTAATAGGAAAAGTTGCATCAGATTACAGCCACAAGTGGGTATTCAATGAGCCACAGGACCATGAAACCAATAATGTCGCCCCTTGGAACAATCCTGCTGATTTCGTAAGTTTCACGTATTTAAATAATTAAAAGAAAAAAAAAAAGCAAATACTTAATTTAAAAAAAGTTTCTTAATTTATTTTTGTTTTATTCTTTTTTTAACCGTTGCTTCAGTACCCAAGGACATGGGATGCTCAGTTCCAATCTGGTATCAAGGTAAGCATGAAACAAACACGAAATCACCTTTTCTCACCTCCTGTATATGCAATGCATATAGACGTTGCAGTAAATTTTCCTTTTCAAAAAAGTTCAAAAAAAAGGAAACTTTTGCAGTACTTATTTCCGTCCATCAATAATGCAGACAATTACTTTAATAGCAGTCAGAGAAGGTGTGGTACAACTAGGATCTCTGAAAAAGGTATCTCCTCTTTCTCCCTTCTGTTCAAAGTTTTTCTATTCTGTGGGTCCTAGTTTGTCCATTCAACTATGGTCTATGCATGAAATGAATACACATGATCCATGCGTGGTTAGTTCCCACTAAATAGCTTGCACTAATGCAATATGAAGGTGGAAGAAGATCCAAGCTACATACTTCTTCTGCGGAAGAAGTTTGCATACCTCGAGAGCATACCGGGAGTACTTTTACCACATCCTACAACACCAGCAATTCCAGTTACGCCAGATAGCATGCAAGTGCAGATGCAGGAGTGCTATGACCAACAAATGGATTTTTGGGCTAACCAACAAGTGAGAATTATGCCATCAGTAAATAGCTTAGATGCACTTCTCTCTAAGCTGCCTGCAGTTGGCCCCACTTCAGGTCATATGTATGGGGAAATACCAGCTCTGATGGCAGCTCAGAAGCATGAAATGGAGAGAGCAGTATTAAAGGATGAAATGGAGGTCAATGGTGGCGAGGCTAGTGGCTCTATGAACTATTTAGTTAATGTGGCTAACCGCATGCTGTGATGAATGAATCTATTGTTTAGTCGAATTTGATGTGGAGCTTTGATTGTGTGCATTACCCTTTATGTAGGTAACTTAAATTCTAAACTAATGCTATCAGGCTATATTAGCTATAACCTAGTCTCTGTGTTATGAATACGGCCCACTAAACATAGTGATGTTCGGCAAACCACATATCAAGCAGGGTACAAGTTTCTTATATAAAACGGTCAGTATAAAACACCGCATAGGATAACTGACTTATAGAGTATGTTAAAAAAAAATGCAATAAGCAAAAGCTTATTGCACCCATACCACTCTGATTATAATGTCCTAAACCCCAAGGTGCATCTTACAATTGAGAAGGTTTTGGTTTTAGATACAATGACCTAAAATTTACAATTGAGAGAAAAATTATATGGCCTCTTTTGTGACTTTTAATATAGTTTCTCCGTGTTTGATTCCCAAAAATAATTAAATACTATAGACAAACAAGACCTTTGGAACATTAGATGAAATAAAATAGAAATAATCAGAGTGATAGTAATCAATTTGCTATTTGAATTTTCCAAAGAAAATATAAACTATATTGAGCCTTAATTACTACGCTAGGCAAGGCTAACAGATATTCAACCCTTAATTATTGAGCTTAATTTTCATCAACAAAAATATAAACTCTAGTAATTAATTTATCGTAGAAATCAAATTCATCATTAGTTCAGGACTCGGTGCATCTTATTAGTAAACTACATTTCTCTGGAACAGTTGATAATTTTACCGCCCTGGAAACATTACCTTTTTACACTCAGCATGCCCGTGATTATATTGCATACTCATAATGTGTCAGATATTATTTACACTTGCTCTTGTTGACGAGCTAGATTTTAAATTGCACAGTTTACAAAATAGAAAATAGCAGAGCAGAGAAGCAGAGAAATGATATACAAAGGAACAATTCATGCTTAATGACAAGAAAAGGGATAAAGATGGAAAGAGACACAACGACCTTATCATTGTCAGCTAATTTAATATCTACATCAAAGAACTGCTCTCTAATAAATAGGTTTCCTGTTTCCAATCAATTATAAGATGGTACCACTGTACCAGGCAGTACCATGTTCATTTAAAAACTGCAGTCATGTAATCTTCACCATAATAGTACAATATTTGCCATGATAATTTTATGCAAAAGATACAAACTGGTCCCTCAAATCAGATCAAATTATGCTTTCAATAAAAATGATGGAATTGAGGCTACCTTATTTTGATATCACGGAGCATATTCAAGGCATCTTTCAGAGGGTCAATATGAGCAACATCTCTAAACCATATGTTTTGTGCACACCTCCTTAAAGTCGCCCACTCTGTAATGTAAGTATGAAACTGCTTCACGACATTTACATCCATATCTGAACCAGTAGCACTCTGTAATTACATTCCAAAAGGAATTATCAATCAATAGTTAAAGAAAGCTCGTAAAAAAAAAAGTAATTATTGGATGGACAAAGAAGAAAAGGAGCTCACAAAAGTCGGTCCTTGGCAGGAATTGAGAATAATATAATTGAGGAGCCTCTCCTCTAGAATGCTGAAAATTTTACCAGTGCCGGAATGAAACGAGAGATCTTGGCAGGAGATGTCCAGTGAGATACCATGATTTTTTACTGTCACCTTATGGTGCTTTTTGAGCATGTGCACCAGGTAATAGCCAACCATGTTTTTATTACTACCATTGCTGTTGCTGCTATGACCCAGGCCACTAGCAAGTAGCCTTTTAGGAGATCTTTCTAAACTGGAGAAATCACTGGAGAAGAATGAACTACAGATGTCAGGTAGGCTAAGTAATGTGCTGGCCTGATCATCATCTGTCCAGCAATTACACAGTGCTGATCCATCATCTTTGCAAATAAAATAAAATGTCACACAAATGCGCATTAAGTAAATCAGAAGTGACAAAGTAATCGAACAATTTAGATTCCTTGACCTGATATTACATCTTACCTAAGACAAATCCAGCTAATGGAATCTTGTATGACGGAACACTCCCACTGGAACAACTTTCAAGCACCAACACATTCAGAGTCAAAACCTGTCATCATCAACTGAATTAATGACTAGAGCACAAAGCATATTTTCAATCTATATTTGGAATTCGTGCAAATTAGAAAATATATACCCTGCAGTGGAACCTGGTAACTTTTAAATCTGCATTGTGAAAATCAGAGAACAATCCCAATGCAGGAATATTACATAATGATTCAATTATATCAACCCTGATCATTTGCTTGTTTGGTTCTACATTTGTTTTGACTTCTCTGACTGAGTTAATTTCAATGTAAGTCGCTGGTGTCAGCAGCAATTTCCCCCCTCTGTTTGAAGAGCTGAAAATGAACAGATAAAAAGTACATTAAATGTGGTACTTTGTCACTAACGCATAAATTATCAAACAACAAAAGCAATAACTAATAAATGAAAAACATGCATTTAATAAGAAAACAAATCAAATCAATGACAACAGAACAGTGTATCCTTCCAAGAACTAGCCCAGGATGTGATTATATGAAGCTTTCAAGTTTTGGACAATAATGGCATGGAATAAGCTATATGTACAAACACTGACAAAAGAAAAAAGGAAATAGAAATGCTAACCATGTCAACAGGAGTCGATGAAATGTTGCATTTGCACCAGTACCAATTCCAACAGGATATAGCTTCCTGCTCAGGTTACCTCTAATGATCACCTACAAAGGAACAATTGACTCAAAACACACAACAGAAAACAAGGTAATAAAAGGAAAAAGCAGCTATATAGTAGAAAAACAAATAATACCATCTGATGGTCATCTGCTAAATGAATGCAAATATTATTTCCGCTTTGATTAGAGTTTCCAGGAGAGTTGGCCACAAAAAATTCAGAATCACAATCGCTAACATGAAAAGCATCTATTTTTCCACAAACTGATATAAGTTCACCTTGAGCCAGTCTCTCTCCTTCCAGGTCTCTAGAGCCATAAACTATCCTACTTTGTTGAAACATAAGTTGCATGCAAGATGACACACTCAACACTTTTGGAGGAAGAAGCTTGGTAATTCCTTGTGACACAGATTTTAAATCCACAATTTCATGGAGCTCACTCAGAGATTTTAAGAGCACAAGTTCATCCAAGGAAGTTCCAGAAGGTTCCCTCTGATGTATATCATCAGAGAATGAAAGAGACAGGCTCCGAAGGGTATTTTCGGTAACAATTAAACTTCCACCCTTTTCTAGACATTTGCACTCTCTGGTTGGACTGAAGCCTTCAAAGCAGTTGAGAAGATAACAGCTGCCAATTCTAAGTAACTGTCAATAGAAAAATATTTAGAAAAAAACAACCCTTAGTATGGATACCATACTCAAATACTACATTTACTGGTACCAAAGGTACATTAACACCTGGAACAATTATTTAAGAAAAAAGAAATGTCTGCTTTGATTCAATTGGGCCCTCAAATTTTTTTTGGGTTCAATCAGCCCTTTCCATCACTGAGATGTTAATTTTTCCATTATATCTGCTGACATGTCATCTAACAGAGATTTAATTGTATGTATCATTAAAATAATAAAAATATAAAAAAATAACATGAGTAGATTTAGAGAGAGAAAAGCAAACCCATCTCAACTTTCTTTCTATTCTCCCAACTCTCTTCCTCCCTGTCTCTCAAAAAGCATGCCTGCCATTGTTCAAATTTGCTTCCACTTTTCTTTTCCAGTGCACTTATAGAATGACTGCTCCAATTGCTTTACTTTGGTAAGCTGGCTATCGATTAGTTCAATCAATAAACCCTGCCTCCATTGGTTAAATCAACACAATTAATTTGTAAGCAGCAAGCTCGTTTAGTCTGGTATTAATAAGTTCATTAAACAGGTTTAGGAGTTTTGTCGCTTTATTTACTCATGATGTTGCATGGAATCTGTCAATTGTAGCTTTATTAACTAGCAAGCTTATTTTGTTGCTATTTTTAATCATTACGTTTGTTGATCACAAATTGTCCATACACAACATGTAAATACTTAAGACTAAGCTGAGCACGTCAATTAAGCACTTCATCTCACCTACTCAAATATCTACATAAGAGCTTTGAAGTGCTAACTTCTTCAATTTGTATCTGCAAGGGCATACTGGCCCCTGAACACAGAATCGACCAAGAAGAAAAATGCAAGCAGAGAAACCATGGAGTTTATTGTTTTGAAGCATACCTTTTCTGATTTCTGCCTTTCGACAAGATGAAGGAAAAACAACATAAGAGATTGTACAATCAACCATGGTGGTGGAGCTCAATTTGTGCAAACCTTAAGAGGAATTTGGATTTTGACAATTCATTATGATGGAGCGGGAGAAAGGGTCTAGAGAGGGAGAGTAAGTTTTGGGTGAATCTAGGATTTTAATGTAAAGAGAGAGAAGAGACAAGAATAAGTAACAGATGAAGTGGGAGATGAAATTTTTAGACAGGAAGGGATGAGTCCGTAAAGGGAGAAGAGAAATTAATAAATTTTTTTGTTTTGTTTTGTTTCTTTTATAAAAGCCGAGGAGAAATAGATTAGATTTTTTTTTAAATATGACACATCATCGGAATTAGAGTATATATGACACATCAGCAAACTTAACGGAAAATTAACATTTTGGTGAAGGAATGAGCTGATTGAACCAAAAACTCATTAAAGGGTTGATTGAACAAAAAAAAAAAAAAAGGTTCAAGGGTTCAATTAAATCAAATCGAATAGTTCAAGGGATTAAAAATGGACTTCTTTTTTAAGTAAAAGACGAGACAAGAATACTAATTTAACCTGGTACTTGGAGAAGTTTTCACATTTAAATTCCAGAAGAATCCTTGTAAGAGATTTTGCATCAACCAAGCAATTCGAACTATCACCATCAAATTTATTTGAAGTTATTGCTGAAACACCTCTATTTCTCTTGGAAAGAGAACAAGGAGCGAGACATGGTCCCTTTGCAGATGCTTCATTGTGATCTCTTCTCGAAACTCTTTTCAAAACATCTTGAAAACCATTTTCAAGTTGGATAAGTTCACCATTTTCAGAAAGCTTGAATTTGCAAGGGAAGATCAAAGCCTCGGCAAAGAAACTTGAATATCTCGACATGGTTGGATTGATTGAAAACTGTATGCAATGCAAATCAAATGAATGTCTGATTAATAAAGATATACCCCAAAATGCCCATAATGACCTTCCTTTTCAACTCTTATCTCTCACCATATATGAGCAGCAATTCTAGCAAATATAATTAACACTAAAAACAGACTTAAATTAATGAGTCTTACATTATTGGTCAAAGGGAACTTGTGAGAAATGACAAGAAGGTGAGCACCATGGTTAGCACTATGAAGCAGATTGGAGGGTACATGAGATGGAGAAGTAAGACAAACTGAGTTCTTCAAATAGAACTGAACATAGAGCACAAGACCATGTATCTTCTTTCTATAGGTGCGGCTTTTAAATATAGCACTACATGATAGTTGCTCGCCAAAGTCATAGACTGAAGTGTCTGTTTCAATTCTGAAGCCTTCTAATACAACTTTGTAATCTCTCACCTGATGAAGAATATAATTATTATTAAACAGAAGGGGAAAGATATACACAGATGACAATTAAGGCTACAGCATGATGCTACAAATTATTTGAAAAGAAGTAGAATATATTAGAAAATTAAAATTAAGCCACCTCATAGATGGTTTGAACATTGACATCAGATGGTAGATCTGGAATTACAACCTCTACGTCTCCAGTTGCATCAACCAATAACAACCTCCCAGAAGAAGAACATGTCTGAATTTGGGGGAGAAAAAACCAGAAACAAAGACAAAGAATGAGTAATTATCAATTCCAAAAACATTTGCATTTTATTGTTAATTATAAAAGAAGGTACAGTGAAAACTGAGAACAACAATGCTAAAGAGCTCAACTGAAAAGAACATTGAATTGAAACAATTGCCAAAAAAGATGATCCAAGTTGTATAATATGATTCCAAGCTATAGCATATAAAGAAACCAACCCGGATATTTCCCATTAGGATACACCCAAAATCGTCACTTGGCATTATCCTTCTAATAAAGCCGGGATATGATATGCCATCACATGTATTGTAACAAATATCAGAATTTTCACTCATTTCAGATTGAATAGCAATCCATAATTCTTCACATTTCCCCACAAAGTTAGACAGTGGCACTACCTAACAATATGTAAAGAAGAATTGATTAGCTTGAAAGAGTTAAATTCAGATACATGCTCTAATAACAGGCAGATTTGATGTTTCTTACCAATTTGCATATTGCCTGATCTTGTCCAGTGCTGTATGTGCACTCATCATGGTTAGAAAATGTCCCGAACATGCTGTTCTGTTAAAAGAATAACAAATTTCAAAATTATTATAATAAAAAGAAATTAATATTAAAGGAGGGTTCATGTACCAAAAGTTGCCGCAACTCACCTTCTCCATTAAATTTCATAATTAGGCTAATGTACTAACGTTAGCATATTGGGTAACAGGTCAAATTATGTTTTTTAATCCCCAAACAGTCAACCTAAGCGACTCAATATAATATGCATATCAAAATCTTGTAGAAACCAAATTTTACTATTTTTATAATTCTCTTATTATATTTTATTTTTGAAAGATGACCCCAAATAATAAAAGATAAAAGTGCTTGCATATCTAATAAGGCCGTCTTTCAAAGATCCAAAAAGATAGTAAATTTTGTTATTCTGCAAGAATTTGATATGTTGATTAGATTGGACAGCTAGTCAACCGTTCAGACATGAATAAACATGATTGACTCATTAGCATATAGACCAATATGTTAACATTGGTACACTAGCCTAGCTCCTTGTTCTTCTTCATAAGTGATGCATCCACAATAGTTATTTGAGTTTGTTTCACACAAGATCAAGAGTACATAAAACAACGGACTAAGTTAACTGTAATGAAGGATCTTTTGTAATCATTTGTTGGCATCTTGATCTTTGTATAAAATGAACTCAAAAAAATCATAAAATGCTAGCAAGATTGACAGTTTGGATTCATAGTTTGGACTTTGGATTTTGAAATGTCAAGGCAAATGAGAGGTTGAGGCACTGATATCCACCCCAAATAGAATAATGCAAGATCTATTTAAACTCACATGAGAATGAAAGACATCTGGAGGCAAAGATCGACTAGTATATGTTTGGACCAGTCCTGCACTCTGTTAAGACCTTATGGAGACATATTATGAGCTAATATTCTTCAAATCATTAAACAAACTGAAACGCCCAGAAATCTAGTTAACAAATTAATTTTTCATGCTTAAAGAGACAATTACATTGTTTGTGCCCAGCAATTCCTTGTCAGGTAGAACTGTTCTGAATTTAGACTTGAAGCATGACACCGTAAGAAGGACCCTGAAAACTAAAGAAACAAATAAACAACCAAATAATAATGAATTCAGCCCGTATGGGATCAACCGTCTTGAAGAGTATTACCAAAATTTAGTGGATAACTTCAGAGATTCAACAAAATTTCCCAGAACACTCTTCTCTTTAGTTTTCACAAATACCCTACAAAATTTGAGAATAACAATGTGAATAAATCATTAATCTTACTTAACAAGATCCCAACTTTGTAAAAAGGTATGACTTACTTTGTATCAGAAAATGCAAATGAGTCGATGTGCATTCTAGTCATAACACAAGTACCAAGAATAATAACCTTTGCCCATGCAAAATTAGCACACACCACATGAAAGTCTCTGACAGATACCTAGAAGCCATTAGTAAATAATCAAACATCAGCAATAAAAATCACGAAGTTTTCATGTTAAAAGAGATCGAGGTAGAGTTCAAAGACAGAATACATACAATAGCACCAATCCTGAGAGAATGGTGTGGTACAAGAAGTGTATCATGAATCAACAGCCAAACCTTCTTATCCAATTCAACTACCACACCATGCAAATAAATTCCCGTAACAATTCCTTTATAGGCTCCTCGAGAACGGTGCTTAGTAGGTAAATCACTCACAATGGAAGCACCTAATGAAACTTTGGTTTTAATTGTTGATACCAACATGATGTGTGATTCATTCCTCACTACTACCATTCTTTTTTTCAATCCTGAGAGGTACATTACCTTTCCAACAAGCTTAGCAAAAACAGGCCGCCATTTATGAGTAGGTTTGATAAAATAGACAACTTTTGACTCAGTAAACTGATGCAAGACACTCTTTTCATTCAAACGCCTTTTAGCACAGATGTCACACAAACAAGTGAGAATTTCAGCAAGAAATCCAACAGAATCCCCCATCTCACCAGTTTCAATCGGAAGAGTGAAAGTAAGGCTAACTGATTTAACCACACCAAATGCCGAAGAATTGGCTTTCACACCAGAATCTTGAGCCAATTTAAGTGGGAGAGAAAAAGACCTGCAAGGATCTGTATCCAGGGAAGGAAAACTCCATTGGATAATTTCTAACACTCCTTGACTGTTGCATTGCTCGATTGGAAGATAATTCCAAGCCATTACATGAATCTCTCGGCCAAGTATACCTGAATCAAAATCGACAATGTAGCAACAGATTGTTGAAGAAGAATCAGAGAAAGAGAGGCAGTGGTTGAGGCAGGAGCTGGTGCGGTGATCGGACAACTCAGAAAAGAAGTTGACAGTGCCAACGAGGAGCACTGGGAAAGATATTGGGTTAAAGGTTTTGTGGCTTGGGTTTGGGTTCGAGAGTAGGGTTTTTTCGAGTTTGATCCGTTTGAGAGGTCGAGAGGAGGAAGGTTGGAGTGAGGCAGCGCCATTGACGGGACAGGCGAGGCGTAAAAGGTCGGATACAGAGATATTTGTTAGGGTTTCCCCCATGGTGTGATAGCGTGGATTTTGGAGAAGCCAAACGACTAGGGTTTAATTAATAGGAGGAAAAGAGGCGGGAATGGAACCGGACAGTTTTCCCTGAAAAACGGAGACAGCTTCCTCCGAAAGCTTCGCGCAGTTCTTGTCATCTTACATACAAGAGAGCAGAGGGAGGGAGACAAAAAAAAATTTAAGTTGAATCGCGTTTGGTTGATAAAATAAGGTTGTAAATAGTCTTTATCCCCTCGTAACGGGAAGCTTTAAAAAAAATATATAGCCAATAGCGTATTTCAAATAGTATTTTTTATTTTTATAAAAATTATATTATATATTTGTACTAAATGTCAATATTATTTAGTTTCATAGAACAATAAATAATATCAAATTGATTAAAAAATTATAATATTCATATTGAACTAATACAAAGTCCAAATTGCGACTCAAAATATATATAGTAATACTAATATCATAAACTATCTATTTTTTTCTATTTAAAATATCTTCAACATCATAACATAATTTATCTTTTTTTCTATTTAAATTTCAAAATAACCTAGAAATTGAAAAGAAAAAAAAATCATACTTCTAGTAAAATAAACAGATGATCCTTGAAGAAATTCTTGTTAGTCCCTAAAATTTTCATAATTTAACAATTATTTATTTGATTTATTATCAGTTAAAAAAAAACTAAGAGCAAAATGAAAAAATTATTATAGGGGATTTGAATTTGATATAATATAATATTCATCAAAATTAAACAATATCTTCACCATTTATTTATTTTAAAGCTCATATAAATTGAAAAAAAAACAGCAAATGTTGCATAGCATGCGTTATTTGCGCTACACGCTATACGCTATAGCGGGCCGCTATTACCGCTATAGTGTCTATAGCGCAAATAGCGTGTTTTAATGCCATAGCATAGCGTTTGGTCTCCAAAAACGCTATAACGCGCTATTTAGAACACTGGATAAAATTATACGAGTAAAGTTAAGGTGTGATATGTGAGTATAACTTTAAAAGTATATTTAATTGATTTTAAATGCTGAATTTATATCGTTGAAATTAAATTTATTTGTTACTAAAAGTGGTCAAAGAAATAAATTTTTTATGAGTTATTTGTATATTTATTTTTTATTATTTTTTTTACCAATTAATTTGTAGGAAATAAACTCGAAAGTTTCAAAATTTTAAATGAACATGTATCACTCATAAAGTACATGGATTTCAACGGTTTGGATTCGGCATTTGAAATCAATCCAATATACTTTTAAAGTTGTCATTACCAAATTCTCTTGATGAGCACATCACACCATAGCTTTACTCAAATTATATTGAAAGTGAAAAGTTTAACATTGTATCATTATAATTAATAAAATTATTTATAAAATCATATAGTTGAATTTATTTTTACATAACCAACATGAAGTGTGTCTTATTGTATATAAAAAAATACAATAATTTGTGATGAGATAGTAAAACTCCGCATAATGCATATGAACTTTTAATTACAGTGCTGCATATTGCGTTTTTAATCTGCATATCCACATATTTGGACTATATATGGGGCCAAATGCTCAAAACCGCATAAGAGGGACTGCATGACATTTTGAGCACGACTGCCGACTGCATAAACACATGTGGCCGCATTTCAAAACACTAGTTTTTTCTATTAAAACTCATTTTAAATTTATAAAATGTCTATTTTACTCTTTGTATGTAACTTAGGAACATACCTTAGAGAGATTACTTAAAATTTGAAACATTTGAATACATCAGACCTTATAGCAAACTAATAGAAAGCAACAACCTGAAAAGTTCATTTTAAATTACATTATCATTATAAAGAATACTAATTTAAACTAAAATAAGCGTGGCCAATCTCCATTTCAATGTTTAGACCATCAGTGATGGTACTGGGGCTTTCAATACCAGTACAGTAAACTCCTTTTGAGCAGCCTGTCCAGATATTCGCGTTCAATTAATTGACCAGTCAACAAGGTGTTTGCAACGCTTCTAGTGCGTATTCGTCCAGCTGCGTGAGGTGCAATTTAAAAGAACTAACGGTCCAGATTAATCTCAGTTGAGCCAAACTCAATCTCAGGTACCTGGGGTGATACGGATTCTGATATAATTGCACACACCTCGCCACTGTTTAAATTTACATGTTCTTGTAAGATCTAACAGAGTATGTGTTTTATATGTCTTAAACGTAACGAAGTAACAAAGAACACGAATAGTGAAGAAATCGAATCAATTTAATTGAAACTCAAAGAAATGGGATACCGGGCCTTAGGCCAAATCTTAGTTCAAACTACAAAATTACAATATGATAGTCTGATTTGAATCCATAAATCTATTTGCCATTTATAGGCGAAGCTAATACCAAAGAAATTATCCAAAATCACTATCTAAATTGCTGTATTAGTTCTACGGACGCCACATCAGCCTCCAGGTCAGACTTTAGCCCAGAAGCTTCTTTGGAGAATTTTCTGACTGAACTCAGCTGACCCACACGTCACTGTCCGTAACCTTCCCATGGTCATTGGCAGATCATTAAAAAGGGAGCCAAGTCGCAGTATTATGTCTTCTAAACAATTTCCTGAGAGCTGCTCAAGAGCTCGTCTCTTTCAATTAGAACTTTGACGGAGTGAAAATCAGAGATGAAACGAGTCGATCGCAACCCGGGTCATGATAGCATATGCCACTGATCTTATCGGAAACAGGTACAGACAAAACCCAACCCAAGAGAGCTCAAAGGTAGCTTTTATACATTTGAGACATGGGCTGATCAATTCAACGGCTTCTGCTGCTGTTCTGACGCGATAAGAGAAATACCTGTGAGAATACCTGAGATATTTTATTATTAGTTTTTTGAGAAATAAATTCTCTTTTGGACGAAGCTCCTCAGAGAGAGGTCCATCAGAGTAGCAAATGAAATTGACAAACACATTAGCAACTGCAATGAAAAAGGCTTCCCAAGAGATCTCTTCCTGAGTTAAGTAAAATATATATTTTATAAATTTAAAATGACTTTTAATAGAAAAAAGAGAGTAAATTTGTGAGTTTTGAAGTTTAGAAGGATAAATATAACATTATGAATATAGAGGAAAATACGTAATTTAGATGTTTTTAAGGGGTATACATGAAATTCTTCCAAAAATTTATCATATATAAAGAGGTCAAACTTTCAATTTTGTTATTTTTATTTATTTCACATAATCTATACTGTCATCCATCCGATTTGTTTTCAATCTCCTATTATGTTCATCGGTTGGCTCCCGTATAATTTTTGTATAATCTCTTATTCAATATACTTAGAAACAATATATGATATTCTTAATACCTTTTTTCTAATAAACGAACTCTTGTACAAAAAAGAATGCGTCACAATTTCGCCTCGAAATAAATCTCACCGCGTGATTTTACATTATCTCTAGTTCTGTTGGCTAGTCCGGTATAAATCTAGATCAAACCCGAGTATCCGACCGATGAACCGCTAGGTCCACTACCAGTGTAACTTGCACACGGAGTTCAACACGAACAAGTTCACATATAATTACAGCTTCCTTGCCAAGAATAGGCGAAGGCTTTAATAATTGATCCAACCGGGCCTTCTTTAAGGCCAAGTTCAAAGTACGCGTCTCGAAATTCATCGTCTTCCCACTCCGCACTCTCTCTCGGTCGATCGTGATAAGTTATAACCGTGCTATTATATGAAACCGATAATGGCTTAACACCAGCGATCGGTGCTGGGAAAAGCACCTAATTGCGCCTGATTAGGTCTTTGGTCGGTGGGATTGACTGAGAATTTAATATTCCTAGTTTTTTGGTAATTTTAAAATGCCTTTTATTTTGTTTCTTTTCAAATTTGATCGAGATAATCACTTAATTTTGATCTGGTAAGCGAAATTTTTTACCATCGTCTTCCCTTTTCTTTTCTTTTGTGGGAATTTGGGGACAATATGCCTCCAAAGAGCTTGTTTTGATAACTTTAAGAATGTTAGTGTTTACGAAACATTTATCTTTGAAATTGAGCATTTACATTTGAAACACATTGTTTCGTGTAGTTCCTTTGCTAAGGTTATCTGATACTGGTCAATATTTTGGAGCGACATTTCAGACAATAGATGAAAAGAGGGGATGTTCGATGATTTTCAATTTTCGATTTTTATTATTTGTTCTTAATTTACTCTTTTACTTTTTCTAACTTACTGTTTATTCCTATTATTTGCTTCAGCAACACAATTGCTGTCACAAATCATCAGAGATCAATTCCAAAGACCACAATGGATACTATCAAGCGTTTCACTCACTGGTTTCGAGGCTCTAAACAACCCCGACAAATCTCATCAGATTCATCTCAAATCTCTTCTTCTTTCCGATCAGGGTTTTATGACCCCGATTCTTCAAGCACGAAAACCCCGATCCGTTTTTCTCCAAGACAGGTAAAAAAACCCCGACAGTGCACCATTGACAAGGAGTACAATGTAGTTTTGGTCCCTTCAGATGGGGAGTGCATGTCTGAGTCTGATTCTGATGGGTCAGATTGGTCAATTGGTTGGTTGGAGCCTCACGGGCCGGGTTTTGAACCCGGGAGACAACAAAAGGATTCAAGCTTTGCAGTTCTTGTGCCCTGCTACAAAACCGGTACCATCCAGCAAGAGGCAAGCTCCTTCAACAGGCTTTCAAGTGTGGGGCCCAATGACAGGACTGTCTCTGGTGAGTTCAGAATTTTCTCGGCGTACTGTACATACTGGTACCGAACCTGACTTAGACTGTTTACAGAGTACTGACTGGTTAATCTCTGTTTGATCTGTAGTTGTGTTGATATTACATTTGTTCTTTGACTGGTACAACCATGTGCTGTTTATATTTTTGTTCAGTACCAATTGATCCCAACTGGTATAAAGAGGGAGTTAATTTGGTACAACATATAGCTATGCTATTTATTTGTTTTATGCAGATGGCGAAAGCTACATTCAACAATGGCTTTCTTCTCTTCCTGACCCGGAGGACCATGATGATCACTTTCAGCAACGAAATATAACATCATTATCTAAAAAATCATGAGACATATTTTTGTTTAGTCTAGATTTGATTACTGTCTCTGAAGGCACGAAACGACTGAGGTTTGTGCCTCTCAAGTTTGCCACCTCTTGTAAATATTCTTGGAAATTTATCCAAAATATGCTATACCTAGATGTTGACCCAAAACTTTATAGGGATTTTACTGCTTTTAGTTTAGAATCAATTAGCCATTTATACTTCATAGGTTTGGCTTGGGAATATTTATACATATTTTTTTTTAGTTTGTACTTGTGTCTCCAGCTAGTGTAATCACAAAGTACGTATTATTTATAGCAAATATTGGTAGTATAGTGGATTTTACTTTTAAAAAATTGATTTACCTATTATCCTTGTCTAAATGTACATATTTTGTTTTGGTAATCTGTTTTCTGCGAATATCTCGTTAGTCGTTATATATCCTCGAACTATTTGTGTGCACCGTTAAGAGAATCTCTGCCAATAGGGATGTTCATTGGGTCTGGTTTAGTTGGTTTTGAACCAAACCAAATTAGTTTGGACCAAACATTTTGGTTTTTTCGGTTTAATGGTTCGGTTTGTTTTTAAAACCGAATTATAACTTCGGTTCGGTTTGAAAATTTTCAAAACCAAAATAACTGAACCGATCGAACCTTCATATATTATGAATTTGGTTTGGACCGTTCTATTTTATTCTTAATACCTCAGTTGATTTCTTAAACAATTGCTTTAAATAAAAAAAATTAATATATTTTGGTTTGAATCAAATAAATCGAAATAGAACTTTAGTTTGGTTCTATTTTTAAAACCGAATTATCACTTTAGTTGCCTAGTTCGGTTCGGTCGAACCGATGAACACCCCTACCTGCCAATATTGAAATCAAACCGAACCGATAAACACCGGTACCTGCCAATATATTGCACAACAGACTGACAGAGGAAGGAAAGAGAAGGATATGGATAGAAACCAGTAAATATATACCAACAGGCAACAGAGAGAATCAAATTTTTTTAATTTAAATTCTATATCCAAACACGGTCCGTTGGATAAGTCAAAAGAAACATTCGACAAAGATGCTTAATTAAAGAACATGAGAAAATAAATTAAGCTAGGTGATGCTTTTAGGAAATTAAAATAATATATTAACGCCGATCATATCTCCATGTGCTGTGTAGTTACGCATTCCTGAAGAAAGGGGGTGATCATACGACCATTTTTGCACCTTTTTCTTATTTTTGTTGGGTTGTTGGTTTATTTATTCCTTTTCTCCTTCGTTCTTTCGCATGGACTGGTTGCCCTTCATTAAAAGGTCTAAAATAGTTCAGTTTTTCTTCTGAGTAAAAAAAAGGGTCTAATCAAATTTGTTTTCGGTTGAAATCAAAGTAAATAGTCAAATCAAATTTGTTTTCGATTTTCAAAAATAGAAATGAACAAATTAATAGAAGTAAATTTTGTTTTGTTCAATTCAACCGAAATAAACCTATTGATACTATTATTAATAAAAAAATATACATTTTCATTCACTAATTGTTCAATTCCATACAAAATATATATACATATTTCCTTAAATATTTAAATCAAAATGAAAGAAATAAAGCGATAATTGAATCAAACAAAATATATATCATATCTTGAACCAATGTAATTCGGTTGGTTCAATTTGGTTTGATTTAGTCGGTTTTGAAAAATCTAAACCGAACCAGTATATTCAAACCGAAATAATTCAAAGTTCAATTAAACTGATTCATTAAACTGAAATTTTTCGGTTTGGTTGAATATCGAACCGAAATAATTCAAAGTTCAACGAAACTGATCCATTAAATTAAAATTTTTCGGTTCAGTTGAATATCAAACAAACCAAACGGTTTGAAAACCACTGATCCTAAATAATGTCAGCATGCCGATCGGACACATTCATTAAATGGTCGAGTTCTCTATGCCGAACATGGTCATGTAATTAATTATTTAATTATCATATCCTTTTCTTTTTCTTTTTCCCTCTTTAAAAGCCTGTGGGAAAATATTTGATGTTATTCCTTGCAGCTTAGTGCAATCCTCTTTCGGTTCTCTCCAGCATGTAATGCCATGCCATGCCAGATTGCCACCGAGCTAGATCATTATTTATTTATTATAAATTCTAGCTAGCTAGGAAAAAGGCGAGTCACCTTTATCCATTCTATTATTGGTTTTTTAAATAGTGCAGTATATATTTGCATAGGAATAGGTAGACTTTTAATTTGTGCAAAAGCGACATTAATTTTCGACTCCCCAACAAAAATCCAATTTCTATATTTCAAACAAATTTAGCTCTTCTTTTCTTTTCTCAATCTCCTAATAAAACGACATAATTAGCTTTATGCTAATAAGTCCATCTTTGTGGCCCAACATACACATGCACAACTTCATCACTTTTTTTTTTTTTTTTTTTTCATATGATAAGATTTAATTCTTAAAATTCTCTGTTTTGTTTTCTTCGCTACGTAAAAGTTGATGCACAAGAAATATATTAACTTGTTGACAATTGTTTTTTTTACTATAGAAATTTGAAGGAAGCACATCTAGCAAATATAAGAGATAAGAAACCAATAAATGGAGCTTGTGTAAGATGCAATCATCAAATTAAATAGGATACACCTTTTTTTTTTTTTGAAGAAAAACAAAAGGTACAGAAAATTAAATAAGAAAAGATACTTTCTGCTGAAGATAAGATTCCAACCTAACATTTGTACTTTTTTTCACTATAATAAATGAATTAACAAGAATTGAATAGCTAGAGAGAAAACTAATAAATCCAAGTAAAAGAACTCAACTTTATGATCTCACATAATTCAACAAACAATCAACTACATGACTACACACTTAATTATACCAACCCCACCCCCCCAAAAAAAAAAAAAATAATAATAGATAAACAAATACACCTTAGTTATGTATAACACATATAATTAACTAATAAGACCTATACAATTAAGTAGCCAATCCAATTCCTTCTAAAACTCCTTTACTATTCTTTCTTTATCCATGCATGCATGTAACAATCCCTTGTGTTGTTACTCAACATACAACTTTGAAAGAGTTCTCAAGAGAATAACCCTTAACCTTAACTGTTGGATGTAATCAGCTGTACGAATCAAAAGCTGATCAGCAGGTACATCTCTACCACCCGGTACGATCCTCTGCAGCTCTCTCACCTTTCTTCTCAGAGAAGATGCCACGTGTCGCATCTCTCTTCTCCGGCGAACACCTCCCCGCTTCTTTAGGTGTTTACATTGTCTCTCCATTGCAAGCGAGAAAGGCAGAGGAAGGTGGAGAGAAGAGCCAACAGAGGAGAGAGAGAGAGAGATATATGGTCGCTTGGTAGGTTGTGAAGAGAGAACGTGAGGTGTTTATAAGAGAAGGAGAGAGAGAAGGGGGTAGGGAAGGGAGGCCATGTGCGCCGAGCCGCCTACCAGGAAAAAGTAATGGCTGGACATGTTCTAATAAAAATATAAAGTTTGCCATAATTTCATTATGTTCAGTATATATCTTCTTATATCTTATGTATCTTATAAAATAATTAATGTTCAGTATAAACTATACAAAAGATAGACACTTTTTGCGAGATAAAAAGTGATTTTTCGCGACAGAGTACTATTATTAACGTGCCTTTTCTATTTGTGACGGAGTCCCGTTATAAATGTATTTTTTTCTCTCGCAAAAAGTGTCTATTTTGTTGTTGTAAATTTTCTGTACCAACTCGGTCTATATTACAAGAAAAATAAAAGATAAAAGTTGGTATAGTGCATACTTTACTAATTTTTATTTTTATTAAAAATTGTGTACACCATTCGGAACTCTAATAGAAATTAAACTTAAATCGGTCTAATGTCCATTCGAAACTGTTTGATTTATTTCACGATCTATGTGTATCACTTCAATATTTGTACATAATACTAATGACTTCAAAAAAAATATTCATATATACACACTGTTTTAATATTTGTGTAGATCAAATATATACAGATTATGGAACAAATCAAACAATTTCGAACAAATATCAAATTGATTTGAGTTTCATATCTATCATACGTACCTTGCTTCTATTAAAAATTACCTCCCCTTTTTAGCTGATTCTCTCCTTATTTTTATCTATTTCAACATTATCAATGAAACAAAACAGTATTGCCACGTTATACAAAATATTTTGTTATTTCACGAATCATCCATAATGTGAAATTTTTTTTTTTACTAAGATAGTAAGATCTGATAAAAAAATCGTGATCTTCGAATATAGAGTAGGATTGAAATGTTTTATTGTTTTAGTACTTTAATTATGCTATACGGCCATGGTGTTATTTTAATTTTTAAAGATTAAATAGTCGATTTGAAATACTCAGTATAATATTCACAGTAAAATATACTTAATGACCAAATATTATATTTTTTCTTGAAAATTTTCTACTATTTTCTAAACAAGTATAAAATTATCGTTTTTCAAAAGATTTTGAATCATTCAAAAGCAATGATTTTATAACTATCTAAAAAGTAGAATTTTCAAAAATTATAAAATTTGGTCTCCAAATCCATTTAAATATAAAAAAATGTTGAGCGGTTTGAATTGATTATTTGGACTTTGAAAACGAAAAAAAAATATGACTTATGACTTATGACTAGAGCACGAAAACAATAAGACATATCTCCATTCTTATATTAAGCATGTAGCTGTCCTGATCTGCCAACTACTGTAATTAAAAGATAAAATTTCAGATTGAATACGAGCCATCCAATCAAATAGTCTACCTTTTTTTAATTCAATGCATCATTTTCATGATTTTTTGTGTATAGAAGTCTAAAGTTATTTAGATATGTACTCGTCACACATACTATATATGATTTGGTTAGAATTAAAATTGAGTACTTAAATTGGCAGTGGTACAATAAAAAAACTATTGATATCTTATTATTTTTTTTTTTATCTCCTTAAATTGTTTCTATGATTTTCCTGATTCTCCCATTTTTTTTGTTTTTCTCCAAAAACAAATTTACCAGTTAAGAAAATGTAAAGATTGATGTCTTATTTTTTTTCATCTCCTTCAATATATATAATCTCACTGAATAAGAAATAGAATATATATATTGAATAATTATTTTCTTCATTAGTCTATTATTTTGTGAAAATATGTTAATTTTTTTCATTGGTCTACAGTTGAGGTTTTAATTTTTTTCTCTTTAATTTTTTTTTTCTAGAAAAATTGTTCGACTTTACCAAAAAGATATACATGAATGTCGATAAATAAGATACATATCGAATGGAGATATTTCAATCTTTATTGATCTAAAATTGTCTTTGCTAACATTATACTCAACCTATATCAGTACAATACACTATCTGTTAAAATTAACAACAAAAACAAATAATGAATAATTATTAAATAAATTGATAAGCCTATAAATTATTAATTAAATAAAACAATAAAAGACCTTCAAAAAAAAAAACAATAAAAAGTGTGGTATAAATCAATCTTCGCATAAATTATGAATTATAAAAAATTATCAAATATCATATAAATCATTCTCATGTTAATATAAATTATAATTAAATCAATCTCATCAATAAAAATAATATATTTATATACATATAATTTTATATTATTCTATATAAAATTATTGTCCGTACGTATCCTCATTTGCTAACATTATACTCAACCTATCTCCGTATACATATAATTTTTTATCGGAAATATAGCGAGTAATCTGCTTAAATCCAGGGTTTAGGTGTAGTGGACCTGGTCTACGCAAGAGGTGTCGGCTGCGGGAAAGTGGAAGGAGTTTCGTCGTCTAGCTGAAGGTGGGACCCGCTCGTGGACGAAACGTCCTGTCGTGTACACGTGTCTGACAGCTTCGACTGGGACCCAAACGCAGTACCATTGAGATTTCCCATAACTTCTTTTGGGGTAAATGTCAAACACCTTGCGACTACTTACACGTGGCATAACATGCACGTGTTCATGCACTGCTCCATTTAATGTCCAGTCACCAACTCCCTACCGCCATCAATTGCATACCACAAAACTATCTTCTTACCGGTACCGAGTTCGACAAGTTCAATCCAGTAGATATTAATTCCACACCTAACTCAGTCTTCTTTGAGTGTGCTCCAGTTGAAGATCGAAGTCTCTCATTAAAGGGAGGGGAGGAAAGATGCGCTCAGTTCGTTGTTGCCTGTTTCGTTTACTTACTTCAGAAATGAATATATTAGAGAGGAGAGAAAAAGAGACGGCACTGTGACAAAGGAAAGCGTAAAAAGTTGCAAAATTCGTAACTTCCAATTCGAAATGTGAACAGAGTAATACAGTCGTGTTCTCTTTCCTTCTTTTTCCGTCTTTTTCTGCGTGACAGACTTCTGAAGCACACCCTTATTTGCACAGACGATGAAAAATAAAAGCTATCTTTGGTTGCTGATAGAGGCTAATTAATTGATTTGACATAAACCATAAAGTGTACCAATCAATTGTACATGGTCATAATGTTACAAATTAATTGGATGTATCGTGCCTAAGAAGTTATGTACAGGAGAAATAATTAAGTACCTTATTATATTAAAGAGAATTTATTACTGCTTTTGTTAATTAATTTTGGCACTTATGATGTGTTAATCGATTCGGTTCAGTTAAACTGGTAAACCAAAGTTTTATTCGGTTTTTAAAAATATAATCGAATTGATTAAAATAGACTTACAAGTCAAATTAAAACCGAATTAAATTTTAATTTGTTCGGTTGAACCCAAATAGATAGATTAATCATAAAATAAAAATAATTTGCTAATTCTTTGAATTTTTTAAGATGGTTTTAAAATTTTTGTTTGGTTCGGTCTAAACGTTTTTAAACTAAACCAAGTAATAAACATTATGTCATAATTTTTTATCAGTTCAATCTAAACGTTTCAAAAAAAAAAAAATTTAAATAGAACAATAAATCAGTTTTAAAAAATAAACCAAACCAATCAATTTAACCGGAAAAATGAACCGTATAATTCGAACTCTCACGATTCATTTAAAACCGATCGATTAAACCGCGCAGAGAAACACCCTTAATTATTATAATATACGATATATATATATATGAGTGGGGTTAAAATGCACCCTCCTTTTTGTGCTCCAAACGTGCACCCTCCTCTCGTTTCTTCATTTTTAAAATTCAAATAGTTGATTTGAATCTACCAACGTGTTCTACATATTAAAATGTGCTTGGAAACCAAATTTTACATTTTTTGAAAATTTTTTACTATTTTTTCAGAATTTTTGAAAATCATCACTGTGCTGAATTTTTTATTATTGTTAAGTTTAATAAAAAATTCTGAAAAAATGGTAAAAAATTTCCAAAAAATGTAAAATTTGGTCTTCAAGCACATTTTAATATGTAGAACACGTTGGTAGATTCAAATCAATTATTTGAACTTTAAAAATAAAGAAACGAGGGAAGGGTACACGTTTGGAGCACAAAAAAGAGGGTGCATTTTAACCCCACTCTATATATATATAGTTTCATTAGGTTGGTAGCTAGCTAGCTAGCATTTAAAAATAGGGTCCAATAATTTGAGTAGCTGTAGCGTTTGTGCCATTATACGGTTAGTATAGAGTATAGACAGACGATCGATCGAACCAACACGTTGCAAACTGCCTTAAAACGACCGGACCACTCTGCATAATTAATTAAAGATTACGACATGACAACATATATAATTAATATATATAATTGAAACATGGATCCTTTAATTGCAAATAAGCCATGCATATATATTAGCCAAGTTGGCTCTCTTATATATTAATTATTCCCTTAATTAATTTACAACAATTTATGCTTACTAGATTGCATCATATCAAGCATGTGGATAGAGCCCGATACGCTAGCTAGCTAGCTTTCTTCCCAAAAATTAGGCTTCGCTTGCCTGGATTTGGCGCTATACGGCCATACCTGCTATTAATTATACGTCTACAAATTAATAAATACATGTCGGAGAGTTAGCAGGAAGGCAATTCAATCTGTCATGCATTAATATATATATATATATATATAGTTAGGCTGGGGTGCTATGGATAGCATAGTGGCCTCCTGTGCTACGGCTCAATATTCAAGTTTTCAAAATTCAAACGGTCGATCCGAACCGTTCATTGTTTAATCCATATTGAAATATGCTTGGAGACCAAATTTTACATTTTTTTTGAATTTTTTTACTATTTATTAAGTATTTTTGAAACCGCTGTTTTCCAGTGATGCAGAATTTTAATAAAAACAGCGATTTTGAAACCATCTTAATAAATAGCAAAAAAATTCAAAAAAATGTAAAATTTGGTCTCCAAGCACATTTCAATATGGATTAAACAATGAACGGTTCGGATCGACCGTTTGGATTTTGAAAACTTGAATATTGAGCCATAGCACGGGAGGTCACTATGCTATCCATAGCACCCAGCCTAACTCTATATATATATATATATATATGGGTCTGTCTAAATTGCTGCTGGCAGCAGTTCTGCCCAGGTGCTGCCGGGGCTATTTTTAGCCGTGTGATGTCCAAACAACAAATCCAAACCATTAGATGTTTAATCTATATTATAATCTACTTGGAGACCAAATTTTACATTTTTTGGAATTTTTTTACTATTTATTAAGCTGGTTTGAAAACCGCTGATTTCAGTAATTTTCTGCAACATTGAAATCAGCAGTTTTCAAACCAGCTTAATAAATAGTAAAAAAATTCCAAAAAATGTAAAATTTGGTCTCCAAGTAGATTATAATATAGATTAAACATCTAACGGTTTGGATTTGTTGTTTGGACATCACACGGCTAAAAATAGCCCCGGCAGCACCTGGGCAGAACTGCTGCCAGCAGCAATTTAGCCACAGCCTATATATATATATATATATATATATATATAGTATGGCTAATTTGCTACCAGCAGCATTTCAGCAAAGTGCTGCCAGCTCTGTAAGCCGTTGGATCTGAAATTAGATTCGTGCCACGCTGATTTGAATTGACGGAGGAAGAAAAATCAGCCCCGTTTCCACTTTCGATTGACCTGTTCGGCTCTCTCTCTCTCTCTCCGCTCAATCTCTCTTTTTTTTTTAAAACCCTCTCCGCTCTCTATCCCTCTCTCGTTTGCGCGCTCTCTCTCTCTATCCCTCTCTCGTTCGAACTGCTGTGCCTCGCTCAATCTCTCAATCTCCTTCTCAGCCTTACGAGAGATCATCGCTGTGCCTCGCCTACCCATAGTGGTCCTCCTGTCTGGCCGCCTCTCCCTGGTTAGCGTTACTCCAGGTCAGCCCAACTCGAGGTACAAGTAGGGAGGGAAAGAATTTCTTATAGGAGTGCTGATTAGAATTTTTCTGGTAAATAATTTCTGAAAATTGCTGATTTTAGCTTGAACAAGCTAACTGGTGCTATCCCGAATATTTGTACAAGCAATTTATTGCTTGAGGAGTTGAGACTTCCTAATAATTTGTACAAGCAATTCTATATTTCCGTGGCTATAAATCTGGTATATCTATATTGTACTTGATATTTATTTTGGATTTTAATTCTTTCTTTCTCTTTGTTTCTCTGAATTTAAAAATATTAACTTTTATTTTCTGTAGATGGTTGTCAGCTGAACCTAGATGAAATAAAAAAAGAGCCTTCCTTCACATTCTGTTCAAATCCTAGAGAAGTTAAAGTGCACTTTTATGACACAGGAGATATATTTACCATTAAAAATACTAGCACCAGTATGGTAAAAAGCGAATGGCCCACCATTTTTTTAGGTGTTGCTTTGACTGGTACCAATTTTATAGTACAGGTACACAACTTAGATGTTTCTTTCACTGGTACCAATTTTACAGTACATGCACACAATTTCTTTAGGTGTTGCTTTTGTTACTATTTAAACAATTGATCAATTTCACAGTTCGTGTAGCTTGCAAATGCTGAGTGGTAAGTACATATATAGGAACTTCAAAGAAAATTAAAATATGTAATTTTTTATTGGACCAGAGAAAAATTTCAGTTTTAATTCTTATTCTGTAATTTTTTTAGAGCTGCCAGACTAAAATCTGAAACTGACTCTATATCAATTAACTTTAATTATCTTGCTTCTCCTCAACGAACTTAGATATATATCCATCAAATCTTTCTGATTTTCTATTTTTGTTGCATTATAATGCTAATTTCTGGTTTATGGTTTGTTTTTCAATGTGTAGGTATTAGGTGCAGTTCAGAATCAGATGTCAAGAGAGTTCCAGCAAAGGCATGGATGTAATTAGAGCATTATGTTAGGAAGTTAAGCAAGTCCCAGCAAGGGCACTGATGTAATTAGAGCATTATGTTAGGAAGTTTAAGTGAGTCCTAGCAAGGGCACTGTGTACAAAATTAAAGATGTGTGGATAATTTTGTAAGTGTAACAACCTTTATATTTATCAATGAAAAAGTGCCTCTCGTTTCAGAAAAAATTGTTTTTGCTTATCATTGTTTTTAATTTATTTTCTTGCTGAAAATTGTTGTTTTCCTATCTGTACCAATACTGGTATGTATCTGATTTTCTACTGTGCATCAACTGTTTGTGGTATTGCTCAAGTAAATCTTTTCCTGGTACAAGATTCCCAAGTGCTATCTTCTTTTTTTTGTATCTGCTGCCTTTTCAATTTAACCTTTCTTCTTTTTTTGTACAGGAAAGTAAAATGACAGAAAAAAAACAAAAGAGAGAAAATTAAAAAAATGTAAAAACTTGGAATTTTACAAAAAAAGGCCCATTATCTTCTCTTCCATGTACCAGTCAGTTTCCGTACCAGTGTAGTATCTTTTTCAACATATACAACTTAACTTCTCCAATCTCTTGCATCAGTTTATGACATGATAATGTTGGTTTAGTGTTCTACATAAATCTTGCATCAACTTAGAAATCACAACAAAATACAGAGAGCAACGGTAAACAAAGCACCATTTCTATGACAATACCAAAAATAACATCATTCATAAAAAGCACCACATCATAAAAATTACACTTTTATTAAGACACCAACTTTGATCATGTTTATACAAACATGAATTTACAAAATATTACTTCTATGGTTCTATCATTATACTAAAATTACCTTTTTTTATGACTATACCTAAAATACCCTTCTATTATGTTCATACAGACATGAATTTACATCTCTCTCAAGCTAACATCTGAGTCACATATGCACTATCAATCCTAAGACAAGTTCACTATCATATGCATTATCGTTTTCACTTTCATCATCTTCCTTCATTCGCATATGATTCTTGTGCTTGACCCTTCGCTATTTCGCATCCTTCAGTTTCTACAAAATAGAAGATAGTAATTGATAGACCTAAATTATATATATATTCGATCTGATTTTTATCACGAAATAACACTAAATATCTTGTATTTTGAATATAAAGTGAATATATTACATCTAGGATCAAGTTACTGCGTTTCCTTGGTTTTAACTTACAGGAAATTAAGAAAAATGAAGAAAAACCGAAGAAAAATGTCCACTGCGAACACACGGTTTGGAATATGGCCAAAATAAGTACTTAGATGGATTTCTGGACGCGCGCCAATTTTAAAAAGGTATAATAAGCTATACATCAAAATCCGTGCGGATGCACGGATCTCGATGCAGCCGCACTCTGGTCGCACAGGAAAAGTCCGAGCCTAGTGCGGATCTTGATGCATCCGCAGTGCGGATGGTACTGTAGCAGTGCGGATTGTGAGGACGGTACTGTAGCAATGCGGATTGCCGTACGGACGCACTGTAGCAGTCAGCCAAAAATAGAGTCTGAACTTAAAACGGTCATAACTTTTGACTCGTAACTCCGATTAAGGCTTATGACCACTTTTTGGAAAGCTAGCGAGAAGATCTACAACATGAGAAACTAAAAACTAAAATTTTTCTCAGTGCGGATCAGCTCACCCGCAGTGCGGCCCGGAGAACCCGCACTGGACCCGCAGAAAGCCGAAATTGCACGTTTTTGATAGTTTTTCTATTTTTGGTGCATCATGGACGCATTTTGACAGCCACATGTGGACAAGACAATCCTGAAAAACAATCCAAATATAACACCCACTAACTCCACTTCCTAGGCTCTTAATTGGACATGATCCTTGACTATAAAAGATGGGGGTTCATTCTCCATTCATATCATCTCTTCGCAAAGATCATCATCCACACTCATCTCATCTCTTTCCATTCATCATCCCTCATTCTTTCATTCTCTCTCTACACACACACACAATTCTTAGCGATAAATTCTGGAGAAAAGGAAAGCTTTCAAGCAAGGAGAAGAAGGGTTTCCTGAGCAAGAAGTCGGCAAGATTGAGGACTTTGATCAAATAAAGGGTGTAATCATTTTTTATTTCATTTCTTCTTACTTTTGCCAATTTTTGTAATGGATCTCTCCATAAGGGAGTAGTTCTCTCTCTAGGGGTTTAGGTCAATGCATGAACTTGTTTAATTCTATTTTTTCGGTTATTTGTTTTTATTATGATTGTTTTATGGGATTTGATTGTTAATTTCTGTGATTTAATCATTTGTATTAATTATATAGTTAGTACTTGAATTGTAGTATCCCGTTTTGGATTCGAAAGAACCAAAATTGACTGTGATCAATAGGATAGTACCAAACTATGAATGCAAATACTTTAGGTTTAGGTTAAGATTGTAACCAATTTAATCTAAGCCGGAACTATAGAAATTAAGGTTAGGAATTTTGGTGAAGAACCTAATCGTGAAGTCAAACCCTAATTAGGACATCTCAATTCAAATCGGGTATTGGTATGATGGACTTAATTGCGAAGTACCAATATTTGAGGAGAGGAGAGACTAACAAGAGCTTATAGGTCTAGGTAGCTAGGGTGGGGAACTTCATTGAGAAGTTCGAGTTACCTAGGCACGTTATTAATTTACGAAAGTAACCCTTAATAACATATTAGGTTAGAAACCTTATCAAATCATACATGAATTCAAACAAATACCGAATTAATAGAGTTAGCAAGGAATTGTAGACCAAAGACCCCTAGATCTCTAAATCTTGATAGCAAACCAATTCCCTTCTTTTACTTTTATTTACAATTATTGTTTCAAACTCCTTTCTTTTGGGTATTGAACCCAACCTTAGGAATTGTTAGAACAAACCCCCCAATTTACTTTTATGGCACTTTATTTTATTTTCTGAAATTTATTACTAAAGTTTGAACTAAGTTTTTATCGTACTCCCTGTGGATCGATACCTAAAATACTACTTTGATAGAATTGTGCACTTGCAATTTAACTCAAACGCGTGTTAAAGGTTTAAAATGTACATCTTATTGTACTGAAACTTTGTGCATACGCTTTTGCGCGCATCAGTAATGCAAGTTATAAAAAAGAAGAAATAAAAGAAAATAATATGGCCAGTTGCATGCTATAACCCATGACAGGAACAAGTGATAATTTTTCAAAACATGAGATATTCTTACTTCACAAAAAAACTACAAAAATTATAACAATTCCCGTTGACCAGTCTCAACCGATAACTTAACATTGTATCTGTATCCATTTATTACGCTCTGATTATGGAGAAATCTATCCAATCTAGACTTGGCTATACTTAAATTACCTCAATAAATAAAATTTAAACTTCCAAGTTTTCTGGATTTAGAAGGAACTCACCTCTAAAAGGTAGCAAATACGAGGAAGAATACTCATCCTGACAAGCCCAGCAGTAACATCTTGTCCAGCCACAACCATGTCATCTATAACAGTTCTGTTTCCATCTTCACTGTCATTTTCATGAAAATCTGGCAGCAAATTTGATGGCTTGGTGTTGTATTTCCAAAACCCTCCTTAAAGAAACCCTTGGTTTAGATCAGGCATACTTCTAAACACAGGATTCGTGCATATCTCTCTCTCATGAACTGCTAATTTCTGAAATTAAGAGAGGTTTTAAAAAAATATAAATTTCTAGAATTCATTTCTTTTTGTTATCATTGAATCATGGAACCCAGACAGCCAATCAACTGTTGCCTTTAAGGTTGTTACATCCATAATGTGTATACATTCACCCTTTTTTTCAATTGATAATTACAGTAAGAACTCGTTGATTGTATATTACTTTATTCTAATTACCAAAGATACAATGAAATAACACTAATTTTGACTAATTTGGCTTGAAATTGAACTAAAGAGAATTACCTCGTCTAGGGTTTTCACAAGCTTTGATTAATTGCTGAGAGAGAGAGAGAGAGCGCGCTAAAGGAGAGGAGCGACAGTGGACTGCGAGGAGGATAGAGAGGGAGGGAGGGGATGGGCGAAATCCGTGGAAAGAATCGCGATAGCGACCAGCGGAGGGAGGGAGAGTGATAGGAGCGCCGCGGAGGGAGGGACCGAGATAGCAGCGCTGCGGAGGGAGGGAGAGAGATATCAGAGCCGCGGAGGGAGTGAGGGAGAGCTTGGGGGATGGCTTGGCGGAGAGGGAGGAGAACCGACGCTCCGAAGAGGAAGAGCGCGTAAATGAAATAGCAATTTTAGAGAGAGACGGAGGAGACGAAAAATAATTTCCCTGATCGCTCCCGTTATTTTCTGATGATCAGCGCAAATCTGATTGATGAATGAACGGTAAATGTTATTGGCAGCACTTTGATGAAATGCTGCTGGCAGCAAATTAGCCATACTCTATATATATATATATATATATAGAGGAGGGATCAAGTTACAACATTTTTTGAGTTACAACAAGTTACAACAAGCATTATTTATATTTTCAAAGTCCAAATCATCGATCCAAACCGTTAGATGTGATCTCTACAATAAAATGTGCTTGGAGACCAAATTTTACATTTTTTGAAATTTTTTTACTATTTATTAAGGCGGGTACAAAATTCAATGGTATGAATTTGACTAGTTTTTGTACCCGCCTTAATAAATAGTAAAAAAAATTCAAAAAATGTAAAATTTGGTCTCCAAGCACATTTTATTGTAGAGATCACATCTAACGGTTTGGATCGATGATTTGGACTTTGAAAATGTAAATAATGCTTGTTGTAACTTGTTGTAACTTGATCCCTCCTCATATATATATACATATATATAGAGAGAGAGAGAGAGATAGGCTAATGTGCATTCGAATGTATATGGTTCGAAGTGCTTACGGTTCAAATTTGAAATTTCAAAATCCAAACGGTCGATCCGAACTGTTCATCTTGTTCTCCATATTAATATGTGCTTGGAGGCCAAATTTTACATTTTTCTGAAATTTTTTTACTATTTATTAAGCCACTTTGAAAATCACTGATCCAACGGTTTTACTGTTTTGTGCAGCCACCGTTGGATTAACGATTTTGTAAAATACTTAATAAATAGTAAAAAAATTCAGAAAAATGTAAAATCTGGTCTCCAAGCACATATTAATATGGAGAACAAGATGAACGGTTCGGATCGACCATTTGGATTTTGAAATTTTAAATTTGGACCGTAAGCACTTCGGACTATATACATTCGAATGCACATTAGCCTATCTCTCTCTCTCTCTCTCTCTCTCTCTATATATATATATATATATATATATATATGATGAGGAGGGATCGGATTACACCTCATTTTTGGTGACATCAGGTGACAATGTCCATTTTTGAAATTTCAAAATTCAAATAGTCGATCCAAACCGTTCAATATGATGGATATATTAAGAGTAACTTGGAAATCAAATTTTACATTTTTCTGAATTTTTTTTACTATTTATTAAGTATTTAACAAAATCGCTATATTCAGACCGTTGAATTTTTGAACCCCTCTAAATAAACCCAAAAAAATTCAGAAAAATGTAAAATTTGATCTGCAAACACATTTTAACATATCCATCAAGTTGAACGGTTTGGATCGACTATTTGGACTTTGAAAATGGACGGTGTCATCCGATGTCACCAAAAAATGGTGTCATTTGATCCCTCCTCATATATGATATAGATGATATATATGGAGAGAGATTGGCTAAGATTAAAGTAGTAGTTCCTGAGCTTTGGTGCTACCAATTTGTTTTTCAATTTTCAAAGTTCAAAACGTCGATCGGAACCGTTCAAGTTGATCTCTATATTAAAATGTGTTTGGAGACCAAATTTTACAATTTTCTGAATTATTTTACTATTTATTAAGACACTTTGAAAATCGCTAATCCAACGGTGACTTCTGATTTTACTGTTTTGTTAAGCCATCATTGGATCAGCGATTTTCAAAGTGGCTTAATAAATAGTAAAAGAATTCAGAAAAATATAAAAATTGGTCTCCAAGCACATTTTAATATAGAGATCAACTTGAACGGTTCGGATCGACATTTTGATCTTTGAAAATTGAAAACGAATTGGTAGTACCAAGGCTCAGGAACTACCACTTTGATCTTAGCCAACCTATATATATATATATATATATATATATGGCAATCAAGCTAAACCAATTAATTATTATATATTAGAGTATGATTATTAGTTTCTTCAAACCTAATCCAAGACCAATAGGCCACGAAACCTCTACCCGACCAATATTGGGTTAAGAGTGTTAACTTATTTTATCAAGGGGCTGATTCATGACTCCCAACTCAACAGTCATTTAATTTGTAATCTGTCGTTGAGAGCTAATTAACAAATGCTTACGTACACAATTCCTTATTTAGCCTTTCTAAAAAAAAGGCCGCCTTATGCCTAAAAAAATTTATTAAAATGAATTTTAAGGATGTCACTGCTCTAGAATTAATTTTGACATCTAAAAGCAGGGTAAAATCAAATCCAATAGTACAAATTTTATTATTAAATAATGAAAGTAACATAATTTTATTGGAATGTTTTAGAATAATTACCACATCTGTGAGAAAAAATTAATTAGTAATTAACTTTGAGCATTCGATCAAACAAAGATAAGGAGCTAGCTATTGTTTGATTTGCTTTCAATTTAGTTCCTAAAATTTTGTAAGAAAATGGATTCACTAAACAAATATGAACAACTAAGTTTTAGCTTTCCATACAATTTTTCAACCTAAGCTCGAAAATTTTCGAGTTAGTGAATCACAATCAATAGGTATATATTTTTTGTGACAAACTCACTAGAACTTGACAATGAATACAAAATTTCACATTTGATATAGCTAGACAACGAAATATAAATCCATGATTGTTAGTTAATTTTGGGTTCAATAATTTGGAGATGAGTATCAATTATATGTTGCACTAATCATTGTACATGAGGAGGTAGAGGAGGGAGGGTGGGGGACCATGGGCTTGATAACATGGCAAGTATAGGCGCTATGCATGCATGATGCATATAGTAGTGGAAATGTGGGGTGGGGATTGATATATAGATGGCAGCTTAATTGAGCCTTTTATCGTTACCAATGCATAGTCTAGCTAGCTGTAAGCTGTGTATTGTTGTAACGGGACGGTGCACATGCAATTGTTCATGCCTGTCAACCCCACCTCTTTTCTACCCATCCACAACTTATTCACCTAAGCTTGTGTGCACCGAGGAAAGGTATCTATCATGCACACGTACCAGTACCACCCAATAAATCTCACCGAGGAAAGGTATATATCATGCACACGTACCAGTACCACTCAATAAATCTCCTGCGATCTGAAATTGTAACAGCAACTTACTGTTCTTGCCTTTTGCAATCCAACCATTTAATTTTTTTGTGCACGTATCTCAAAACAGTTAATTTTTTTTTGTGTACGCACTTCAAAACAATTCAACAACTGAATTTGAAAAAACAGATATTTCACAATATCATGCACACGTACCAGTACCATCCAATAAATCTCCTGCGATTTGAAATTGTAACAATAACTTACTATTCTTGTTTTTTTTTTCAATCTAACCATTCAACTTTTTTGTGCACGTATCTCAAACCAGCTGGTTTTTTGTGTGTACGCACCTCAAAATAATTCAACAATTGAATTTAGAAAAATAGATATTTCACGATACTGTTCGCACATGAAGAATTATAACAGATTAGATTCCGGTTCACCTACCCTCCAATTGTACGTACACAAATTATTTGATTTGCCTCTGTCGAATTTTGAATATTCATTTTAAATCACCGAGTTAGTGAGATTTAAAAGAGAAAAAAAAATGTTGATCTTGTAAAGAATGAAATAAAAAAAAAAAAAAGATTTCAGATGTAAATATGTACATATATACGGTATGTATTAGTCAAAGTTGTTTTATTACATGTGTTTATTGGTAAGGCAGTATAAGAAATCTTATACTTGGCAAAAATATATCCCATCTAGCTAGTAATTAATACAATATAAATATTACCTTGCTATGTAACCTATCTGGTGATTAATTCATAATAAATTATAACTGCCTATATCTAATAAATTAAAAATGATCCTTTATTTATATTTCTTGCATATTTGGCTCACCAATAAATCCTGATGAACTATACACTAGTTTGAAGTAACTTTTTATGTGAAGCTCAAATTCAAATTATTAGTCTTAATTACTTGGGGAAAGATGATTAATTTATAGATTTTTGGCATCACCAAACTTTTGTATATCAGCAATTAATCATTGGAACACTAATGATGAGAGGTCATCATCAATGCATTGGAATTAGGAACTCTTCTAACTTATTTTAATATTTTGGCCCCGCTCAAATTAATCCTTCTGTCTATTATGTCATTAGCGGATCGATCGGATTTAATATTTTTTTACAAGCTTAAAAATACAAGATTGGGATCAATGCATTAGAAATATTATAAATAAATTAATGACACGGATCGAAATTTAAAGTTTTTTTCCTCAAAAAAAAAATCGAGATATCACCTAATTAATTTGCTTAATTTCTATCCTGTGTAATTAAACAGAAACTACCACAATTTTTATGACAGCATATGCTGATTTTCTACAAGCAACAAGAAAAACGGCCATCGATCAACTAATTAAGAAATAGTATTAGAATAACGTAATTAATTAGGATAATATTAGATAATACAAGAGTGTAATTGCTAGAATAATGTTATTATAATAGTACTATTCAAGTGAAATAAAAGAGTTATTTTTGTACTATTCGGATGGCTGAAGATATTATTTGGTGAAAAATTAAACCAAATATTATATATAGTGAGAGAGATTGGCTAACTTGTTTTGAGAATTAAAGATGGCGTTTTACTTCCAGCTTATACTTTCATTTTTAAAATTCAAATAGTCGATTCGAACCTTTCATCATGATCTTTATATTAAAATGTTCATGGAGACCAAATTTTACAATTTTTTGAAATTTTTTTTTACTATTTTTTCAAAATTTTTAAAAATCACAACTTTTCATTAAATAAATAAATAATAATATATTCAGCAAAGCAATGATTTAGTCTCCAAACACATTTTAATATGAATAACATATTGAAAAGTTTAAACTGACTATTTAAACTTTAAAAATAAAAATATGACCAGAAAGTATAAAATACCCTCTTTAATTCCCAAACCATCTCTCTCTCTTTAATTGTTCTTGACGCCTATAAATAATAAATCAACTAGCTTATGCGGATAAGTTGACATGTACGGCTATATATTTTTTTCATAAAAGTTGGCTAATAGTTTTTACGCCATGTGCTTTTCAATAAAACTAATCTACTTATCCAATTAACGAGGCATTCGTCAACAAAAACTAAAACATAATTATATATCTTGTCAAAAAAAAAAAAAAAAAACTTGTCAAAAACATAATTATATATTTAAACTGTTTAAATTGTTACAATCAAGTATATATAAAACGAGTATAAACCAATTAACAGTTCATAATGGCAGAATCACTAAGCTTAAAATATATATGCCACCGGGCCTCTTGTCCCTTTCCTTGGTTTATGTTCTTCTTAACCTGCAATAGTGATTTTTTTATAATTACAATCAATTACTATGGACCTGTACCAGTGGTACAAACATAAAAAATAAAAAAAAATAAAAAAATTAATGAACATGGGTTATACATGCGTCCCAATAAAAGTTGCAGAAATTTTTCATTTCTATTTGTGGACCTGTATCAGTTCAGTTCTGGACCTGGACCTGTACCAGTGGTACAAACATTAAAAAAAACAAAAAAAAAAAAACATAATGAACATGGGTCACACATGTATGATGTATTTCATGAAAAGTTGCAGAAAATTTTCATTTCTATTTGTGAAAAATTTCGTTCAAGAAAGAAATCTCAAATAAACCTTCCCAATCTAGAAAATAAACAACTATCAATCAACAAATACTCAACTAAGACTGCTCAGTACTCCAATGGATATAAAAAATTAAAGGGGAAAAGTTGTACCTCTCCAAATGGAGGGAAGTCGTATGTCTGCATTGCAGAATGAATCTAGACCGTCCGATCCGTGTTAGTATGGATATTAAAGAGACACGTGCATTCCACCTCAGCCCAGATCCTTATCAGACGGCTAAGAGGGAAACAAACAAACAGTTTTTGACTTTTGTGTCATTAGTATTAGGACTCACAAATGATACAAATATAATTAATTTTTATAAGGCACAAAGTTACTCCAAAATGCTCCTTTTGAGAGAAATAAGCAACAAAAAAAAAAAAAATTCTGTGGAACCTAAAATATTAACATTCCTTTAGAAGAGAACTATACTAGGCCGTAATAATGGGTTCAATTTAGTTTTCACTGCCACACATTGCATCACGCCAAATCCTAATAAAATAAAACTACGGTTTGCATGAGAAGCAAAATTTCTCAATTTTCAGCCAAAACCTGAGAAGAATAACATCAATTTTGCTTTCCAAAACCCTTAGAGTAACATCAATTTTGAGCATGGATCCAGACCGTTTAATCTTCTCTAGCACAAATATTAAAGGTCTGCATTACATCTCGGACGATTCTGATCTATTTCAAAATTTGGGTTACTGTAGAGGATCGGACCACATTAATAGCGGGGGGCTCTTCCAGGCACAATTCTGTTTCGCTATTCAGGGTATGGATATTGACAGAGCAGTTTGCTTCATACACCGCAAATATATAATAGAATCAATCAAAACCGCACTGCATGAAGCAAAAACTACTCTGTCAGTATCTTTTATCCAATGTGGCGTTTGGCATGAGCTTTCGACTGGAATAATAGCTCTTCTTGCTGTTTCATATTGAAATTGAAGTAATCAGAGTTAATTTATTAAAGCTTACGATATGCAATAATTTGAAAAGGATTTTTTATTTCTACGTAAACATAGTACTGAAAATGACAAGTCAGAAAGTTGCAAACCTTCTGCAACCCCAGTGAGGCAGTGACAGTGCATGCATGCATATCAGCGTATGTATGTTTTCCCATTTTCCTGGTACAGGATAAATTCCTGAACCGGGTCCACGTAAGTTCATTAATTTTCTAGCCCTATCGATCCGACCATCTATCCAAAAAAAGCCTTTAGGAGAGAGCGACGTATGCCCCACCTTGCATTGCACAGCTAAGGAGATGGCCCCAGTTACAGATACATCATCTCTAAATTTTCTTCTTTTTTTCTCTCCTGTAACGGCTCTTAGGGCTGGCAACTAAGAGCGTACAGTGCACACCCAAAATGACCTAAGAACAAAACCTAAAAGCGCAAAAGCCCTCTTGATGTTGTTCTCCATGTGAATCCATTCATTGCCACCTAGGCTAGATAGACCCATGCCACTATTTTTTTTGTTCTCTCCTGTTCAGCCCAAAATGAGAAAATGACAGCTTTTTTTTATTTTTATGAATTCAGCCAAATAGACATAGTTGTACCAAGCTAAGCAGTATACTATAGTTCATGAATAATACAAATCAAGGCGTCTATGTTCTCTTCATCCCTTCAAAGCTTAGATTGGGACCAAGATAAGCAGTATAGCAAGAATACAAATACAATATATAGATGATAAACAGGACGTCTCCGTTGCAGGGTTGAAATGGAGTGCAGAGGGAATTAAGCTACGCCTCATGTTGAGGGGCCTACATAATTCGGTCACCCAGTGATTATTTTCTCGTGAGAGGCTAGAGTAGGGATGTCTGGCAATATAGGGGTGGATTTAAGGTTTAGTCACATTTTTAGTCAAATGTGACTAGGGGTGGCTACAAGCTGCTAAAAAGCGAGTTAGGTCTGACTTGTAATCAGATTGTTTATGGATCAAACTAAGCGAACGAGTTTGAGTTTTAGGTTCTGAGCTGAAATTGTTGCACAAATACTGACTCGTGGCTTGTTCTAACGAGCTAAGTTAGCTCGTTACCAGCTTGACAGATTCATAAATTTGTATATTTTTTTTCATGCTATATCTTAAATTTTTATAAAACATCTTATTAATTATGGCTAAAAAAAATATTTATATGACCAATTATTGAGGAATACTCTTAATTCAACTGCAATTAAGCAAATCAACTACTATAAATTAAGTTTACAACTAAATTCATACATACAAAAATATTAAAATCCTAAATTCATACAAAAATATTCACAGAATAAATTCATGCATACCAAATCAAACAAATTCATACAAATTAACTTAGTTGCTTATAATTAATTCACACATATTTTATACAAAATTACCAATCAACTTAAGCACAGTCCAAAGTGCAATTACCATAACACTGGCTATAACATCCACAGACCATAATATCCCCTATCTGAAGTGAACAGATCCGATTAAACTATTAAACTACGTATATTAAATAGCTCGTTAATGACCGAGCCAGGTCAAACTCAAACTCATTAATTCTGGCTCGAGTCTGTGGCGAGCGATCTAATTTTAACTCGATCCACTAATGAACGAGTTGTTACCAATTGAGTCACGAACTAATACCAAGCGGGCCACGAGCTTTTTTGCCAACCCTAAATGTGACTAAGTCATTACTATGATTTTTAAAATTTTAATTGTATGTATAAAAGTTTAATTGAATTTTTTGTTTGTTTTTAAAACCCTTAATAAATAACAAATTAATAAATAACAAATGTTTAGTTGTAGCTTAGTTGTTAAAGTTCTATTTTGTGGTTGAGAAGTCTTGGGTTCAAATCTCACTCATTATCATTGTGCATTTTAATAATTTTCAACCACTCTTATTAAAATTTTCTAGTTCCGCCCCTGTACAATATGTATGCAGGGAATTTTGGTGATTTTATTTCAGAAATGATAATCACGTCTACTATCCTAATTTTAAAAGTGTTTATTAATTTTTCTCTTTTAAGAAAAGTACATACATCTTATTTAAAAAATATTTGTATCTTACGGATAATATGTATAGATATTTGTATAACATATTCGATGCAATGCGATATGAACTTTAATGTTATTTCGAGTTGATACGTTACGAAAATGTTTAAATCTCTGTTTTATTATTCGTGGCACGAATCATAAAACAGATCCGATGATGAGCAAACTCATTGGAATAGTCCAATGGCCAACAGATCAAGCTGAAGTGCAAACCCAATCCACGAAACAACCAAGGTTCCGTTGGTCAAATGGGCCCAGATCAAAAATTTCAAGCATTTTGAATGTTTCCAGATTTTGGAACTGGGCTAACAACAGGCCCATTTTATTTTATCAAAAGCCTGTTAGGATTCTCTACCCATTGCTTTACCACGTATATCTTTGACAACCAACTGATTTAAATAATTTTCATAACTGATGTTAAAATTTTACCAAAATTAAAGAAAAAATTATAGGTGTTGGTATAACTTAATAAATTTTTTTTTAGTAAAGGTTGAAGGACAATATATTAACTATTTAATATTCACCAAAATTTTTTTTTTTTGAATTTTGAATCTGCAACCTTTCACATGAAAAACATTGCCTTTACCACTATATCAAAGGCTGGTTTTCATAACTTAATAAAATTTACCACTAAATTTTCACATCTATCAATAAATTATCAATGAATTTTTGAATTGAATAGAATCTAATATATGCAGTTATGCACTGTGATTTAGATTATTTACAGTCAGGGGAGAATCTTAGTGTATTGGAAAGGTGGTTAAGCCACTTCTATAATTTTAAAATTTTAGTTATATATGTTGAAATTTAATTAAATTTTATTTTTTCAGAACTTTCTATATAGTCCAACCTCTTCAATAATAATCAAATGTTTACTTGTTGTTTAATAGTTAGAATTTTATCTTGTAGTTGAGAAGTCTTGAATTCCAATTCCACTTGTTATGTATTTTAATTTTTTAACTTTCTCTATCAAAGTTTTCTAGTTTTGTCCGTCTACAGTTCTATTTTATTTTATTTTTAAATTTCAAGAAACATAGTGTAGGTTGCCACATCAATCATGTTCCCGAATAAAACATTGGGTTTAATATTATATCTTTCGACGATTCTAATAGTAGATTTCTTTGATCACCACACAGATTTCTATTGGCTCCGATCTTTCTTCTTGGACTAAACATGCTTTGATTATTTGAGCTGATGCGCTGTCCTTTTCGCTTCCATCTCTAGTGATGGTAATACTAATTATGTTTGCAAGGTGCGGGATCGCTTTTGACAATTTTGATGATAATTTTTCAACTCAATTTAATAAAAATAAATAAAAAAGTAAATTTATGGATAATTATTGCTATATAGATAGTCTAACAATTAAATTTCAAGTCAATTTTTTTATAAAATATGTTCCACTTGGATTGTTTTTTTCTTTATGGTGTTTTCTACTATGTCATATCATAGACATTCGTAGAAATAGTTTTATTACTATTGACTCTTTCATGCATGTATCCAGTCAAGATCTGAAGTCTAACCAGACAAAAAATGGAGAGGACTTGATCTTATAGGAGTCCGGATCCTCTGAAGTAACTCAAAATTTTGGGTTTAAATATGAACCGTCCGATCAGAATCCGAATCAATTCGGTCCGAGATGAAATACACGGGGAGCCTTTAAGATTCGTGTCAAAAGCAGATCGAATGGTCCAGATCTAAACTCAAAATTCATCTAATAGCATTTGACCTATTCAACCATGAATTGAAATAACTCGATTTTTGGGTTTTTGATCGGGACCGTCCGATTTGAATCCACGATAATCCATCCGAAGTGAAGCACACACATTTCAAATAATGAATTCGAATGCCGAGGTGATCTCGAGCGACAGATTCGAATTGAACAATCCTAATTCAAAATCCAAAAGTTGAGTTACTTTAGGAGATCCGGACCCTTCAACCGAATGTGTATCCTCTGTATTAACTTAAAAGGAAATCTTTTGAGTTATGAATATCGACCATCTAATTTTAAACAAAATCAATCCGATACCGGCTTATAATATAAGAGACCTTTCAATATTAATACAGATCTAATACGTACGAATTTTAAAACATATCGGATTGTTATTTACTAATTCAAAAGATTCTCTTTTGAGTTAATGCAGAGGATAAGAAGTGCCCTTCAAGCATGGGACCGGTTGAGATATGCTGACTGATGTCATCATGGATCATGCTGTTCTCACCTCTCTGTTTCTTCTGTTCATTTCCTTATTATTATTATTATTATTATTATTATTATTTTTTCCCATACTGTTCTTACTTCTGTTGATAACACCATTATTCCACTGACATGTGACAAAGCATGGTAGCAAAACTGCACTCAAAGCAAATAAAGGGACATGTTTTCTATTTGACAGCGAAATTACTTAATTTTTTCTTTCTTTAAATCATGACTTCTTTCCTTCTTCACATGAGAAAACTAAGAACTAGGGTATTCTGAAGTTCACCAAGTTTTTTGATGAATTCAAATTTAAAACTTATCGAATCGGTTTTAAATAATAAATTTTAACCGTTGAAACCCGCCTATCTTATGAGTGATGCATCCACATATAAAAATTTTAAACATTCAAATTAATTTAGTATAAAGTTAAACAGTCAAAATTAGAAGGTTAATAAATTAATTTTAATGCATTCATTTTTTGAACATTTTTTGACTACTTGACTCTATGTAAAATTATTTTCAAAATTAATTTTTTTTTACATGTAGATGCATCACTCGTAAAGTAAATGAGTTTCAATGGTTCAGATTCGTTGTTTAAAACCGATTTGATTGGTTTTAGACTTGAGTTCACCAAGTACTTGATTAACTTAAGAACACCCTAGTTCTACTCTAATTTGTTGATCTGGTAATTTTCATTAAAATTGTCATTAATTTTTTAACATGGCCATGATTTCTCTAACAAGATTATGATCTGTGTCAGCTGTTGGATTTCAACACACAAACATAATCGGATCATAGTGGAGGGAATGGGCTAAGTCGTTTCTGTAAATTAAAAATTTGTAATTTCGTCTATTAATTTCTATAATTTTTATATATATCAATACTGATTACGTGTTCTTGTAAAAAAAAATTTACAATAAATTAGATTTTTCAATCTTCCATTTTTAATTCTCTTGTTCGGTTCCTGCGTCTAAACTATTTTTAATTTTCTAGTTCGACATTGAAGTGATGACTGGTTTCATTAAGATGATTACTAGAGAGAGAACCAAATCAAATTTCATGCTATTTATTGATATGGATTAAATTGTAAATGAACTTCAATGAAATTTGACAAAAACAAACAATAACACTTTCAATTATACTATTTGAGAATCGCAAACTCAGTGCAGCGGTTAGTAGCAGAGCTACAACCACTCAGGAGTAAGCAACTATCTACCTCTGAATTTCGAAAAACAACAACGAATCCATGTGCAATTGGCTTGGATCTGGATTTTTCCTGCTTTTAAATCTTAGTTTTGCCCCTTGTTGAGTCTTAACTCTCAGTGAAATCAAACAAGTCGCTGCAAATTTGACAAACTTTTTCATCAATATGTTTCGAAATATAACAGAAAGGGGAGGGTAATTAAAAAGGGACTAATAGTGGGAGCACAATGAACCTGTTATTTGTTTCCATTGAAATGAATCAATTCTTTTACATAGTAATAAGTTGAATTTTAATGTAATGTAAAAAATTATTTTCTGAGGTTTAACTGTTAAAAAACATGCTAAATTTATAAAAGAGAGTCTTGTGGACTATGCTCTAAAATAAAATTTAATACTTCAATGCTTTAAATTAATTATTTAACTTAACATAGTTTTTCAAAAAAATAGAGTTTCTGATATGATTCGGTCATTTCCTACTAATTTTTTTAATTTTAATTTCACGGTCAACTTATTAATTCTGCTTTTGACGAAAATTAATAATATATTTAAAAATAAATTAATAGTAATTTTGTTTGCCTATTTTGATGAAAATCTTAACTGCCTTTCTGACAATGACACGAGTTCTTATCTTTGTTCTAAGATAATACATGCTTAATTCTCGAAAATAACATATAATTTAGATACTGAAATGTACCACTGCATTTAATTAGAAAAAAAAGTACACTTTTTGATCTATATCGAGCTCGAACTTATTACAATAATATATATCTTCATTTCATTATTAAGTACGTTGGGTGTCCGATCCACCAACAGCTACAATTGAAAGATAATATTTCGGATTTAATCTCAACCCTCCAATCACATAATTTGTATTCTTTTGATTAAATGCATCTCTTTTATACGTTGAAGTTTAAATTTAGTTAAAATAAGTCTCGCCACACCTACTGTCGCACTATTTCTCTTTCTTCAATTGAGCAAATTATGCATATATGTTTCCTTATTCTCCTTCTTTAATATTTTTATTCCTTATATTTTCTTATTTATTTCTATACATATCTGTGCTCAATTTCTTTGTTTCCTTGTTTCTCATCTCCAATTCATATTCCTTATTCATCACCTAGAGAGCCATTTGTTTAGCCCTTACAGATCCATCTCATTGTAAATGTATCCTGATATAAATCCATTTTCGTTGTACCAGAAATGACCCAGATTTGCAATTTTGGTTTGAGGCTCTTGACTGTGCTTGAAGATCCATCCCAGCATGCATGTGTTGAAGGTTTAGTAGAGATAGCAATTCATTCTCTGTGATCGATGCCTTTATAATTAGTGTTTATCCATATTTCATTTTAATTTTACAAAAATTTCTTGTATAAAAAATAGGTAACAAAAGTGATAATTTCTACTCATTGAATGTGGCCATTGGTGCTGCAGAAGGAAATCCTGTCTCTGAGCTCATTCATACCAGCTGGAGTGTCGGTTCCCTGTCTTACACCTCCTTCAGGTTTAAATCTAGCACAAATAATGATGAATTTAGTTTTCAGTGAAAAATGCATCTTCAGTTTCTATGAATATCAGAGTGAATGAGATCCTTTATTTGAAAAAAAAAAAACTAATAAATATAATGTTGCTTTCAGCCTGCCATTTCAGTCTCTTCTTTACATAAATGGAGATACGTTTGAATGAAACAAAGAATAGAGCAAGAATAGAGCTAATCTCAAATTTGAGAACAGTAGCTAATTTAACTTTTGATTAAGTTAGTAAAATAGTGAACTAATCCATATATATTGGTGCGTTTGGATTCACTAGAGAATAGCTAGAATAGCTACTGTTGAGAATAGTAGATTAAAAATAAATTTAAGAATGGCGCTAAATCAAAGTTATTTGGAATGTTGTTTGGATTAAACATTTAGAATAGTGAGAACAACGATTGAACATTTGAGAGAGTACGTTTGCTATTCTATTTTTTTATAGAAATAGCGAGAACGGCGAGAACAACGCTATTCTCGCTGTTTCTAAGTATGTTTGAATGAATCGGAACAACATTATTATCACTGTTCTCGTTATTCTCGCTACATCCAAACGCACCATATAAAACAAACAAAAAATAATACAAAAAATAATATTATTCTTGTTCCATTCAAACGCACTCAAAATATTGTGAATATAACTACAAATTTGGGAGTTAATAATTTGTTTGGTCTTTGGTTTGGTTTGTTTTCTCTTGATGATAAGCAAGCAGACAAAAACTGAGTTGTATGGATTATCTGTGAATGAGCCCCTCAAAGAGCGCAGATTCCTGAACGAGTCATTGCATTGTTTCTTGTTTGGGGTACAAGAAAAACTGTTGCTCAGAGAAAGCGACAATTATTCAATGCCCTGAGATAAAAGTGCATGCAGGCATGCAGCTGTAGTCAAGGCTGTGAAAAAAAAAAAATTACCGTCGTAAGAATAATTGGTAAATAAACAAAGATGGAACTGAGGTAGATAATTCTTATAAAGGATTAAGAACTCAAACAGTACTAAAGAATTAATATTTGGTTGTTTTGATTCACGAATAAAAGTTAAGAAAGTTAAAGAAAATAGTAGAAGTACCTTAAGATTCAAACATAGGATTTAGATTCTGACTAAAAGAGATTAAATGAGATGTTCTTAGTCTGCGCTAAGAAATCGGTATTCGAGAGGATTAAATGACTAAGAAAACTAAAGGAAGCATATTAATCTTTAAGGAGACTTAATTCCTTGTTACTGAACCGCCACAAAGAAAAGGATAGAATAGAGAAAGATAAATAATTAAGTGATATCAAATAAGTCCCATTCATTTCTCTAAAATAAAAATACATCCCATTTTAGTTTTTCCCTATTCTTTCTTTGTAAAAATTTAATAGCACCGACCAAGATCTAGTTAAGGTGAAAGTCATGCATTCCTATTTTTATAGATATTATACAATTCAGAGGTTGCATATTTGAAATCTGAACGAAAAAATTATTGTAGATATTAAATAGTTAAGTGACTTAATATCTAACATTTGATATATATATATTGCACAATTTAAACATGTGTATTACGTCTCTAAACACTAGCATCACATAGTGCGTTTTTCAATATTTCAATATTTCAATTTGTTTTTGGTTTTGTTTTTTTGTTTTTATGATAGCACATGAATTACCGGTTATATTACAAATTAGAACCAATACAAGATTTTTAATAAAGACAATAATCATTTAATACATGCTAGTATGCTACACTATTCTATAGTGTATACACACTTACCATTTACTAATACAATGAATTTGAGACTAAATCATTAGATTTTGGAATATAAAGCACGAAATTGTTTTCTTTTATGGTCAGAAAGGTCTTGAGACTATCTAAAAAAAATAGTAAAAAAAATCTAAAAAAACTAAAAATTTGATATGTAAATAACTAAATATATATCTATACGAAAATTATAAACGATTTAGATCAATTGGTTGAACTTTGAATAAGAAAACATTGATTCATATAGTACAGATCAATATGTACTATGCAGTATTATAACTTAACTAATAATCCACATTGTGGAATTAGGCCAAGGGAGTAAGTGGATTAAATTTGATCTGTACCGTCTGATTTAAAATAAACAGTCTAATTCTATTCAGAAATGTCTGTTTAATTTATAATAAACGATTTATATCTAATCAGCACTGGCTTACTGCAATCTATACTACTGGAGAGAGCTAAACCCGTTGTTCGGACCTCACCATCACCATATATAGCTCACAAGATACTGAGCTATATAGTTTGATTGCATAAGAAAAATTAAGAAACTATAATATATAAGCACAAACAATGGGAATGTAATTAAATAAATCAGATAATGTTTGATTAATTTTATTTAAATCTGATCTTTTGTTAATACAGTTCAATGTTTTCATTCTTATATTAAATATGTAGATGTCTTGATTTGCCAATAACTGTGATTAAAAGATGGAATTTCATATTGAATATCAGCCTCCACTCAAATAATTAATATGTTCTTTTCTGATTCTATGCATCTTGTTGATGTGTTTTTTTTACATATAAAAGTCGAAATTTATTTAGACTAGTGTATGCTTGCAAATTGTATTATCTTTTTGATTGAACCTGATTTATTTATATTTTTTAAATGTCGTTTAAAGAAACTTTTAATTGATTGATAATTAATTGGTAATGTCTTTATTTCTTTCCATTTTTTAATATCATTTAAAGAATATTGTTTGTAATTTAATATGTCATTTTGTATGAGATTTTTTAATAGAAATTTGTCAAAAAATAAAAAAAAAACATATATTTCATTGAAAAAATATTATTTGTAATTTAGTCTATTTTTTATGAAAATATGTCATTTTGTACGAACATTTATTTTTCTTATGATACGTTCCGTTGCAACATACGGGCTGATGGGCATGATACTAGTTTAAAAATGGAAGTTGATATGAGTACCCATGCTACAGTACCCGCACCTAAACTGCCATAACTGTTTGTGGGGACCAAACTGCCATAACTGCAATTCAAATTTATAACTTTTTTTTTTAATATTAATAGTCAAATCTTGAAGTATGTAGTCCAAATAATACAAGTATTTATATCTATATAGTAAACAATGTAAATGATAAATTAATTATTTTTAAATAATCATACCCGCACTTTTTTTTTGAAATTTCTGATGTCATATCCGCACCTAAACTGCCATAATTGCTTGTGAGGACTGCAACTATTCCAGATCTATAACTTTATTTTAAAATATTAATAGTAAAATCTTGAAGTATATAGTTCAAAGAACACAAGCATTTATATCTATATAGTAAACAATGTAAATGATAAATTAATTATTTTTAAATAATCGTACTCGCACTTTTTTTTTGAAATTTCTGACGTCGTACCCGCACCTAAACTGCCATAATTGTTTGTGGGGACTGCAACCATTCCAGATCTATAACTTTTTTTTTAATATTAATAGTCAAATCTTGAAGTATATAGTTCAAAGAACACAAGTATTTATATCTATATAGTAAACAATGTTGTACTTTTTACATAACTGTTTGTGGGGACCTAAACTGCCATAATGTTGTTATTGGATCCCTCCTCTTTTTACATATGATACTGAAAATATTAATATCTAAGTATTTAAAGTATTTATATCTATGCACTGAGGTATTTATTTTTATGAGGTCAACTATTTTTGTTAGAGAAATATTGATGCGAAATTATTGATGAGGCTTTGAAAGCAGGGGTGTCAATGGGTACGGTACGGGTCGGGTGGAGGCATTTTCATACTCATACCCATTAAAATTGACCTTATCCATACCCTACCTTACCCGTTAAAAATTGGCCGTACCCTACCCTACCCTTACCCGTTATTATTATCGGGTAACAAAACGGTAGCGGTTAAATAATGGATAATACTAATGTAATAATTAGTTTTACTATATTTAACAAATTATAAAACATAAAAAATTCATTCATTTCCCACATATGTAATTGCATTACTAATAAAAATAAATATCCAATCAATTCCAACTTAATTATTTTTAATAATGCAAGAAAATCAAAAACATGAATATCTATTCGAACAAATTCAATTATTTAAATAAATTTAGATTTTGAAGTATTTTACAAATTATATTTTACTCATTACGCTGCCGTCTAAATAGCTTTTACTAATTAGAATTTTGTATGGTACCTTTATCTAAATCAATGAAAGAGCACAAATTCATGGGATAAAAAATATACTTACAACACTTGATTGTCTTCTATAATTCTGTTTGAATCCGAATTTAAAATTTGTGAGAAAAAAATGATGTGGACGATTGAAGTAGAAAGTCACATTGACACTCAATAAATTATATAAGAGCAGATTTTTACCGAATATATTTTCCATTCCTGCAATGGAGTAAAAAGGAAAGACAACAAGAGGCCGCATGAAATATATCAATTATGAATACAAAAGGAGCAGTTTCAGGGGTACTCAAATGGAATATAGAAGCTGTATTAAATTGGATATATATAATTTTTAGATTTTATAATTACCCTATAGGGTAACGGGTACGAAATAGTCATTACCTATACTTGTATCCATTTGGTTAACGAAAAAAAATTCTTACCCATACCCATATCCAATAAGCTAACGAAAAAAAAACCTTACCCATACCCGCCTTATCAGATACGATACGGGTTGGGTAAACGGCTAAAAAGGTACCATTGACACCCCTATTTGAAAGGGTGTTGTTGGAATTTTAGAATAATAATTAGTTGAGACTATATAATATCTTTTTAGAATAATACTTAGTGAACACAAGATAATTAGTGGGACCATAATACATTATTCCTCTAAATACAGTTACTGTAGCGCGGGTACTGTGCAGATACTGTAACGCGGGTACAAAAATAATTATTCTTTAAAAATATGGATATATAAGGACATAAATAGAGTTTAAGTGAGCCGTATCCCTTTTTTTGAGGATGCGAATAAAAGTAGAGTCAAATTTGAAATTATAGATGAGAAGATAAGATTAATCATATAAAAATTTGATATCTACGTTTGTATTAAAAAAAAAAAATGGACGTGGTCTGATCGTTGCTAGATCCGTATTCAGGGGCGGATCTACTGTAGCACAGGGGGGGTCAGCTGTCCCCGCTGGATTTTCAAAAATAGTGCTAAAAATTTGCTTTTCGGATCTCTGCCTCTCCCTGGAATTCAAATTGCCTCCCTGTAGCCCATTTTGGAATTCTAATAGACAGAACAGAGCCAATATAAACTCTGAGCGAAACAAATTAGCGGAGCCCAAATAGGTGCTGATCCCAAATATCGAAAATTAGTTGAACAAAATGTTTTTTTTTTTTTGAATTCAAAGGCAGAGGCTGCCAAGTTGAACCAAAATGTTGAATTGTTGATTTTTTTCAAGTAATTTAGAATTTTTATTATATTGATTGGTATTTTTTTGTTATGTTGAATTGTGCTCGATAAGCTATTGGGTTTGAACCCGATAAGCTATTTGCATCCGATTATTACTCTGCCCTGACAAAATCCTGCGTCCGTCCCTGTCCGTATTGACCTCAAAACATAGCCATGTCACAAAAGGCGCGCCGTGCAAGGAAATGTCCTTTTTTCTTGACCCATTATTTGTTTTGAAGCTGAACCGACGAAAACACCCGCGTATCCTCTGAGATATCTCAACTTTTGCGTGACCGACGTGTCTGGTGCCTATTCGGGATCAGTATTTGTGTGCTTTGAGATTCGTGCGAAACGTATTTAAACGGTTGGGATTTTTCCGGAAAGTCTCGCAAAGTTTGAGATATCTCAGCGGATACGAATTCGCCCCCTTCTGGCCTTCCTGGCCTTCTCTCAAAGGAAAAAGAAAGAAATAAATAAATAAATAAATTATTTCACTATCGGGTCCACCATGTCTCTCTCTCAACATGGAACTTTCGATTTCCCGAGACATGTATATTGTTACATATCATATGGCGAGTCACTGTCAGGATATGTTAAGATATAATTCTAATGTTACCTACTCACTAGACAATCACAAGTTTTGCGCCCCACGCAGTAACTTTGTTCATTTTTTCAATTTTAGATACTAGTTGCTTTCTTTTTTATGGTAAGAAACCATAAATTTGAAAACAATGCAATGTATCATTTGTTTTCTTGCCAAAGGGAAATCCTCAAATTCCTAAACCCCAACCAACTCAAAGCTAGTCTCTCTCTCTCTCTCTCTCTCTCTCTCTCTCTCTCTGTGAAAGTTTTTCCCTCATGGAGGTTCACAAAATCTGAGGTAGGCTACCAATATAACACCTGTACCTATTTACTATTACTTGGGTACTTGCCCACTAGCTTGTAAAGACAAGTGCAAAGGAAAAGAAAGCAAGAAGGAAGAAAAGGTTGTGTTACTCTTTCAAAGCAGAGCAAGTGGAGGTACACATAGATTATCTTCTACGAAAGGGATTTGGAAATTAACCTGAAGTTTAGAAGTTGTGCGAAGTTTTCTATGTTTTTTCCAAGCTCCTCCTTTTAGTTGGTTTGGAGGGGAAACCATTTAATCTTAACTTTACCAAATAAGCTTCAAATGAATTGTATTTTTCTTCAAGTTCTACTAAGGAGATGGTATCTGTAGATTACTTCTCAACTAAGAATTCTCTTTTAAACTCTCGGAATCTCAAAATTCAAGATGGGTTTTCTTTCCAAAGAGACACGGTACCTGTATCTGTACCGGTACCAGTATCATACCAGTCAGCCCAAATCTCTCCACCTCCACCCGTACCGATCCAAGCAACAGTGGCTCCTTCTCCAAGCAGTAAAATCAGCCCTGCTGTTCTATTTATAATTGTAATTCTAGCTGTAATTTTCTTCATCTCTGGTCTGTTACACCTCCTTGTGAGATTTATAATCAGAAAGCAACCACAAAACTCTTCCTCCATTTCCAATCAAAACCAACAAACCGAAATTTCGGGTTCAGAGGCACTACAAAGGCAGTTGCAACAGCTGTTCCACCTACACGATTCAGGTCTGGACCAAGCATTTATTGATGCACTGCCTGTTTTCCTATACAAGGAGATTGTGGGGGCCAAGGAGCCGTTTGACTGTGCGGTGTGTCTATGCGAGTTCTCTGATGAAGATAAATTGAGACTCCTACCCCTTTGTGGCCATGCATTTCATTTAAATTGCATTGACACATGGCTGCTCTCAAACTCTACTTGCCCCCTCTGTAGAGGTGCTCTCTTTGTACCAGGTCTGGCAACTGAAAACCCGGTATTTGAATTTGGAGATTTAATGGAGGAAGGGAGGTTGTCGTGTAGCAGGGATAATGGGTTCTCCTTATCAGGTCGAAAATCATGTGAAGTTGATGCAGCAAGGTTAGGAGAGAAATTTATTCTCCCAGTACGGCTCGGGAAGTTCAGAAACGTGAATAAGAGAAATAGTGGTGAAGGTAAAGATATGAATGGAAACTCAAATCAAAATGGGGTCGTAAAGAGAGAAGAAGGAGAGAGTAGTAGCAGCAGTTTGGATGCAAGGCGATGCTATTCCATGGGGTCGTACCAGTATATAGTTGGTGATGCCAATCTGAAGGTTTCTCTTTGTACTGAGTCAAAGAGGTTTGCGGATGCTGGTACCAGAGGTGAACCGAGGTTCAGGGGCATAAATGCAAATAGTGTGACCAATGAGGATATAGATGGGAAAAGGATAAGCGCAAGTAGTAAAGGTGAGAGCTTCTCAGTTTCTAAGATATGGCAATGGCCGAATAATAAAGGGAAAATGCCAGTAATTTCTACAGAAATCTCATCAATGGACAGTTCGAGCTTGGCTTCTACGAGGCGGAGTCTAGGTGATACGTGAAAATACAGAGGTTATTTGGTAAACTTAATTGTTGTTGTTTTTGTTTTTGTTCTTAATTTATTTGGTAGTGGTGGGTATATTATGTTTATTTATTTGACAGAGAAATTTTTTTTTAAGAACAATCCATCTAGAAGTACTTTTTTTTCTTCTACTTTAAGTTTTCTAATTAGTGTCAAATTTTTGCATGCATAAAGAGCTTCCTTGTCTCAGTAGACAGTTGAAAAATAGTCTAGGATTACTCCTTGATTGCTCCTTGATTGAAACAACAGAAAGTGCGAAATTTTAAGCAAAGACAGCATCCACAGGCTTATACTACGTAACAAAGTGTTCTACAAGGCCCTTTTGCCTTGTTTGTTTGATTAATTCTGTCTGTCAACTTCATAGGTGCATGGGTAAGAACAAAAAGTGCATGTTAGTTAAATGTGTTTTCAAATAAATTTCTTAGCTGGCAATGCAAGTTATAGCAAGTATGGTAATATATCTCCTTTCAGTGTGGAGGGGAAATCATTAAATCATTAATTTAATTGGTAAATCATGACTAATAACCAAATCCACAACTATTTATTCTGAGAATCAACAAACAGAAACTTATTATGTCTGGATTGGTGAACTTCATGGTTCCTAATTTTTTAAAATTGTAAAGATACTCTTTTGACAGAGAATCCTAATGTGATATTGCTTTAAAAATTATTTCCATTTGTTTTGCATGTGCTCCTGCATGTGAAGTTGTCATATTCTTATTTCTTGTATCTAGTTATGCAGGCTGAAAACTTTCCAGTTTTATCCTAGCAATCAAACAATAGAAGAACACATGTTATTGCGCTGGATTATAAAACCTCTCTAAAATATTAGCTATTGCAGGAGTTTAGATCCTATGCTCTATTTAGAATTAGAGGTGTTCATCGGGTCCGGTTTAATCGATTTTAAACTGAATCGAGAGAGTTCAAATTAAACGGTTTGGTTTTCCCGGTTAAATAGATCATTTCACTTTTTTAAAACCGGTTGAATTATTCGGTTCGGTTTAGAATTTTTTTAAATTGGTTAAGATTGAACCAATCTAAATTTTTAAACTTGTTCCCATCTAAACCAAACATTTTAAAAATTAAAATATTACAACATAATGTATGTTGCTTTGTTCGGTTCAAAACTACTTAGACTGAACTAAACAAAATTTTTAAGTTCATATTAAAAAAATTAACAAAAAATGTTTATTTCTATGATTAATCTTCTTATTTCGGTTCAATCAAGCAAATTGAAATTTAATTCGATTTGACTGATAAGTTTATTTTAGTCGGTTCGGTCATATTTTTGAAAATGGAATACCAGAGACTAGCCGGCCTAAGATGCATTTATGAAATATAATTTGCACTGAGTGTGAAGAATTTTTTTAATAAACTATAATTAGAAAAAAAAAATTTTATGAAATCAATATGATTACTTTTTTATTACAAAAATCATAAAAACCAAAATGACATTTCAGTCCCAGTTGTTTTCATGGATTTCAAGAAAAAAATATGTTGAAAAATTATAAAATATTTTGGACTGTAATGTCATTTCGGTTCAAAAAAAAGAAAATAAATTCTGAACCGAAATAACATTCCAGTTCTTATAATTTTTGTTAAAAAAAAAAGTAATCATGTTGATTTTATAGAAATCTTTTTTCTAATTATGATTTATAAAAAAAAAATTAAAAAACTCGAGCATGAATACAAATTCCATGGTCCCTTTTTTCTACATCTTTATTCTCGTTTTGGAGCACTTTCATTAAAAGTGGTCACTTTAAGGAACAATCTTTCGCATTCCACCAGAACATTTCCTTATCTCTTTTATCATTTCCCCTTGCTTTATTTCAGGAATCTTAAAAAATTTCCTCTGCCCCGGGTGAAAAAAAGAGAAAGTTAGTGGGACAAATCGATTGTTTTGCTGGTTGGTTTGACTGCGAGATAATTATTTATGCACCCTTCTTTTTGTTATTCCCCCGTCAAATCCTCTCTGTTGTCAAATTGCGTTATGCTTTATTGACGACTATAATTCTGATTAAAAATAATATTTTTTTATTTATGGTTGACCGCAATTACCATCAATATATATATTAATAAAAAAAATTGTTACAAATTAATAGTGCATGGAGGGTACTCTCCTATAATTACTGCTAATCTACTATCTATATATGTACATAGTGATTCTCCACGCATTCTCTAATTAATAACTCTAGATATAAAATTCTAATTATTGTCCAACAACCTATTGATCTCCAAAGAAGAGTCATTCATTAATAAATACAATTTTTTTTGTTTGTTGGAGAAGAGTTTTCTGCCCCCCTCTCTCCATAGCGTCCATGCCCCTGTTGTTCAAATCACATTCCAATGCAATTTTTGCCTTAGCGGCTGTCCAATCTTGATCCAAACAGACTTGATGGAATTTTGCATAGAATTTCTCCAATCCATAATCTTACAGCGAACATGCAATTCCACAATAGGTGATCTCTTGTTTCCGTGTTACTAGATTGACAAAGATGACACCCCGTTTGCACAGTGCAACCCCTCGAGATGAGGACCTGCTAAGTTAAAATCTTGTTAAAAATAATAATCTTAAGAGTAGTCCCAAGTGAATTGTAGTTGTAGTGGCATTTTATTGGAACAAAAAGTTTAATAAAATGTAGAAAGCTTACAAATTTTACATCTTTGTTATTCAGTGGATACTTATTTTTGAGAGAAATATTTATTGGATACTTGAATTTACATTTTTTAGAAGTAATTCTATTACTGTGTCACTTGAACTGCTAGACTTTTTTATTATTTGTTTGTTTGAAATAGCTATAGAAAAAGAGAAGAAAAAAGAAAAGAACCAAATAACAGAAAATTGTACTGGGTTCGAAAACAAAAGTAAAGGAGTAGCTCTCCTTGTCATATGTGCTTTGTTATTATGGAAATTATGATTGACTGATCATTGATCATTGATCCAGGTAAAGCCAAAAAAAAAAAAAAAATCTTGGATTCTGGATTGTCCATATGGTACCAGCGCTTGTCTTTCTTTTCTCCTACTTTTTTTTTTCTGTTAAACAAGTGCATCTTTAACAAACAATGAACTGGCCGTTGTGAAGCTTTTTGTTTTGTAGTTTGTGTTGACTGCTCTGGGAAGGGTGGTGGTCTTGTGACCCTTCAATATATTAAACAAATATATTGACTGGGGATATCTGATTTATTAGTATATTATCTTGCCTTGAGATTGCAAAATTTGATATGGGTTGCTTGTATTCACAAGCTAATCTAATCTAAACCCATATGGAATAATTTCCCATTTTAAATCCAAATGTAGGATCTCAAGATGCAGCTAAGTTTGCACAAACCAAGAAATGTGTGTATTTAAAAGCCTTCAAGCGCACGCTTTTGTTCCTTCCCATGTTCTTCTTGCTGTTGGGAAATGGGAATCGACTTAATTTTCTATTGCTTTAAATCAGAAATTCTTACTCTCGATGAAAGTTCAATCACTATTAATTATTCTTATTATAAGAATATAGGCAATTAGGTATTCTATATTTCTAAAATAAGATAAAACTATTGTTTCTTTCCTCTGATTTATATATACGGATTTTGAGAGCTGATTCAAAAATTAGTTTGACTGTTGGGTTCGTTTGTTCCTAACATACTTTAACGAGAAGCGCACAAACATCAATTCAGACATACTAGTAGGGGTCGCAAAAAAAAGCTCGTGATTCGCATCTGATTCGCTCGCTAACAGTTTGCTCGTTATTAAACCGAGCTGCTAACGAGCTAGCTCGTCACTAGCTCAATTCAGAATTAATGAGTTCAAATCAGAGCCTAGCTTGCTTGGCTAAATATCAATTTGTGAATTTGTATGAATTTGTGTGCATTTTATACTGTCTCACTCGGTTCATCTCAATCCAAAAAATTTGTAAAATTTATTTTCTTCTTAAAACAAGATCTAGTCAGACCCAACGAGCAAACTAGTCAACTTCCGAGCTAGCTCGGGTTGACTTGTCACAATTCCAAACTGAGGTTTTAACTCACAAATCCTAAGTCCAGCTCGCTTAACTCAGTCTAAAATTAACAAACTGAACTAGAACCCAGCTCTTGTTGCCACCCCGCATACAAAGCAAGAACAAGCGACGCAACGATTACTATGACTATCTGTATCACTGGATAAATCTGAGATACAAGTTATCAAAGCAATTTATAGATGCATGCACCATGACACATGACCCCAGAAAGCTTTTGAAATTTTAACAACAGTGGAGTTATTGTTTTGTATGTCTGACATAGTGATATTCGACTGCATGCGTTCAAATATGTTGTATGAACATGCATTTAAAGTTTGTAAATGCAATGTTGAAATCTTTATGTTTCTTGAGAGACCACTACAGAAAAAAAAAAGAAAAAAAAATATGTTTTCAAATTTTACTAATAAAAATATTTTCATAGTTCTTTATAAAAGTGTTGAAGATTATGCAAGATTTGGAGACAATAGCTAGAGATATTTAGTAGCATGTGCAATCTTATCAATATTTTCACTATTTTGAGAGCTCAAAATACAATATTGAGGACTCTGAAATATTCTTCTTTTTTATACCAGTTTTGCCTTTGATTAAGACTTTGCATATATGCTAAGATCTATGAGTAATTAATGTATTCCAAATTAAGAAATTTAAGATCCTAATTAATTATTCTCATAAATGAGATACGTCCTTCCTTATCTATCTTTACAAATTTGGAATTTTAAAATGTACAAGTTACATTTGTATCTAAGAATTTATGTTGATATAAAAATTATTCTAATTAATAAATTTAAGTCGTTAGTTATTCAGAAAAAAACAGAAACAAAATAAACAAAATGTTTGCATCATGAAATCGTGGGAAAAAAAGAGTTGGCTATTTCATAGTAGCTAAGTTTGGCCAAAAAATATTATTTGTTTTTTATTTCTTTTAGTGAACTTGTGGGTATCTCACATCAGTTTTAATAAAAGAAATATTTTAATCCTTGAAATATTAAAACTGATGTGGATATTTCACTAAAACATTAGTTCCAATCCGTGAGATATTAAAACTGATGTGGGTATTTCTTTTAGTGTGAAGAGAAGGATTAAAATTATTTCAAATCTGGGACCTCCCACACAATCTGATCAATATTCACTTTCAAGATTGCAATATCAATCACATTAGACATTAGTTCCAATCTATTAGGATCAATATTACAATACCAATCACATTAACATCCAATCAATTAGGATAAATTTGTTGAATTATATTTTCCCTGTAATAGGAAAGTCAAACAGCTAGTAAAATAATTAGAAACTATTATAATAGCTAATTAGCCTATGTAAATCATTGTAAGCAATGAATGATTAATCAATCAATGAAATCATTTCTCTTTCAATTCAAATATTCAATCTCAAATTCTAACAAAAAGGAAGAATAGAGAAAGAAGAATTGAGGATTCACTGGGCTATGACCAAGAACCAAACTTGTCAAATGCATGTTGCTTGGCAATTTGTCGGCAAATTCGTGTTCCTTTTCAATTTTATCACATGCTAAGTTGCGTCAAACTATTTGTATATAAATGGTACTAGTACAAAAGCATACAAAATTTGGGGGTGAGAGTGTAGAATTATGAAAAATCTCAGGTTTGAAATTCCACTTGCGATTACCCTCTCCAGAGAACGAAATGATTCTGAAACGCCAAATTACCATACATTGGTCATTTCAGATGAAATTAACTGCAGCTAGATTGCTAGAGTGGCACAGAATTTCAGTTGAAACGGAACTGATACTTGTGTTCCGTTTTCATTGTTGAAACGGAACAGACTGACAAGCCTAGTTGGTTGTGCTTGTTCAGATATCCATGATACCATCTCAAACTAAAAAGAAATGCTTGCAAGGCCTCACATTTGCATCAAGAAGCCATTACATAAGCCCACTTATTAAAAAATAGAGCAATAATCAGAGGCCAGGAAATAGAGCATGCAAGTAGTAAATTAGTGATGCTAGGATCTTTTGTAAATTGCGATTAGTTGTCACCAGCTTATAAATCTTTTGTGCAGAACAAACTAACATCCCGAGAGAACAAACCTTATGGCATAATAAAAAATAAATAAATAAATAAAAAATAAAGGAAAAATAAATACAAAGTAGAGGCTGCTATTTAAAAGAGTATCCCCAAACCTTTTGTGTAGAGCATAACAATCGAAAGTAACAATTGAATACAATTTCAGTAAAACTGACGGTCGCATATCTCTCTTGAACTACTATACAAAATATATATAAGGGAACAAATAATAATGGCCCAAAATCCCAACTAACAGTCTCGAATCCCCATCAGGGATGTGAAATTAAAATCAGGAAAAGAGGACAAAACTAGTTGAAGAGAACAAGCTTTTGACTCAGACTCCTGGCTCAAACTAAAGAGAACAAAGGTGCAGCAAACAATAAATGATATATGAATGGGAGTTGTGACTACAATCCTGAAGGGAAATTGCTGACTTGACCTTGTTCCAGTTTTTCTTCATTGTTCACTTTGTATGACATCCTTATCCTCATTGCCAACGGTTTCTTTAACACAAAAAAAAAAATTAGTAATAATAAGTTATCTTAAATCTCTCCTCTATAAATAGTAAACCTCTAAGAACAGGTAGATGCTTGAGAAAAAAGAGTGCTAACAGATAATTAAGCAACAGGACATATATGTCACTTCTATTTTTATTTGTCAAAATCAAATTACTAAAATATAACAGAGAGAGAGAGAGCTACCTGGCCATGCTGGGTATTAGTAAGAGTGAGGCTCTGTGTGATAGTTCCATTTCCATTGGCTGGAAGAGTATTACTGCTAGCTGGGTCCAGGTGCAACTGTATGAACTGTGGTATAAAACATGATAGATCATGTCATTGCTTCTAATAACATGTGAAGAGAAAGATGGGTAAAATGGCAAACATAAAAAACAGAAGGTACCTTGGGAACAGCAGCTTGAAAAATGAAATTGGTATAAGCATTAGACGAGAGATTGGTGAAAGTGGCATGAATCAAGGTGGCTTGCGGTTTTTCTGGCTGCTTTCTAAAACTAAATGTGATTTTAAGGTTGCCACTCTGGAATGCTGTAATTGATTTATGCTCCTCTTCTCCTGTTTTCACAAAGATGTATAGAGTGATGATTTTTTTTCTTTACAACTGTTAAGTGTTTTGTAATTGTTGAGGGCAGTTAAAACTGAAAAATTACTTGAAGGAGACGAGCTTGAATCCAAACTCAAGGACAATCCATCCAGCAGATCACTTACTGGTGCTGACTTAGTTTCTGGTACTGTACCTACAAACCACATCCAATTATTTCACATCTATTAGTAAACAGTAAAGTATTCAAGTAAGAAAAGTATATAGACATTACAAAAACTAACTCTTAGTAATAGTGGGGAAAGAACTAGATGCAGGCAGTCCATTTTCAACCGGAGAGGTTCCAATTGAGAGAAGGTCGTCTATTATATTTCTGTTTATTACTGGAGCCGGCTCTCCACCTAAGCATACCAAAAAATAAAAGAAAAAAGAAGAAAGATTAGCATGCCCAAAAGTTTCTTGATGAAACAAAATTACATCGAAACAAGAAAGGAAAAAAGACAAAGTAGAACCTGATGGAGGTGAACTTGGCAGATTAATGTCAATCAGATCCAACATGAAGTTGGGAGGCTCTGATGCAGTAGTACTAGTAGGAGGCACTGGTGCATCGTCAATGCTGAAATCAATAAGATTGGGCATGGCAGCAGTAGTTGGTGGCTTAGCAACACCATTAGGCACCTTCACAGAAGATGTGATTTTGCTATCTCCTGAAGCGGTAGATTTGGGATAACCTGATGTGGTTTTTTCTGTAGACCCAGCTCTCTTTGATAGATAGGAGGCTTCATCTAATACTGGCATCCGCTCTAGCAATGTAGATCTGGCATGTATAAAATTTAAAATAAGTTTAAATTAAGTCCCCATTACCCTTCACTTATTATTATGCAATTCAGCATAAATGACCCTCAATAAACCTCAACTTGCAGTTAAAACAGAAGACAAATCGAAAGGAAAACCAAAGAAAAAAAAAACAGCCAACGACTAGTAAGACAGCAATCCGCACATTAGAATCAGCATTTATAACTTGTATATAAATATTTGACAGGGCAGAAAGTCTTTTTACTGACTTGATGCCTGTATGTCTCTGTATGATCGAAGAAAATTCAATAGATCTTTGTTGTAGTTCGAGCTCAACATTTCCCTTGTGCTGAATGACAATTCCTTTTACCCTCCTATTAAACAATAAAATAACCATTACAAACTTTTCAAAGAAGGAATCGACAGCCACTATTGTTTAACTATAACAGATGAATAGTCTAACATACTCTGAGGTAGGAGGGAAACGGGAGGAAAGCTTCAGGAGAGAAACAAGGCACATTGCCCTGGTTGTAGTATCAGTTGTATGGCGCTTCAACGCAAGCTCAACCAAATCAATTGCATCAGATTCCGTGACCTGCATAACCGAAACCTCAGAAAGTGTTTCTATTGTAATACTACACTATATTTTAACACAATTAACTTTTCTATTGTTTTCACTAAACAGTGCAAAATCAACAACTTATGCCATATTGGATACTTAAAATTTTTTGAACTCTGAAAAGTTCAGCATTACAACTCTAATAAGCATGCCAAAGTACCCAAAACACCTGATTGATAAGCTTTCAAATGCAGGAAAAAAGTTTAACCCATTTTCAATAAGTTCACTCTTCAATTTGTACAAATAACCAAACATAAGCAACATCAGCACCGATCTAGTTTACTTGATTCAGGAAAAGATTAACACTAACTTGAAAGTAATAGAGAGACATGCTAGAAGGTACTAAGAACTTACTGTCATCGGTTCCTCTGAATCAAGGAAACCAACATTGTTGACCAGCATTTCTCCATATTCACCAATGCACCAGACAGCTACTCGCACTAAGCTTTCCTAATATATATCATATTTTAACAAAACATATATATAAAGATATATCAGCATTATATGATTTATAAGCTAACAAATGGAATTCAATCATTCGATATTTAGAAACCTGTTCAAGGGAAGCTTGCAGTGCACTGTACAACAACCTCACAGAGTAGCCTTGAAGGTCAGGCGCATTGCTTATAGCAACTATAAGAGCATGCCACACATCATCTTTCACAAAATTTCCAGCCTAGAAAATTTAGATATATGTAATGAATACGTTTATCCATTTTCGTATGACTCCATAATTTTCTCAAAAGGTTAGGACCTTGTATATCAAAAGATTCAGAAATAACTGTAATAGTCAGGTCCAAAACCAGTGTGTACTGATTTTCAATGGTGTAGTAACCTCTGACCGATCAATGAAATTACCCTCTCACCTACCAATGATAAAACTTTGAACATCTGGTCCAGATACCACAGCTTGTCCTGAGAAAACCTACATATCATCACCAAATGGCACGACTTAATTAAAAGTATAGACAGTAAAAAGATACATCCTAAGAAATAATTTTAGAATTGCTTACTTTTCAACAATCAAACAAATTTTAGCAGTCAAATCTTCCTTGAAATCTGGATCACTCACTTGAAGATAGTCAATAAGTTCTTTAATCAAATGCTTCGCATTAGTATCATTAACCAGTAAAAACACAAGCTCAAGAGCTCTTTTCCTGATAGAGGCATCCGTATCCTGGAAAGGATAAATGTGAGTGGAAAAGAAGTAACTTTTTTACTAACAAAAGCAAAAGAAATCAAGAAATTTATAGATAATGCAAGTACCTTAACACATTCCAGAATTGTAGTTCTGTGTCTCTGCACAGCTTGTGTATCAACTGAAATCGCCCTCATCAGTATGTTAAGAGCAACATATCTGAAATGTATAAATGAAGCCACAGATAAGTAATCAGTGCAGTTAAAATCTAATTACAAAGATAAAATAGATTTCACCTGATGTTATTATCACGGTTTGACAAGAATCTCCCCAAAATATTAATAGCCAGAACACGTAGACCACTAGTGGCTTCTATGCCCATTATCGTCTCCACACACTCGTACAAAATGGCATTCCCAGCATTTTTGTTTGACTCTGTTTTGGTTGCAACCTACAAGAAAATTAAAAAATATATATATATACATACATACTCACTTTATTCTGATTTTATAAACGTTCAAATGATGAAATAAGCTAAAAGAAGAGCAATAACATACCTGTGCAAGAATGTCATTCATAGCTTCACTCGAGTCGGCATCTCCCTGACCCAAGATGCGCAGGATCCTGAGCACGCGGATGTGAAGAAAGGGGTCAGTTATACCGGCTATATCATACTCAGGCGCATATGAACTGTTTGAAACATCCTTCAGTATGCGAACAAGAACATCCGTGCAGTTCTACAGTTGTATAATTTGACAATAAGACGGTAAGGCATCAATAATATTTTGACTTAGTCAAAAAGGAAATTAAAACATTGCTTGAATATGCATGTGTAAAACTGTTTACCCGTCGAATATGATCCAGGGAATCTTTGCTGGCCTTGCACAGTTCAATACAGAGCTGAACACCTGATATTAAGACCCCATGGTGTTTCTCTTTGAGCAAAGAAGCTGCCGGGTACATGAAATTCTCTGACAAATCTGGCACTTTTCTGATAATGCGAATAGAGCACAGAGCAGCCTAAAACCAAAATGTAGATAAGTCCCTTTAGTAGCCGGCACAAGGCAAATGTATCAGGCCAGTACAGCCTTAAGATACATCTGAGTTTTGTTATGAGCAACAGTAAATGAATTGAGATTGGTAAATACCAGCAAATGGTACCAATATCAGGGTATTTTAGTGAGAGATAGGTATTTGTAAGGTCAATTTAGGCTTAAGAGATGCATTGAACAACAACTGGACAATTAACTAGCAGCTAAGAATAATACTTGGCAAAAATCTGGTATGATATTCAAGATAAGAAGTATACAGTTTAAAAGACGGAAAGAGGCACACCTTCTTTTTGATGTTGGGATCTCTGCTGTTAAGTAGCCTTTCGACTTCAGGTGCAAGGTCACGTGCCATTTCAGCTGAGCATATGTTTCCAAGAGCACAAAGTGCAAGACCCACAATGTACTGGTTTGAGTGGTTTAGATCTCTGTGCATCTTGCATCAAGGTTACCAAAAGTTTGAAAAATAAAATCACACAGAGACTACACCATCCAAAATTTGCTCGAGCAATGGACACTAGTGCATTCTAAGCATTTTAAATCTCGGTTAGAAGGGATTCAACAAGACCAAGTATGACATGTTTGGCCACAGTAAAACTATGTAAGAATAGGACCTACTATTAACCTTGCTACTGGCAAAAAGAAGAAAAAAAGAACCTAAGATTTGACAATAAAAGAGAACACATTATCAGTTGTCAAACCTTCTCTAGTATAACGAGAACCATCTTAAGGCCTAGAATTTGCCAGCCCTTATCTCTAATTAGGTTGTTCCAGGTAATTACATTAAACAACTAAACATAAATGAATTGTTCTCCAAATTTGGATTGGAATTCTCAGTTTCTACTTCTCAACCATGCAATGCCTTAGTATAATATAATCACATATCTAAATTTTAATTCCACAAACAAAAGGATACTGCTTCAAAGAGTTTGTAACCAGCATGAGAACTTCTTGTCTCTCGTCTAGAAGCAACATCAACCCCAGATACCCAATTCTCTTCTCAGGAAAACCTGAAGCTGCAATTAATTTGAGGCATTCCATCTGGCCAAAATGGGTTGGATATCCCAGCATGTGAATAAACATTAGCTTCGCCAGGTTTCTATGTCTGTAATCCTGGTCATTCTCGCTAATTGCTGCACGAATAGCAGCACATTCTTTTCTAACAACTGCACGCTCTTCTGCCGCTGTTTTGCATGCTCGTATAGATCGGATCATGTCCCTACAGTTTAATTTTAAGTGTCATGTAGTGCCAGCAGAAAGCATATTTTCAGTATTAAAGAGATTTTCTAAAAAATTTGGGAAGTATCCACTACAGTGAAGATGAGATTGAGTGAGAGTTGTAAATTCTAAGTTGGACTCATGCCATGGCATATCATGTGCTTCATTACCATGTTTAGACCAAATAAACCATCTATGCACTGATCGCTGTTAAGAGACCTAACAGTTGACAACCTGAGAAGTCGTTAATTCAACAAGTAGCTAGCCTGACAGGACAATTAGTGAGAAAACCGTTTCTGGCGAGTCTACGATTAGGGACCTGTCCGTATGAGCACGGATTCAGCACATCTTGGATTCAGATGGCAGAGCTCGGGTTAATTCAAATACAAGAAACTGATATCTTATCCGATTGACGAAGAAAAAAAAGAGGAATAAATCAACTAAATCTTACCTGAGCCGGGTACCCGACGAGAAGGGATTCATGGCTAAATTCACGGTGAAACTCTTCTAAAATTCCACCGAGTTCTTGATCCGATCAGAGCGAGCGGAGAGATCCGAGGTAAGAGAGGGAAAAAAAGGAGATCAAATGAGGGGATCGAGGGATCTGAGAGAGAGACGAGAGAGAAGCAGCGAGACTGAATGGATCTGAGCGGGGCGCTGATTTGCTAGTAGCCCCTCCTTTTTCCTTGTGTCTTTTAATAAATTTTAACAAATTGATTAACAGTAGTAGATCCAGGTGTTATTCACTAATTCCATTTTATAACTCTGTTAGTTTTTTTCTTTCTTTTTTCTGCTTATATTTTAACAAATTGATTAACAGTAGTAGATCCAGGTGTTATTCACTAATTCCATTTTATAACTCTGTTAGTTTTTTTCTTTCTTTTTTCTGCTTATAATATCAGCAGTAAGTCTGCGACATATTCAATCGTTCCCACTAACGAGTAACGACGGGGAATTTTTTTATAAACCATACATCAAACCAAGCTTCATTTCTTTTTCTTTTCTTTACAGAAACTATAAGAACATTAATGTCATTTCGGTTTATTTTTTTCCTTCTTTTTTGGAACTGAAATGACAATTCGGTTCAAGTTGTTTTCACATATTTTTTAAAAAAAATTTACATATTTTAAGAAAAAAATACATTGAAAAATTATAAAAATATCTCGGACCGAATTACTATTTTGATCCAAAAAAAAAAATCTCGACCGAAATGGTATTTCGGCTATTATGATTTTTGTAAAAAAAAAAAATAATCATGTTAGTTTCATAATTTTTTTTTAAATTATGATTTATAAAAGAAAAATTGAATGACGGGACTGACAGAATTTTTTTTCTTTTTTGGTCTTTCTGCTTGAAAAAACAGAAAATTTGTTGGTCTACAATATTAAAATATGATTAAGAGTTATTTCATACGTGCTATTTATAAAATAATCAATTCAATATAAAATCATATTTTTTATATTTAACTATATTATATTATCATAATATTTTATAAATTTTATTTGATTAATAAGTTATGATAAAATTGATTTATACATTGTATTATATAATTTGATTTAATTAATGTCCAACAAACTAATAAATATGACAACTTTAAAACTTACTAATTTTCTTAAACTAATTTAGACATTATATTCAGTTTAAAAAAATTAGACATTTATAACTTTTTTTTTTACTTTCTAAAAATTTAAGTAAAAAAAACTAGTCAACTAAACAAAATTTGTAAGAAAATAAGCATAAAATTTTTCGTTATGTTATAACAACAAAGGAAATTCATACCTACTTTTCGAGATCCAACTTGTAAATTCCTCCAAAAAAAATCGATATTTATATGAATGGAATTACAATAGGAAATAAAAATGGGTGATTGAGATATGAGAATATAAAGCCAGATTTTCAGAGCCTAGTTTGCTTGAGAAAATTGATATTTGATTAATTTTGGATGAATGAAATAATAGATATGAGCGATATTTACAAAATAATCATTACGATGAAATGGCAAAAAAAAAAAAAAACAATTAGCCATTAAATTGAATTCGCATGGTTAAATTGATAATTTGATTAATTTCAATATTTTTTTCACGGCTACCCTTGCATATAACCATTATTTCAACATATGGAGGGTTGAATAGTCATTTTCTGTTTTTTCAGCATTTTACAACATTTTTTTAAGGCTCTGTAACATCTACGGGTGCAATTTCGATAAATAAAAAGAGAATTCAATTTATAAGAGGTCTTTTTATTTAAGCTGTTGATATAGATAAATGACTAAGATAGAGAACAGAAAATACATTACTGGAGAATATGTTTGCTAGAGATATGAAGAAATCAGGGTGTGATCAGATACGTTACAGTATAGTATGTGTGTTGCTCACGTGCTATGAATTGTGTATTATATAATGTGATTATTCGCGTGATATGATCAATTTTGAAATTTGATACAAATATCATATCAAAATTTAGTCATAACAAGTCACATAGTCATGTGAGTAAAGTGTAATTAGAATTATTAGAACTTGACGAATTGTGAATTTCGAATAAACTAAAATTATACAAAATAATAATAATAAGTACAGCATAACTAATGTACTATGATTATTTTTCTAAATCTAATCACGGCATAACATAAATACGTATAAATTTAACTTAATCATAACACAGTACAGGATTCAAATCACAGGGTAACTAATCACTGCATGGCAAATAATTCAAGTCACAACACGTGACATTGCGTATTTAGAAGTTAGAACCCTTCCACTGTTTTTCCATTGCTTCTACACGCCTGACTACAGGGTGATTGGCCACAGAAAGTATATCATCTTCGCGTCTAATTAAAGGAAGCATAATGTGAGTGCGTATCCTCTGAGATATCTCAACTTTTGTGTGACCGACGTGTCCGGTGCCTATTCGGGGGTGATGTAGGGGGTCCGTGGGTCCGTATAATGTTTGATTTGAGATTCGTGCATAACGCATTTAAACGGTTGGGATTTTCTATAAAGTCACGCAAAGTTTGAGATATCTCAGAGGATACGAATTCGCATAATGTTCGGTCATTGGACGATGATGAGATGATCGAAAAAATACGCTAAAAAGTAAAAACCCAGAAACCCTTCACTCCTAGAGTGAACTTTCCCCATCGTAATGGCGTCTCTGCTACTCGGCTCTTTGCTTATCGCTGCTCTGGCCATCAACCCAGGTATCATAGAAGGATCAAAATTTAACATTGAATACAACTGCAAAGCATTCAGATTTCAGATACTATTACTAAAAACTCGTTTACATTAATCGATCTATCATTTTTTCAGCCTCATCAACATCAAAGCTGGTATTGGAGGAAGGCTACACAGTTTCTACGGTCATAGATTTCAACAAATTCTCTTCTCCTCCTGCCAACCAGGTCTACCCCTACACGATTGTTCCTTTACTCTCTTCTCAAGACCTGCTTCTCCTGGACTCCACAGGTTCGACCTTCTATATTCTCTCTTTTCCTTCATCGGAGGACAAAGAGGCGGAGATCAAGCACCTCTCTGGAAATGGTAAGGCAGAGTTTGTGGATGGTGATGCCAGAGTTTCGAGCTTTAACAAGCCTAAGAGCTTCGCAGTTGATGAGGCTGGTAATGTATACGTGGCTGATCGAATGAACTATGTTATTAGAAAGATCAATCGATCAGGTAACTTTTTTTAATATATTCTGAGATTTCATTGTTAGAGTGTCTTCTGATCATAGAAAAAATAATAGTGTCTTAACATATTTAGGCTAAATGAACTGTATCCATTTTAATAATGAAGTATCTTAACATATTTACAAGGCATATCTTTTGTTCTCTTTTAGGATTTACAACCACAATTGCTGGAGGGTACTCGAGGAAAATTGGAAAAACTGATGGGCCTGCTCAAAACGCATCCTTTTCAAACGATTTTGAGTTGGTGTACATGCACAAAAAATGTGCATTGTTAGTAGTTGATCGGGGAGATAGACTGATCCGACAAATAAATTTAAATTCGAAAGATTGTGCACATGAAAACCCCCAGTCAGGTATCCTTTATTTCTTATTCAATAGATTGTTACACTAAAAACTAGAAACGACATTATCACATTTGGGTCTTTCCAGTGGATTCACCCTCTGTCCTCTGACATTGTTACATCAGTACTAATCAATCGTCTTTTATCTATCAAGGGTTGAAAGCTGCCTTGATAACCGTGATTGCAATTGCATCTCTCCTGCTAGGATCCTTACTTGGATTTGTTGCTCGTCCCTTCGTAAACTTTCGGGTAAGCAGGATTTTTTTTTTTTTTTCAATTGGAATTATTATAAACATGAATTGGGGTTGTTGTAAAGGGCATAACCAGTTGAACTTACCCTTTAAATAGACTGATTTTGAGTTTTGTAAAATTATTTGCGTGATGGCCAAGATGACCTTGCTATATTTTTGGCAGTAACGTATCCTCGTCCCTTCTTAAACTTTCGTGCAAGCAGGATTCTTTTTTTTAATTGAGATTATTATAACACAAATTTGGATTTCTCTAAAGGGCATAACCAGTTGAACTTACCCTTCGGAAAGACTACAAGATTCAAGTCTTGTAATATAATTTGTGTGATGGCCAGGATGACCTTGTTATATTTTTGGCAATAACTGTACCTCATGTCGTATTTGCCAGTTGGTTATCCAATGTATTTTTGGTAGTGATGTACATTGAAGGGCATTTAGGACTTCGATTGGTTAGAGGGATGTGTGTGAAAACTGGTATTTACCTTTAGAAAATAAGATAAACCTTGTTGTTTTGATTTATCAAAGAAAAGTCTAATTTTGCACTTATATGTTTGTGAATTGCACTAAGGTGTTTTTTAAATGTATTTAGGCAGGGACTCCTGGCCAACCGTCATCTCAACATGATACAGAAGCAGTACCAAACCAATCAGGGGAGAGCAACACTGATGAACTTCTCAGGCGCAAGAAACGCAATTGCTAACACTGCAGCATATATCTGTTTAGTTAAGCTGATTCGGTTAAGTATTTGCTATATATCTGTAATAATCCGTACCTTTAGGCCTCAACTTGTAGCAGGTAACCCTAATGAGAGTGGATCTGTTTCTTTGATGGATCTAGATGTGGCACCTAATCCTAATTCTTCCAAGAAGAATGACAGTGTGAAAGATTTGATGTGTTTGGATACTGGTGTTAGTAATGGTTTCTGTAAACAAGGGGAGATAATAGATGCTTATATAGGAGATAGTGGGACTGGGAAGAATAGGTTGGATGAAATGATTCTGACTCACCTGTCAGATTTTTCATGCCAAACCAAACAGCAGGATGTGTTGGAGCAATCTAAAAAGTCTGGTTCAAGCCTCGTTAGGAGGCGTAATACAGTTGAGACCTGAAAGGCACTGAGTACAGTTTAGTTTGTTTTAATAGTTGTGGTGATCTTTTAACAAGATGTCGTATCTCCTGATATTGTGCTATGTATGAGAATACGGAAACTAATGTTTAATATTATCTGTTGTAAATTTTTCTTGCTGAGCTACATACCTATATATTTTCCGAGTTGGCGAGTTTGATATTGTTTCATTAACTCTCAATTTTATATCAATACTGCACTAGAATGAGTTCATGGAATACTGAGGACTAGGAAGGTGATCATGCAGAAGTTTTCATATAACCACCAATTACACCTCTATAAAGTTGTCAGTAAAAATAAAAATTTAACAGATGGTCTCATTGGTGATTTTTATTAATACCCTAAAAAAAGGTTTTTACAAAACTGTCTCCAACTTCGGTTTTTTTTTTTTTTTGGACTGCCCGGTCTCTAGGCAGTCTGGTAGGATTGTGGGCGGCCTGTAAGCTTGGCGGTTGGGGCAATTTAAAAAAAAAAAAAAAAAGCAAAGTTGGGGCCAATTTTGTAAAAACTTTTTTTTTAAGGGTATTAATAAAAATCACCGTCTCATTTAAAAGATCTAATTGTTACTGATAGAGCAGCAAAAGAATCAATGTGCAAAGCATAAAAAGAAGGCCGGAAGTGTTAGAGTTTGGTCGGATTCGAGAAGAACATTATTACAATAAAATCAAGGATAATTTCTTCTATAAAATCCGATGCTTCTCTCGCTCTAACTATACAGTTTGCTTCACAAATTACAATTGGGTAATGAAAAATGCTGACAGGGATATCAAGAATTAGTAGGCTTAATACCTTTTTTTTACCACAAATCAACGGCAGGTATAGGGACCTTGTGCAATTTGTAGGCTTAATTTAAGAGTTCACCAGGAGCTAGTTGATACAAGAACATCAGCCTGAAAGATTGGTTATCCCTACAATAACAAATTTGAAAATTTGACAGAAGAAATACAATTGAAGTTTTCTTCAATTTGAAATCAGGAAGTCACCATATGACATGAGTTTTGTGTTTCATCACAGTTTGACTACTAATTTTCCTATTCAAGACCTATGATTATCACTTTAGGTACCCCTCAAATAACAATTGTGTTCAAAATTCATTTTTTCCTTGCAGTATACGAGGAATGCATGCAGCCAGCATAATGATTACGTGCAACCATCGAAACATAAGTGGACGACACAAACAATTTCAGAAATTAACTAGTCTTGTATTATTTGACATTCTATCGAGCACATGACACGCAACGGATTAGCCCAAGGGTCACCACATAACAGACTGAACATGTTTCTTCAATATCAGTAAATAGCTTATGTTAAGGTACTCAACTGCAACATTAAAGCTTTTGTAATACCAATGTTCCAGTTATTACAAAGAACTAGACATGCCAAAAATTTGTCACAGGAAAAAAAAAAAGAACTAAAAGATAGAAGGAAATAAAAATAGATTGCGCAATAGAGGTTATCTTAGAAAGTAAATTTCGAAACTGATATCACACCCCGATATCAAAGGACTTCTAAATTTCTATCGTATTAAAATAAAGCCAACTATTTCAACTACATTTAAAATATCAACCACAAAAACTGACATTGATATGAAACAAACAGTTTGATAAACTATAAAACAAAAAGAAAAAAAAAGGAAAGGAAAGGCACTCAATTCTCCTCCAAACTTAGCCTTCGCCTCTTCTATTGGTACCGGAACCCCGTCCTGTTTTTTTACTGCCCTAACACCTGCTAGTAATTGTGCCACATAAAGAGAAAACAAGTTGTAAATTGAAACAGACAGCACAAATCTACTTAAAAGCCATCTGTCCAAGTGATTTGAGTAAAAAAAAAATATAAAAGTACTGGTTTGTACATCTCTCTCACTTTTGAAGGGTGAAATTAAAAAGAGCCTCAACCATTCTATTGTGAAGCAAGATTATTGGGCAAAAAGAGAAAAACAGAAACATATGTAAACAATATAACAAAATAACTAATATGAAATGTGACAGCTACATACCAGAGATGAGGCGAGGCGTCACGAGGGGTGATTAGAAACCACCTTAAACTAAGCTAACTGCACAAGGAAATTGCAATTCAGGATGGACTGATCATCCCTATATTGGTGCAATAGGCCTCTCTCAGCTATCGCACCTTCCATTTCATTAAAGGTTGTGGTAGGTATTGTTGAAGTAACAATCAGAGGGCATACACCAATTCTATCAAGAATGGTGTACTTCAGACACAAATCATCACCAAGAGAAACTGAGAAGAATTTAAAATATGTAGCATCATGACAAGCAACATAACGAATAACAAAAATATGGTTTGACTCGATTTCAATAAAAACTTTGGCCTGATTGTCCATCTGAAAAGCGAACGGAAACTGGGTCCCGAACTTGAACATGGTTATGAAGTCAGAATGCTCAGTGGCCAGGTGTTGTACCAAGTGACTCCTTGTGGAACTTGGTCACAGTCTGGCATTGGGTATGTTAAATAAGCATGTGGGCAGCTAGTGATGTGCTTTCTCATTTCATAGAAGGGAAATTGAACGTCACAACCCAGGGACTGATACGGACAAATATCAAGAATTGCATTCAAAATAGCATCCACCTTTGGTATCGAGAAAAGTTTGTTCGTACATGACACACAAACAGTGAGACCTTGGTGACAGTCTGAGCAAAACATGTGTCCAGCAGCACACTGAAGTGTTTAAATAACAACATATATAATTAGGTATTAAGAAACAAACAATATGTTGCTAGTTATCAAAATTATAAAAATAGCGCACTTGGATTAATATCCCTTTGGAATAAAATCTGTTAAGGTTAGGGTCTTAATACTTCTCTCAGAAAAACTATTATGAACCAATGAAGACACAAGTAAATCTGTAAATGTATTCCTTCAATATGCACCTTTCAATTTTTCAAATTGAATTGACATCATGAAAACAAAAACATTGTACCAATAGCCTGAAATATGACAAATCATTAATAATAAACCTGGTATTAATAATGTGGCGTGATTATATCCCTCGTATGCATTAGTTAACATCTGGGCTATTCAGTTTTTGTGAATAAAGCCGAGAAACGAAGGGAAATATAATTAAAATGTTTTACCAATAGAGATGAGGTAACTAGCTAGTTGTATGAATCAGTTATAGATCCGTACTGGTACACATACAACAGTTATTTTAATTTTAATATTTCAATTTTGTTACTAGGAACTAATTGAAAACTAGACAAAATATTAAAGCATAAATGCCTACCAGCTTTACAGGTGGCTGGAGTAAATATCCACATGTGCACTTCAGAATATCCTTGTTGTTGACGAAATAAAGATGATCCATATCAAGCATGTCTCTCTGATCAGTATCCTCGCCTTCATCTATGGAAGGTTCAGAATTGATCGTGACATCATTCGGATTCATCTATTTCAAAGAAAAAAAGAGACAAAAATACTTGTTAAACATGAATATGTAGCGTACAAAACTATTTCGCACAAATCATTGCCCCAGAATCTACCTTGGGATCAAAGAGTAGGGATCGGAGAATGAGAAGATGGAAAGCAAAAAGATGAGGAGAAGAAGAGTGCACAGGGTTATGGTTTTAGTATTGGCCTATTTATAATCTCTGTGTTGAAAGAATGGCGGCTGAAAATTCCTAAAAACTTCTCTCATTCATTAATTAATTAATTGTTTTGTTTACATATAAACTAATTTTCTCACTAGATTTTACATAGGCTATTTATGACATCAATATTACTTCTATAACCCATCTAAACACTCCTAAATATAGAACTATAGTTATATTAATCAAGAGTTCGCTATTTTGTCATATTACATCTCAAATAGACAAATACTAATTCAAAATAAACATTAATTGCAACACTCTTCCTTGTTGTTTTTTTATTTGGCATGTCCAATAATTCTCTAGGATAAACAAACTTGTCACATGAAAATGCTTTGGTGAAGATGTCCATTAATTGATCTCTAGTTTTCACATGCTTGATAAGAATTTCTTCATTTTGAATCGTTTCTCGAATGTAGTAATGTTTGAGATTGATGTGCTTTGTTCGGCTATGGAACGCTGAATTTTTCGACATGACAATGACAGTTCTGCACTTGTCCCTTATTTCATTAGCTTCCAAATATGTTTCTCCGGTGAAGATTGGAAGAGAGCTGGGGTGAATTCTGGTGCTTTTCAGCTTTTGAATTCGCAACTCTTAATAGATCAATACATGATTAAAAAAATCACGAAAGAATAATTCAGTCTAGGCTTACCGCACAGCTCGATGATACAAGTGATATAATGTTTATATGTGCAAGTTCAAGTAATAATTTTCAAACAGCAGCTTCAATAAAACTTGAATGGACAGTAAAACACAATGAACTTCACCCATGTCAAACTGGAAAATAAGTCCAATGTTAAAAGGAAAGACAAAAGGAATTTACTTCTGCTTGGATCCGAGATAGAAATCCTTGGCTTGTATCCAAATACAGTTTTGCCAGAGAAGCTAAAAGCAACACAGATCATTTAGACCCAAGCCAATAAATATGCTTAAGGCTAGTAAAGTGAAGCACCGATTAGTGTTTCAAGCCTTCTGCCAAAGAATATTCAAACAACTAAACCCCAGCATCAAATGCATGTGTCCCAATTGCAGTGATTGGACAGTACACAAACAACCAATAGAAATTGAATGCATGTTATATCTTGGAAGACAACCAATCAAAAGTAAAGAACACCAGTTACAAAAAAAGCGTACTCAAATTTGAACAGATGGCTCTCTACATTTTGAGGAAAAAAAAAACAAACAAAAATTATCATTGCTAAAGGTAGATAAGTGCCAATCTGTACAAACACCAAACCACCTGTACAAACAATCAGGGCTATTTCATTTCTCATCCTGCCACGTTATATATCGAGTGCCCCCCTCCCCTTTTTCATGTATCAAAATTTCTTAGACATCAGCTGTTTTTTCTTCTTTAGTCAGAACCTCACTCCCTGCAACATCTCTCCCACTCCATAAAAGGAAAAAAGTTGCATCCCCCAATAGAGAAAGTTGGATTAGCAATGAGAAGGAAGAATATACAAGCTCAATGGTCAACCCCCCCTTCAATAGGCAGTTTAAATGAGACGCGCCCACGTACCATGCTCTCCTTTCTTGAGGAAATGCCAGAAATACCCTTCAAAAGCCTGATCACCTCACTGGTGTCATCAACATAGTACTTGGCTTTGCTCGGTTTTTGACCAACTGCACAAGCAAAGACCTCAGGAGGCATGGTAAATAGGTTACTGGATGCAGCTTTACTTGTGCTTTCAAACATCTCTTCATCTGATCGATCATCACCAATGCACATCAAAAAATCAGGCGATTCTCCATTTCTAACCAGGGATTCTATTAGTTTCTCTACCACCAATCCCTTGCTCACTCCCTACAAAGCCAACCCACATAAGTTGCTAGTCAGATGATGGTTTCCAAATCACATAAGTTGCATGTACCAATACAAAATTATTTGCAAATCACGCATCTTGCTAGTCAGTTAATAGTTTTTCTATACCAGTACAATTTTGTTTTCTTTCTTGAACTAATGAATCAGGATATTATAACATGCACCAAATCACGAATTCACATCCTCTGAGATATCTCATATTTTGCGTGACTTGTTGGAAAATCTCAATAGTTCAAATACATTCTGTGCGAATTTCAAAGCTCAAATAATACTGACCCCTGCGCTATACCAGAATAGGCACCGGACACGTCGGTCACGCAAAATATGTGATATCTCAGAGGATACGCACTCCCAAATAACACCAAGCCTGGGACTCAATTCTAAATAAATAATTCTGGATGAATGCAGACATGACTAAAAGGTAGAACAAAAAGGGAAATGGAATTTTCATTATATAGACAAAGTAGACCAAAACCTGTGGTTTTACTTCGACAATTTGGTGGCCCCGTCTGACGACAACAGGTTCATTGACAAGCACACTCTCTAAATGACCAAGTAATTCTTTGGCCTGACACGAGCCAAAATCATGGTCGGCATACTGATGGTGCCACACCAAAGCACTCTCCTTGGGCTCGATAAAAGATCCGTCGGTTGTCTCTGTGTATACTTGCATAATAGGTTCAGAAATCTTCCTCCAATCAGACTCCATTGCTGCACCAGTCGTCTCCCATTCACTGGATTTCCTCCATCTGTAGAGAAAAATATGATATCACATTGAAAGTTTCTAACATGTGTGCAAATTATCAGTTAGTAAATTTACCAAGTATTATTAATATGATTTTCCTTCCTAAACTCGCCGTACGAAAGGTTTTTAGTTGAAGAACACAGAGGAGCATTACTCTATTAAAAAGCCAATGAGGAAATGAAAAGAGGGCCTTGTTTATTTCTCACCTACTTGGTTCTCTTTTCTCATTAGGCGGGTTTGTCTATTTCTCTCCTTGATTATTTTTTACAAAAAATAATGATGGCAAATTACTCGCATGGTTTGGTGAATTTGTGAGAAAAGAGAACCGAGAAGGCAAGAAATAAACAAGGCACTCTTTTCATTTCCTCGCTGGCTTTTTAAAAGAGTAATGTTCCTCTGTGTTCTTCAACTAATTTTTAAGAAGAAGGCAAATTTATGAACCCTAAAATACTTGTGTAAAAGATAAGTAAATAGTTAAAAAGTTCAACTGATATTACCTGATGAAGTAGCCATGCTCAGCAGCTATACCAAGCCCCTCACATGAGGAAAACCACTCAGAAAGATGCTCCCGGTCCCTCCCACTAACAATAAACACCGTATTTTTTGGATCAGAACACAAGCTATTCAAAATAGCAATCACCTCCTCGCTCGGTGCCTTACTAATGGAAGATTCTGGTACAATGGTACCGTCATAGTCCAAGAATATCACCCTTCTGGCACTCTTCTTATACACAGATGTGACAGGATCCAGAGACAACTTTCTAAAACCTGGCGAGAGAGCAACAACCCGGAAACTCAACCCAAACCCGATAGACCAACACCTCCTGTTGTAGTGGTCTTTGCAAGCCCTCTCCAAGTCTTGCATGAAGCTGCGGGCCCAATAACCCACATGGTGCGAGCTCACATACCGGTAGTGCTTTTCGTGCCGGAGCTGCTTCTCTGACACCGGCAAATCAATGGCTCGATACAATGCGTCCGCCACATCATCAACGGACCATGGGTTGACCCGAAAGGCACCACTAAGGGAAGGAGAACAGCCAACAAACTCAGAAACAATCAAGGTACTAGTATGGGTGAGGTCAGATTTTGGGTTTTCGTCAGATGCACCTTGCCTACAAATTATGTACTCGTATGGTACCAGGTTCATGCCATCTCTGACAGCATTCACAATGCAATACTCAGCAGAGGCATAGTATGCAATCTTCTCATAAAACGGCATTGATTCCTCAATCAGCACAAGCGGGTTGTAACCTGGAGAACCGTAGATAGAGTTGATCCGCTGCGCAACTAAGACAGCCTCTTTCCTTGCTTCCTGCACATCTTTTCCTGTGCTTCGAGGAGGATTTATAATTTGCACCAACACCACTTTCCCTCTTAATTTAGGGTTTTTCTCCAACAACTGCTCAAATCCCAGTAGTTTCAAACTTATTCCTTTAAAGATATCCATGTCATCTATGCCCACAATTACCATTCTATCCTTAAATCTCTCTTGGATCTCTTCGATTTTACTAACTGTAGATGGTAATTTCAAGTTTGCTTCCAGCCGCCCAACATGAACCCCAACCGATAAAATTTTTATATTGACAGTACGGCCAAAATAGTCAATGCCAATATAACCCCGTTTTGACTCATACTCCAACCCAAGCATGCGGCTACAACAAGATAGAAAATGTCGTGCATAATCAAAAGTCTGGAACCCAATAAGATCAGCATTTAGCAATGCTTTCAGGATCTCTTCTCTAACGGGTAGTGTCCGGTAAATCTCAGAAGAAGGAAACGGGCTGTGTAGAAAAAATCCTAATTTGACCCGGTTCAGCCTCTTTCTCAAAAAGGTTGGGACAAGCATTAAATGGTAGTCATGCACCCACACAAAATCATCATCCGAGTTTATCCCCTCCAATACTTTATCTGAAAATATTTTATTGGCTGATACGTATGCCTGAAAAAGTGACCGGTCATATAATTCTCCTTTGTCAAGGCATATTGGCAGCATATAATGAAATAAAGGCCATAGATATTGCTTGCAAAAGCCATGATAATACCTCTTATGCAACTCGGGAGATAAAAAAGTGGGTATGCACCGGTGCTCCTTAAAAAGGACTTGGGAGATGTACTCTTGGTCAATCGGGTCTATTTCAGCCTTCAAACTGCCGACATAAACTGTCTCTGTGTCATCAGAGAAGCCATCAGTGAGTTGCACAAGAATGCCATCTTCATCCCGTGTGAAAGTCCACTTACCAGTAACTGGGTCTTTTGAGGAGTTTATGGGGAGAAAGTTTGCAACAATTATATTGCGTTTCCGGGTAACTGGGGTTGAGCTCTCAGAATCAGAGTCAACATATGGGTCCCACCCAGGACCCGACATGAATGTGGGGGAAGTGATTACCCGTGGAAGTGGTCTTACAGGGTGGTCAAGATCAGGTAACTCAGCCGAACATAGACTGAGAAGGTCAGGACAAGACATGGAAACCATTTACTAGATATTTTAGCTCCAATTTTCCTTCACCTGTGCAAATGTGTTCTGCTAATTCAAAACAAAATAAAAAAGGTCAGCTTAAACTGCATGCATGTATATATTAGTACCAAAAGTATTACATCTGCTTCTGCCAGAGTGAATAGAGTCATTAAAAAACTAAAATATTAAACCGTATTATGTTCTGAGAAATTAAAAATTTCAACTGGCCTCAATAACAGTTTGTTTGGGGCTGTCATTTTCAGTAATTTCAGAATTTTACTCTTCATAGAACATCTGTTTAGTATCTCATTATACTACACGGCCTTCTTATAAATCTTCCTCTGTATACTAACTAATGAGAGGAAGTAAATTCTAACAAAAACACAAAGGAATAACAGTTCATACTAGAAGCAAAAAATAAAAATAAAAAATTAAGGCAGTAGATGACAATCTACTTAAATATATAATAAACCAAGAAAAAGACTATACAAGTAGAATAGAAGTACAAAATTCAGTCTGACTATATTTGAAAGAAAAAAAAAGCAGTTTATGACCTGTAAATAACTAAAACACAGGATTGAATATGCACATCGTTTATTCGTCTAAAGAGAGAAAAGGTAAATTTCAAGAAAATCGTGTAATTCGTTCAAACAGGGTTTACTCGTGGCTATTAGTTAATACCCATTTATAGGAAACTTAATGAAGATAAACAATCCTAATATAGTACCATACAGGCTAACATCAATAGTTTTCACACCATACCATCAAAATAGAAAAAGAGACTGAAAATTGGAACTTCAAATTTACCATAAATAGACAAGAAAATTCCCGACCTTATCCACGAACTTTTTTGCTAGAAATGTCCGTAGGCTTATTATCCACGAACTTTAATCAAGAAACAGATCAAGTGTACGATGAAAGATCTCTCCTTCGTCAACAAAAACCAAAGACTAAAGAGAGCACCAATCGATCTTGTATTTAAACTAAAATTAAAATATGAATTCGCAAGAGAAAGAGCATTACTGACCGAAAATAGAGCAAGCGAAGCACCGCCAGTATGTATATCTCCGTGAGAAAATAAAAGATCGTCGATTTGTTCTTTCCTTGCTAGGGAATTAGCGATTTTGGATTATGGTCTTTGTGTGTGTCTCTCTCTCTCTTCGTTTCTTCTTTCTTCTATATTTATTTATGGGAGAGAAGTACGTCAGCGGAGAAGATAATATCGAAACTTTAGAAGGTAACTCACGAATATACGAATTTTATTATAATGATTTGCTTATCCTAAAGAGAGGTATAAAAATACTCCAGCTAGGTCACAAGTTATACCGCCCTTTTGGTTTATGGTCTTGCCTCTGATCTTTCTGATATTTACACGAATGCCATTCTTAGATATATATTGCTTGACATCCATTGTGCGGTATTTTTAAATTATTTACTTTCCAAGTCCTTTGTAAATTGTAAGCCTTCATTATTTAACCATTCCCAAATCTGCTCCATCTCTGTGACGTTCAGAGTGGAAAAAAATTGTTGTGTCGTGTTGTGACTAATATGTTATGATTTTAGTCTCGTGCTGTAATTAAGTAAACAGTGATATGTGCTGTGTTATAACTAAAATATTAAGGAGTGGTGCACCGTGACTCGTGTGTCGTGTCCAAACATAACTGATTACGTTTTTCACGTTTAACTATTTTTCCATAATTTAAGTTAGTTTATTCATGATTCACCATTTGATTAAGACCTAACGGTTCTAATTACACGTGACTCCTATGATTATGTGCTGTGATCTGATCTATCGCGTGACACGTTATGCCGTGCTGTGCCAAATTTTCAAAAGTTGGTCACGGCACGGGACAATTACGCTGTCGTGCCGTTTCATACCATAACTGTGTCGTTCCATAATAGAGCCGGCCCCGTTGTGCCATTTTTCCCAATCTAATGGCACCTGAAAGCAAATTATTTTCTAATCACTGATATGAACTTTTAAATTTGCACTATGTTTAATATACCTTAAGAATTAATATTTCCTTTTTCACAGTGAAGTCGTGAAGCATGCATCCTATATTCCTATCTACTGTCTATACAGCCATTTTCATGTTATTTTTCCCTGTAACTTTTGCAAGATTGTCCCTTTGCTTTTAATGTAGAGTTGGGCTAATATGACACTAGTGTTATATAAAACTAAATAACACCACATCTTAAACTTTTAGATCTGTTTTAAGATCCGTACATAATGAAATGTTTGAATAGTAAAAGCAGATATTACGGATCTTAAAGCAGATCTAAAGATTTAAGATATGATGTTATTTAGTTTTATATAATACTAGTGTCATATTAGCCTACCTCTTTAATGTATATTAAAGTATTCCAGATCTATCTGCAGCACATCGTACTGTTATTGTCTCTTCAGTGTCTCCACATATAATCACTACTATTGCCTATTGTCTAGTTGTTTTATTTATCAGTTTGGAAAAATGTATTTAAAAAAAACAGAGGCATTGATTATTTGCCACTTGCTGTATGCAGTACTTTTTTGCTTTGGTGCTACCAAACTCAATAAACCCGAAAAATTAGACCTAGTGGAAAAATGGTTTGGCCATTCCCAATTAACAACTAGGGTTTCTTAAATAACATTATCTCTAGTCTGACCTAATACATGCCATGGAAGCCTTTTTGGCTTTCAGTTGTAAAACATGATTTCTTAATAGATAAGCATGCAATGGAGTTAGCCTACTGACATTATCACCTAATTTATTTTATTTTATTTTATTTTTCCTTTTCTCTTTGCATAAAAAGTGTATTTAGCAATGACAAACTATAAGTTTGTTAATATTAATTACTGTTCGTATATAGTGATGTGTTGATCTAGCACAGGAGATGGACGTGTTACCATATAAGGCCAGATTAATGAACCACCTACCCTTTGATTTGAACAGTACCTCAACACAGGAGACAAATGGTTGGTTTGGTTTGCTGCTTTTCTGATCCTATTAATTGTTAATCAATTCCTAATCTGTAAGGTACAATTGCGTAAAATCGGTGGCAAGTTATTTCTATAATATCTATGATCTCCGTCAATCTCACATTTTTGCGTTATTATTTAATACACTGTATTTAAATTTAAAAAAATAATAATAATGGAACAGATTGAAGATCGGTGACTTGTAAATGGTTGAGATTAAAAAAAAAAAAAACAGTGTTCTTAAAAATCCATTAAATTCACTAGAGTCACGAAATTCATGAACTTCAAGAATCATATGTTTAAATTCTTTCTTCACCGAGGGATCGGTGGAGGGAAGAATAAGTAGAAATAAATAATGCAAATTTTATAGAACAAAATTTAGTCTCTCTCTACCGATCTCTAAAATCAGTGGAACTATTTTTTATATATAAAAAATCAATGGTGCTTGTTTTATTAAAATAATTAAAATTGATTCTATTTTAAAAAAAATCTTAAATTTATGCAGGCATATCTTAATACTGCAAAAGATACTCTTATTTGACAAGAGTAAGACGGATTAAAACCTTTTAATAAAAAAGTTTAGGGCGTGTTCGGTTGCTAAGCGGGAACGGGAATGAATTTGGATTTGAATTCAATTTGAATGACCAGTGAATTTTTTTTTTTTCGCAGACACAGTGGCACGCCGAATACGCCTTTAAGGAACTCTTTCTTGGCCGGTTCTTTCTCGGGATGGTGCAGGGGCAGTATTATTTGTACTTTGAGGTTCGTACCAAGTTAAAAAGAACAATGTTGGACCGTCCAATTCAATTGATATTAGACGTTTCGTTTGTGAAAATTAATTTTAATAATAACTTAAGCATTGATCCCGTAAGATAAGGCCATAATCCATCGGGTATAAGTATCAGAGAATACAAATCTAGGGGAGAACAGAATCGAATTTTGTGGCAGCTCTCCCACAGAATTAATCCCAAATAATCAGAATAAATAACTTATCAGATGAAGGGTATTTTAGACTTTTTCCAATCGATAAACTTTCTTGGTAGAACCCCAAACAGCCAATTCTTTGGTCGTTACCAAGGAATAAGGATCAGATTTGGCTTTGCTCGTAGAGGGAAATGAGACCCACCTTTTTATCCTCGATCCGCTTTCAATACCATCTGGTTTTCTTTCTTTAATAATAAATAATAAATACGGATTAACTTTGGGGGTTCCGCACAAAAGTGATTACGTGACAGCTGGAGGCAAACCAGCCCAATGAGAAATAAACAAGGCGCTCTTTTCATTTCCTCAATGGCTCTTTAAAAGAGGAAAGTTCCTCTGTGATCTTCAACTTAAAATATTTCGTGCGGCGAGTCATACATTTATGGGTAAACGACTCCTTATCTCTATGTCTGTGTGAAAGAGGCATAGAGAGTTTGAAAAATAAATATTGTTTGCTGCGCGTGACAGCGGATTGCATTCAGCTGCTCGACCACGCGACCTCTGAGCTGGCAGTTTTCTGGATAAGAGTATAAGACTATCTTTTTCCTTCACCGCTATTTACCAAATTACCCTCCAATTACTTACCCGCACTTTTCCATTCCCTGTCCTTTCTAATTTCGATATTTGGCGCCTACGGATCTTTTGAAGAAAAAAAGAAAGTCGATATTTGTCACTCACGGCTAGGGGTGGCAACGAACCGAACCGAACCGAATTGAACTTATTTTAGGTTTGAGTTTAATTTGAATTAATTCCGAACTGAACTTGGTTTGATTCGTTTCGAACCGAACTCTTCAAATCGAATTAATTGCGAACTACACATTTTTCGAATTGAACCCGAATTGAATCATGAACTAAATTATTTTTTAGCAGCTCTAGTTATACCGGTAGTTTATACATTAATTTTTTCTCGCGGGACAAAATTCACACGGCTTCCTTTTACCGCTATGAACTATGAAATAAGTGTTTTTAAGTTCAAAAATTGTTTATGAAAAAATACATCAGATACGGCTTTTCTGGTATAAACTATGAGAGACGACCGAAGAGAGGAGAGACAGTCATCTAGGCCGAAGAGAGGAGTGACAGCCAGAGAAACAACCAGTCACCAAGAGCGTCAGCAAGATTTTAGAGCTAGAGGGAGAGTGAGTTAGGGAAAGGTGGAGAGAGAACTAGGTTATTGAGATTTGAGAGCGAGGAAGTGTCGGCTAAGTTAAATTATGACTCTCTGTCTTGAATTTTAATTTCATCAGGTAAATGGATGGCCGGTGATTTTATGAGATTTGAACCACAAAAAAATCACGAACCTGTTTCAATCGAACCAGGCTAGATTTGAGTTTGGTTTGAATTAATTACGAACCGAACCAAACTTGGTTTGGTTCATTTCAATTCGAACCCATTTCGAATCGAATTAAACTCGAATCAAACCCGAATCGAATCACAAACCTCGAATTTTTTTGCCAGCCCTACTCACAGCAGTTCCTGTTTTTTGTGTTAATTTTATTAATATAAAGAGTTACAGACTAGTTGGTACATATGATTAGATAACAAGTGTCCTATAAAATATTCAGTTATAATCAAATTAAAAATGTATAGGGATATATGTATTACGTGAACATAAATTTGGTTATTCTTGTTGAATAGAAATGATAGGAATCTAGTGATTGTTTTCTCTGTGTGCAAAATTGTCATGCTGACAAACTTTATTATAGAATGTACTGAATCACACTCGCGGCAATTCTTGTATTTTCGCCACCACCTGTTGAGTGACGTATTATTTAAGATCAGACTTTGTTACTTTTTTTTCAGAAAAATATAATTTTTTTTTTCCATTCTGGCCGTAAAAATATTTTCAACAGTTTCAATTTGTTCTTTTTTCTAACCGTTAGAACTGGAAAGTGTATTGTTGAAAATAAATCTGAACTCCTGAGAGCATTTGAACAGTTGGAAACTTGAAATGAAGCAAATCAGATTCATGCTTTTATAAGAGAAGATTAACATATTTGGTTCCATTATTTAGGGATAACTAGTGAATGATGTATTTGTTGAAAGAGGAGTTAAAAAAATTTCGTGTCTTTTATGATTCACAGTGCATCACATTTCTTTTATCTCCGTGATTTTCTTTTAAATAGTGAACCGTTTATTAAATTTGTAATTTGGAGGAAGCGATGCAGATGCATTTTTGCAGAAAAAGGACTATCTCATATACAACTGGTAAGGAAACTCACTGCAAAGATAGACAGTTGGTTTGCCACTAATGATACAGGATAAGAGATAATTTTTGCTTTTTGTATATTGTTTACTTTTTATTTTTTGCCTTTTGTAATCTGACACTATTTATGATCTTATCAATGAAATCTGAAAGCTTGACTCTCATGCTTCTCTTTCAGAAAAAAAAAATTATATTTTTATACTCTAATTTTATTTCAAAATTAATTTTTGAAATATATTTTCAAATATGCGTACAGAGGATGAACTAATTGTGTGTCCACAAGATATGCATGCTCCAATACAATTTTGTTTGTTTACAGTTATATGTTTTTACAGACACTCGTTGTCTAATTTTGAATAACAATTAGTTTGTATTTTTTTCAATTAATACAATTGTTTACAGACTTTCAACCAAAAAAGAAAAAAAATATTTTTATCAGTTACTGCAGTGCACTTGATCTAAAATATTTTTTTAGATATTTAGAAAATCACTTGATCTGAAAATTTTGGACCATCCAAAAATAGTGATTTTCAATAAATCTAAAAAAATAGTAAAAAAATTTCAAAAAATATAAAATTTGATTTCCAAACACATAATTAATACGGAGAACAAGATGAACAGTTCGAATTGACCGTTAGAATTTTGAAAACTCAAATATTGAGTCGTATTATGGACCAAATTGCAATATACATAGTACCATAGACTCACTCTTATTATATTCCTTAAAAGTAAGCAAAAATACCTCAATTGTCTTTGCAACCGACACCCCGCCGCAAGTGGGACCCTCGATTGGGTCCAACAAACGCTTGCATGAGAGGAGTCTGGAGTCCGGACCAAGAAATCGATCTCAACAACCTGGCTAAAAAGTTTATTTATTTCCAAGACTCTCGTAGATTATTATTAGTAGGTTACATGAATCGAATGTGTGAAACCTATGGATTGGGTTACCCATAAGTTCTGAACGTGCGAGTTCAGTGAGAGTAGGAGTGTCAATGGAACCCTTTTCCCCGTTTACCCGACTCATATCGTATCCAAAAACACGGATAAGGGTAACATTTTTATTCCGTTCGCTAATCGGGTACGGGTAAGAGTAATAATTTTTTTTTGTTATTTTATTCATTTTAGTATAAGATAATTTTTAAAAGATAAAATTATATATATAAATATATATTTGTATGAAGATGATATATGATACAATAAATTTTTTGTATTTTATTAAATTTTCAAAATACAAATTAGTTGTATTCATTATTATTTTTTCTTATTTTAAAAATTATTTTATCGAAAACACAAATTGAAATGTTAATGACGCTTTTTTATCCATTTACCCGACCTGTACCGTATTCGAAAATACGGGTAAGGGTAAAAAAAATATTTTGTTATCATAACGAGTACAGGTATGAAAATGTCTCCACCCAACCAATATCGTACCCGTTGACACCCCTAAGTGAGAGATTTTTTTTTTAAATAAAATTAATTTTAAATACTTTATGTTTGGATCTGTTAAGAATAGAGGCTATTTTAGGATAGCGGTTATTCAGAATAACAATGTGCATTCAAACAATATTTTTGCTATTCGGAATAGTTTTAATAGCTGTTATTTTTTATTCTTTGTAAATGTTGGAATAGATAATATTCAAAAATATAAAGAGAGAGAAAAATGATTCTTTCTTGAATTTTCCTTAACGCACTCTCGAAATGATAAAATTGACACTACTTTATGTTATCTTCATATTGTAATAATTTGTTTAAGACTTTCCTTATCTATATTTCTTCTTAATTAGCACCTTGTTAATATTTTATCAGTTACAACTATTCACTATTCCGAATATACAATTCAAACAACTTTTTTACTAATCCGAACAGCACCATTTTCACACTAATTTAAAAATCACTATTTTTTCTCTACACTTATTTACTATTCTTAAATTTCGCTATTCTAGCTCTTATCCAAACGTACTTTAAAAGAACAGCATTGGTTTAGTTTTTGTAAAAAACAGCTCCACCGATCCGCAGTAAATGAGACATAAATATATTTGTTCCACTGACCCGCACTTATTTACTATTGATTTTTGTGGTCAAATTGTATATATGAGTCACAAAATAGATCAGTAGAGCAAATATGTGTGTGCCTACATTGCTCTTGCGGATCGGTTGAACTATTTTTTTAGAATTCAAATTAACGGTGCTTGTTTTGTTAAAAATCTTAAATTTGATTTTATTTTTAAAAAAAAGTCACTGGGTGTGACCAAATATATATATAAAGGAGTTTATCTGTTTATGAAGGAGTCAAATGTCATTATCCATAAAAAGGGGTTTCGGATAAGGACAGAGCAATTCTCTGGTGGCGAAACAAGTGGTAATGCATCTCTGGCCCTTCTTGGGTCCCATTTTGGATCTTCCAAATCTACAGATATTGTGAGTTGTGACCATTTATGACAAGAGCAGAGCGTGATGTTTTTGCCAGAAAAAACCGAACACTTTTGTGAATTAATTTTGGTCGAATATAAACAAAAAAAAGAATGTCAATCGCATTTGGTTTTCTCCGAATCCCATAACTATCTCCCGAAATCTAAATTGTTTGTTCCTTGTATTTTTAAACACAATAAATTTACAATTAGTTTTTTAATGTATAAAGTATTAATATTAACACTGCTTTAATAAGTTAATCTGCACTTGAAAAAAATGATTGGTCAGCCGAATGAATGAATGAGGTTACAATTATTGATGGTTTTTTCAGAAACTAAACGCAATCATGTCAAATATTTGAAAACAAAACCAGGCAAAAAAAAAAAAAAAATCAATATGGTCCAAGTATATGCGTAGATGGATGGAAGAAAATAACTAAAAACGCTTGCAAAATCGAGTGCATGTGATTTTAGACTAATCATAACTAGAATTAAATATAATCAGTACAAGATGAATCAGTGATTGAGCAATCTTAATTTATTTGTAAAATATTATGTGATTTTTTTCTTCTCATTTTTATATAACCTAATTGCATTTCATCTGGTCCTATTTTATAACAAAATCTTATGACATGTAACAACTACAAAATTGTAAATTATTTAATAATTTTGTGTGGCATATGCGGTGCTTTAAATTATCTGTCATGCAATTAGCGGAGGAGAGACGTTGACTAAGAGGTAAGTAACTGTTTACATGTGAATTTTATAAATCAGATGTAGGTATGTGTGAATGATACTTCTGTAAAATTTTTTGTTATTTTTAGATAATTTACAGTCTGAATTGATTAATTCACAACAGTCTAAAACAGGCATGTTGGTTGTCCCAATAATTTTTTTTTTTTTTTAACATAGCATGAGTCATTAAATCTCAAATCATTTTAATCCACTAAGTCATCATAATACGTACTTAAAAAGGTAATTCTATAAGTATGTAATATTTCCTTGAAATCTGTTGCAATTTAGTACGTGATAATGTAACAAGAACACTTCTTATCAATTAGCTTTGTATTATAATTTTCATTAGAAGGTATGTATTTGTTTCAATATGATTAATAAATTAGTGTTGTCGTTGAAATATCAGTTAGCTTCATATCCATCTCCAACCCCACGATAAATATTATAATTAGAATGCACTTGTTTTAATTAATATAACAGCAGCCGTCGTAGGAGATCTGGATTATACGATGACCCGATCTTTTGTGGGGATAGATTTGAGCGAAACCAATCTTTTTTGTGGGGGCTACAAATCACCCGACCGCCACAGTGAACCACACAGGGTCAGGTATGGCTGTGGGGGCGAGGCCGGTGGCTAAGGAATAAGGATTTCTCAGCCTACATTTCTTGACCTCGATCATTACCGAAAGCTACAATTTTCCTTTTCGAACCACACTTTGACTTTTAGTCTTTCTCATTCTTATATTTTTTTTTTTCACTACGTTGTGTGGATACGGATACAATACGGATACTACGATACTATAGTAATTTTCAAAAATTCTGAATATGATACATCTATTGTATATATAGTTTTTATTATTTGAATTATATTATAAATTCAACACTTGTATTATATAAATTATATATCACAAATTATGAATAAAGTATATTATATATGTTAACACTTAAGATATAATAGTTACTACATTCTAACAATAAAGTTGAATGAAGTAGCAAAGGTGTAGGTAGTTGCCCATAGTTTTCTGGTTCTATTCTCGTTGATAGCTCTGATTGTTGCTCAACTACCAATTTATGTGCGGTTCACTGTGCACACAAAAGTGAAATGGAGAGAATAGTCCGGTCCACACACAGCCCGCAGGAGGAATCAAAAGCGTCTGTTGGCGTATTGGTTCCGTATCTGAAAGGAGAGGAGCCATATCGGTGCATTTAATCGCGTACCGACAACCGTTAAGGTCTTAAGGATATGCCGACTGATGTGTCAGATACGTATTGTATGCGTATCGGTATCCGATAAGCATCCAATAAAGATATGGAGACCAATGTGGAGTATCGGAGTAACATAATTTTTTTTATCGTAATATTTATAATACATAGTTTTTTTTATCATAATATTTATAATCCATCTGAGCTTCAATGTAATCAAATTTTGATACTATGGGTAGTTAATTATACAAAAAAATTTCTACGAAAAATGAGAGTCAATTTTACAATATCATGTTATTTTACTCTAAATTATAAATAAAGTAATACACGAGTACAAAAAAATAAAAAAAAAATTGAAATCAATTGACCTCCATAATCTCTTCTTCCCTCCACTCGGTGTTCTTACTTTCACGAAGTTTTTCATGAGTTTAACTCTAAAACCTATCAAACTGACTTCAAACGACGAATCTAAACCGTTAAAATCGATCTCTTTCACGAGTGATATGTTTACATGTCAAATTTTTATTTTTCAAATTAACTAGTATAAAGTCAAGCGGTAAAAAAAAAATGATTTATAGGTTAATTTTAACGTGTCATCATTTTTTTACCTCCATGCCTTATAATAAATTAATTTACAAATTTAATACATGAAAGCATCACTCGTGAAGTAGATCGATTTTAACAGTTAAATTCGTCATTTAAAATCAATATGATATATTTTGAAGTTAACCTTATTAAGAGACCTGTTGAGCTTAAGTACACTCTAATTTTACTCTAAGTACGATTAGATTTAAACACTCTAGTTCTACTCTAATTCTACTTTTTTTTATTAACAAACCGTAGACATTTTCATTACTCGTGAAAAATTAATTGCATATATAAGTTCATACCAGTATAGAAACAGTACATAAGAATACATATATCAATTTATACCACTACATAAAATATTACAACTGAATTTTTATGTACAAAAATAGAACCGTACTCAGAACAGAAAAGATGAGCCTTTAATTTGACATGCTCAGATTGATAGATAATAAGCTTACACTGCAAAGGTTTCTTATCATATTAATTCTACTTGCTGAGCTCAATCCGATAAGTTTGGAGTCTTAAGTATACATTTTCTTCTCCTTGGTTGGTTATTTGAAACTGTCGTTTACCATTTTTAAAACGATCTCATTGTCCCTTTGATTTTGGAATAGAGAAGTATCTCATTCTTAGCCACAATGCAGCGCTTCGGTTCCCACTTTACAATGGCATATTTGTAGTTACCTTAACTAATAGGGGGATTCTACAGCACCTAAGCCCAACGAGGATAAACGCGGATCTGCATGCTAATAAATGCATCCGACTCCGTACGACCACGACAGCTACGCAACAATCCATCAGACCATCACCCCTGCTCTGGCCCCACCACAAACCACTGAACTCCAAACACGTCATACGTGGGACCCATATTCATCTGCATCCAACGGTTCCTATCCTGCAGCGAAAAATAAGCGCCAGTCGGATAAATTAAAGCTATTTCTTCATCCACACGACTATTTTACCCTCTTTTACATAAACGCTGAGTTTTCCTTGAATCATTCAGAATTATGGCGATGTTACCATTGACACTCCACGTCACTGAAAAGTACAATGCCGTGAATATAAGAACGTACATTAAATACTCAAAACGTTCAAACCCGGGTCGCCGCGTATTCCGCCACATCGGTCGGCGCGTTGAAAGCGGTTGGGAACTGCGGGGCCCGCTTTCCATGAGGAACTTTCGATAGACCTGGTCTACAAAACTGTAGATTTATTGCGTCGGTAGCGCACAATAAATTCTAACAAATGACGACCACTTTGCGTGGAACGCATGCGCATGACGGCATGAGACCTTCCAAGAGTAGAACGAGTTCATGAGAGATTTCCGAGATAATTCGATCTTATCCATTGGTCGATCTTGGTGGGGTCCAGAGGGACATTAACAGGCCACGGTATTGTTTCGGGTTTCTCATCGAATGTTGACGCTGTCATAATAAATTGATAAATAGTACATTTTCTTAAAAAAAAAAAAAGATAAATAGTACATAAAAAGTTTATTAATAGTGGGGTGTTATTAAACTTTTATTTTTATTACTTTACCAGTAATATACCTCGGAGTCGTGGACCTCCTGACCTGATCTTTCACTTTATATCCATACCTTTTCCTTTTTTATCTTTAAGGGTCGGAAACAGAGTAGGTTCTATAGGCATTGGATCTACTTTGGTTCCAACAGATTAACTTATCGTCGGATTGACTTTAGGATTCGTCTAAGAACTTTTGCGTCTGTTTTAATATTCATGTGCACAAATTCCGAAGCAAATTAAACAGTATATCTGCCTATCGAAACCAAATTAGGTCCAATGGACATCAGACCTACACCTTTTTCTTAAGGGCCTGTTCGGCCGACAAATGAGAATGGCCATGAACACGAGAATTGAACTGAAAAACAGTCCCCGTGAGAAAAAAAAATTCAGTTGAACTGAATTTTTTTTTTTCCACGTAAACAGTAATTCATCCGAATAGACCCTAATAGACAACAACTTTTTATTCAACAAATAAAAATTGTTACAAAAAATCGCTACCCAACTTCAATTCTTTAAATTCATTTTCAAACAATTTTAGAAAAAAAATTGTCTAATAATTAACAAAAAGTTTTCCACCACATTTTGAACATGCAATAGTGCTGGTATTCACATTTCACGTGCAAATTTGCGCACTTAATCTGTGTTCGAACCAAACATCTTGTCAGTAATTAGTCATGTACAAGTATTAAATTCTAAACCATTAAATATTTATATCAATACTATTAAGTATTTATTATATTACTATTAATCTATATGTTTATGTAGAAATTCTTCATAAGTACTTGTGCATTACAAAACTAAATGTTAATAACTGAATAGTTTGGAGTTTAAATTTCACTCGTATTAATACTTCCGCTGTCACATATTTAAAGTTATTTTATTGGATACGATGATACAATAATTTTTAAAGTGATATGATGATACAGATATAGGTATCAAATATATATTTAATACGTATCGGATACGAATACAAAATCATATATAAAGTATTAGAGTAACATAGATTATGATTGTTTATTCTTGTGGAAACATGTGTTTAATTTTTTTACATTTATACCTACGCTATCAATTCTTAATATTTATACTTCCGACCTTCACTGTTAAAAATTTACATCTATTATCCTGTGTAAAACCTACAAATTCTGATAAAATAATCTGGAGATGGCACCCTTAGAACAATTCATTGAAAATTATTTACACAAATGGTTAGAATATGTGAACATTAAGAATCTTACTACACAATCCTTTGGAAAACTAAAATACCACTTAAGATAAAAAAAAATTATTTAACTTGTCAGGGAGGAAAATTATAATTTTTCTTGACTAAGGATAACTTAGCTAAGAGGGAATGGAATAGTGACCAATCCTGTCTTTTTGTAATGATTTAGAAACATTAGACCATCTCTTTGTAACGTGTCATGTTATATCATTATTATGGTTTTGGATTGCACTGCATAATAATTTTACCTTCAATTGTGAAGACTCACTTAATTTATGGTTATTAGATGCATGGATACCACTAAAAGATAGATTCTTAATAGAACTTATAAGAGTTGCAATTATTTGGATTGTTTGATTAGTTAGGAATAAAGTATATTTTAATCATACAACCATACCTATTCCTTAGGTTCACAAATCATATGTCTAACTACTTTTTGGTACAAAATTAATCCTGATGATTCATTCTTTAAATTAACCTTAGTTCTACCTATGGATACTTCATTCTTGTCTCAGTCAGGCATTATAATTCTCTTGGAAACCGATACGATAAAAGAAGAGCCAAGTTGGAATTCAGAGGAAGAACTCTTTTTTGGATTAGAGGGTTCAGACCTGTCTGTATACCTCCAAGACCGAGCGGAATATAATGCAATAGATGCAGCATACTTTCACTCAACAGACCCTAATGACCCCAGCTCTTCTCATGCCAATTCTTCAGTAGCACCTTAATATCATGTCATTTAGTTTGTAATAATTTTGGCCTGATTGTTCTTAATCTCAAACAAACTTTAGCTTATTTTCTTACTTTAGTACTTTAGATATCCAACACTCTTGTTGCTTCACAAACATCCTACGTAAAACCTTGCCTATACAAAACAAAATATTACCGCATGGATAATCAAGCATTTATATTTCAATAAAATGGTGTTTAAAATTACACGGTCAAGCATTTATATACTAATTCATTCATGAATATCATTATATAAAAATTTATGCAGTAATTATATTTTGAACATTAATAATGGATATATAAAATTTTGAAAAGAGTAAGAATGAAAAATATGACCTCCTAATTTTGTCAAAAAAAAGGAGTCGGGGACTCGGGACAAAAAAAATATTACGGAGGAATCATCAAACACACAGAACATTGAATTTGTATCATCTAAGATAACATAATATTTCTGTTTGGATCTGAACCATTCAATCAAAATCTGCACGACTATTAAAATGATCACGTGCATTCTATTTCATACCATATTGGTTTGGAGTTTGGACTACGATCAGACGATTGCGATTCAAACATAAATATTTTATTACCTCAGAGGATATGGATTCTAGAACATATAGTCAATGGGTGAAAAACAAATTTAGTTGACAGTGTTAGAGAGAAAAACATATTTTATTTTTAATATATTTGTATAAATTCAATTTATAGTTGTAATATAGAAACACTTCTGCTTCCATCTATTCAATTTCTCAATTTTTTTTTCCTTGCTGGCTTGCTAAAACAACATTCTTGAAAAAGTCCGGTACACTGTTTTATTTTTTCTAATACAAAATATTTCATTTTCAAATGTATCGATTTCTTATAACAAAAACAATGCATTAATTGACTTTCGATTTTATTAAAAAGACACGTCAGCTCCTTTCTTTTTGTCTTTTTTCAGTTCAATATTTTAAACTAATTGTCAACGCTCATCTAAAAATTTGGAGTCAAACATTTTATTATTTGTTGAAATAAAAATAACTTCTCCAGAAATCTATTCCGCCTGCGTCTTTTGATTTGTCATTCATTCATTTTATTCTCTCTGTGCATTTCCGCTTTTTCTTGTTCTCTCTTTCTTTTTTAACAAAATCCGTGCAATAACGCAACTTGATCACGATCAGATAGGGGCGGGAAAACAATTCGTACCTCGTAGCTCGATCGTAATTCATGCTTAATTCGTTCGCTAATAGTTTGCTTATTATTAGTTTGATTTAGCTCGATTAAAAAAGTTTGTATAATTCACTTTCTTCTTAAAACAAGATCCAGATAGACTCAGCGAGCCAGCGCAGGCTGACTTGTCATGATTTCAAACTGAAGTTTTAGCTCGAATGCTCTCAATTCAGCTCTCTCGGTTGTAACTCGGTCCAAAATTAACAAGCTAAGGTAGAACCTAGTTCGGACCGAGCCAGCTCGTTGTCACCCCTACGAACAAAGACTGAGAGACATGATAGTGCCTTTAAATAGAGAGAATTTCATATATACCACTAACATTTGATTTGACTAGTCAATATTTCAGAGGCCAGAGCTATATCTCTGCTGTAAGGAATTTTTTTTTTTTTTTTTTCTTGGAGTCTTTAATTTCGTCGACCAAGCAAGAACGAGAATTGAACTACGATCATTTTCCCAACTTTTTCACGAAAGCAAACGCAATCAATGAAATGATCTCTTTTGTTATCTTCACCAAGTTTCCAACTGAAATTTTTAAATATATCATAGCCCCGCCCCCCCCCCCCCCCCCCCACCCAAAAAAAAACAACGATGTTTTTTAAAAAAAATGAATTTTGACACGACTGCATCCCTTAGATGCGGCCATCCTCTTTTTTTCTTTTCCTTCTCTGTTAACGTTTTTAAATTGATCAAATATTTCGGTCAATGTTTTAGGTCAAAAATTTTGACTATTTTTTTTAATTTGAATTGAAGGGTGCGCAGGAAGAAGGAAAAAAAAAACGGTGGCCACATTTAGCGGCTCTTATTAATGGTCAGCATCTCCTAAATGCGGCTTTCAAAAAGGTGGCCACATTCTCTAAATGTGGTCGTGTCAAAATTCGAATTTAAAAAAAAAACGTAATTATTTATTTATTTATTTTTTTGAAATATGATATTTTTGAAAATTTCGGTGTTTCCAACCATTCTATTCTATCCGCACCAACCTAGACCTAGGACCTATAGATGATAAATTTCTACAATTGGTATCACTTTCCGCCAAAAGAAAAGTCCAATACATATCTAAACTCTACTTGTTATATATATCAAAATTCTTCTTTAAATCAATAAGGATAAGCAGCAAGCATGAGGATTAATTATAATTTATATTTGTTAACACCAATTTGGTTACCTAACAAATCTCTGTTCCTCTGTTGGTCAAGTCGTTGTGGATAAGGAAGTCAGGCTTCAATATATATAAAAATTGAAGTGTAGAACTTTCTGCTTAATTCCTCATTTTTTTTTTAAAACAGATCACAACAGTTTCTCTTGAACTCCTAAATATTCGAGTGAGGTTTGGGTGCTATGAATAGGACAAGTTATTTCATGCTACGGTCTAAAAGATTTATCGTATAAACTTCAAATTTTGATCTAAGTAGCTTAATAAATTGATTATATAATGAAATTGTAGAATATTAATTTTTATTATTTTTTAAATTTTTTTGCTATTTTTATAATTTATGAAAGATGGAAAAAATTGCTTAAAAATAAAAATAAAAACTCCCAGACCATTTTTTGCCATAATTTTTTTCTTTCAAAAATAATAAAAATTGATATTCTATAAGCTCATTATATAATTATTTTATTGAACTACTTAGATCGAAATTTAAAATTTATACAATAGATTTTTGAGACTGTAGCACGGAATACCTTGTGCTATTTATCTTACTCTAAATATTCTTAAACATTTTCAAATATCATACGATGCACATTCGTTCATTTTAGAACGCTCGCTTAATTTTTCAATTAAACATAACTTTTGAAGGACATTCACGGAGGAGTCGGAAAGATATATACAACCTTTTTTTTTTTCTGACAAATTCAATTATATATCCAATTGTCATTTCTTGAAACGTGAAAGAAACTGATGTCTTTGAAAAAAAAAAAAAAAAAAAAAAAAAAAAACCTAAGGTAGATGGTAAAAAGGTAAAGTAATTTTTTTTGAGGTAAAAGTAATTGGAGAAGGAACAGATACCCAAATCCTTACCAGTCTTATCTGCAGCCGCCAAGTTTAGCGTACAAGAAACTTACTGGGAAAAGTATCATTGGATAATATCATGAGGTGAAGTCTAGATTCTATCATTTGCTTTGCAAAGGTAAATATTTCGTATGGGGTAAAAACTGTGTGAAGAATATTCGTAGATTTGGATATCTGATATTTATATATTCGTGTGCATATGAATACATATATAATTTTATATAATAGATATATATATATATATATATTATGAGGAGAGTTTAAATGTTTTTATTTTTTGTATCTCCACCATGTTTCTATTTTTAAAACTTAAAAGTCAAAATAAAACCGTTAGATGTGATTTATGTTATTTTCTCTCTGTGTTCACAAAAAACTATCATATTTCAATTTTGCTTTCACGTGAATCAATAAGTTGAAAAATCAATGTTTAGAAATTATCGATATTGGTACGTTTTTTACAAGCTCTTGATAACAACTAAAATAAAATTGAAATGTCATAAATTTTTTATGAGCACAGAGAGAAAATGATCTAGATCATATCCAATGGTGTTATTTTAATTTTTAAATTTTTAGTTATTAAAGTTTTAAAAAAATGAAGCACCGTGGAGGCACAAAAAATGGAGGCATTTGAACCCTCATCATATATTATATAGTTTAATAATTTGATAAATATTATGAACTTAAGTATTTTTTAATAATATTTTTTTATTTGTTTTTAATAAATATATGAACCGCATCAATTTAATATCGGATCCGTATTTGTATCTGAAAAATTAAGAAAAAAAATGTGGATATCTGATATTTATATATTTGTGTGCATATGATACATATATAATTTTATATATAGTAGATATATATTATATAGTTTAATATATATTATGAAGAACATTTTTTTGGCAGTTCTAGTCATATCGGTAGTTTATGCATTAATTTTCTTCTCGTGGAACAATATTCACACGGTTTCCTTTTTCCTTTCACGAATTCACACTGATGGATTATGGGCCAGCTCAAAATTCCCTTACCCTTTACGCAACTGGATTGATTAAAATTACGGTATAGACCTAGTCAAATTGAACTTATTCCATTGTTAATATGTCACGCTGCTGAAATATTTTCCCAGTACAAGTTACCACTATATTAATAATTTTGAGGTCTGCTACAAGTTTGGTTCTTGCATTATTAAAGATTGATAGTTGAATCCATTAGTTGCATTATTTGAGATTTGAACCTATATAGTTTGTGAATCAATTTCGAACGAATTATATCCAGTTTGAGTTTGATTTGTTTCATAACAAACTAATTTTAATTGAATTAATTGCGAATTTTTTTCGAATCAAACTCAAATTGAACCACGAACTACGGACTTTTTGTGCAGCCCTAGTTAAGTGAACCACAGTGCAATCTCACAAATAAAAAAGAAAAAAAAACGTAAAAATTAAAATTAAAAAAAAAATGATCCTTAATTAGTTGAACCGAACAGCCCGCCAGGTTAGCCCAAGTTGAGATAGATGCCTCTTTCTCTCTCTTTCTATCTACAGCCCAAGAGGATGCTGAACCTAGCTAGGCTGTTAACTTCTTATTGGCAGATCATTTTTCTAAGCCCAGCAAGCCCTTCATACAGAGTCACAGACCGCAGTCCAACGGACAAAAAGACCGACGCACCTCACCAGGAAATAAAGCACATTCCCGAATTATCTATAAGTGGACAGCCCAGATTTAATTTCAGCCGGTGGGATCAGAAGGGCAGTTTTATATGTGCTTTGAGATGCGTGCCAAGTTAAAAGTTTCATTTTAGGACCGTCCGATTCAATTCTATAACCTGAGGGGATCCGAATTCGTGGACTGTGGAGGTCACCCAGCGATTCTAGAGCTATCCAGTAAGTCCTCGTATTCTCGCGGTTCCCATCGATCGATCTGCTCTCTGGATTCCAGAAGACTAGAAAAGAGAGGCAAAGGAGAACGCCAGATAAGACAAAGGAGGAAGGAAAAGAATAAAATATGGCTGACAATGGAGTGGTGGCGGTGTACGGAAACGGCGGGGAGCTGTCTGAGCAACCAAAGAAATCGACGACGGCGACGGCGACCTTCTCCGTGAAGATCGGGTTAGCACAGATGCTACGTGGCGGGGTGATAATGGACGTGGTCACACCTGAGCAGGCTCGCATCGCCGAGGAAGCTGGTGCCTGTGCGGTGATGGCCCTGGAGCGTGTCCCTGCTGACATCCGTGCCCAGGGCGGTGTTGCTCGCATGAGTGACCCCGGCTTGATCCGTGACATCAAGCGCGCTGTTACTATCCCAGTGATGGCAAAGGCGCGCATTGGCCACTTTGTGGAGGCTCAGATCCTTGAGGCAATTGGGGTTGATTATGTGGATGAAAGCGAGGTGCTCACCTTAGCTGACGAGGAGCACCACATCAACAAGCACAACTTCAATGTGCCGTTTGTGTGCGGCTGCCGTAACCTTGGAGAGGCCTTGCGCCGCATCCGCGAGGGTGCGGCCATGATCCGCACCAAGGGGGAAGCTGGCACGGGCAATGTGGTTGAGGCTGTGCGCCATGTGCGTGCTGTCATGGGGGACATACGCTCCCTCCGCACCATGGATGATGACGAGGTCTTTACCTTTGCTAAAAAGATTGCAGCGCCGTACGATCTGGTCATGCAGACAAAGCAGCTTGGCCGTCTGCCCGTTGTGCAATTTGCGGCAGGTGGAGTGGCCACACCAGCAGATGCAGCCCTGATGATGCAATTGGGCTGTGATGGGGTGTTTGTTGGCTCGGGGATATTTAAAAGCGGGGATCCTGCACGTAGGGCCAGAGCTATTGTGCAGGCAGTGACCCACTACACTGACCCGGAGATACTGGCAGAGGTGAGCAGCGGGATTGGGGAGGCCATGGTTGGCATCAACCTCAATGATTCCAAGGTTGAGAGGTTTGCTGCTCGCTCCGAGTAGAAATTATGAGATTATTTGCTACTGTTTTGCTTTTAAATTAGTGATAGTTTGTAGTAGCATCTGTGCTGTTAATGGCATTATGAAATCTTGTCCATTGATTGTGGTTGACTGTTATTTGTCTGTCTTGTGTACTCATACATTGCTTAAATTTATAGATTTTCAATAATATTACATAATTTCTTTTCTTTTCTTTTCTCATGTTGAGCCTATATGGAGTGCTTGAGGCAGCCCCTAATTAGTCTAGTCACCATGGCTGCAGGGGAGTGTAACAATATGCGGTCTATGCTGCCGTATATGAGTATGCAGTTCCAAACTGCATAGAAAATTAATATGCGGTTCTGCATATGCGGCCGCATAATTTTTCACTGCATACTGCATATGATCCGCATATGAACCGCATATACCGCAAATGAGTTTGTATGATTCGCATATGAACTGCATGTGATCCGCATATGATCTTGTTATTGTGTATTCTTATATATGTTTATTGCTTTTATATTAGAGAATGATAGATATAAAATAGTTCTACAAACACGTATATTCTTATTCTTGTTGTGAGATTATGCTTCTAAAAATATATGAATTTTTATTTTAAAATCCGTATAAAAATCCGTATATGCGGCCATATACCGTATATTTATCGCATACCGCAGGTCATCGTATACTGCATAAAAATCGCATTTTATAACACTGGCTTCAGGAATCAAATTTCCTCCAGAGATTCCTGCATTTTAACAAGTTGAATTTAAAATCTACTGAACAAGTGATTCTCAATCAATGAAATCCTGATCACGAGTATGCAGCCAAATGCTTGCATGTGCAATAGCAAGTGCCCAGATACCAGCCTAAATAAGTCTTTAAGCATTTAGATTACTAAAGGTATGGTAATTGGGCCGAGTCAGGGTTGGGTTAACCTTTCTCCAAATCACACTCCTTTACTATGGAACTTGACATCACAGGACATAAGGCACTTCAAACGACCCAATTTCAACAACCTTACCACCTTAAGCACAACAGCAACTATACACAGTGCAAGTAATTACCCAAGGCATGGCTATCACACCATTACATGGTGTTGGTCCTCAAAAGCGCTATATTCACTACGAATTGTATACCATTTACTACATGAATACACCCAGTGAATTTGAGCGCTCCGGTTGTTACACCTTACCAACAAAATCACAAGTTTTTGCTTGGAAAGTGGTCCACAAAAGTTCACCAACTATGTATATTCCTCACTTTTATCCAATTTTTGCTTCCTCTGCCGTGTGGCGGAAGGATTTGCTGAACACATTCCGTGTATATTTGAGGTGCTTCAAATAGTGAACTAATTTCTATCTACAAATTGCTAGACCAAACTATTGGTGTTGGCAATACCACTTCACTTTCTATTACTAGTATTCTATCTTTACAATTTGGCATGAGAGACGCTACTGGTGTGTAGAATTCCACTGATTCTTCCAAGAGGTTGGCTGCATCGCTTTGGTAAAGATTAGTGGCTGGCTCGCCTTATTTTTTATTATTTCTTTTACTTTTTTTTGGTAAAGCCTGTCCTTGGTTAATCTTTCGTTTTGCACCATTACCACTGTTGGTACTGGTACATATTCTCTCTCTATTTTTTTCTGTAATTTTTCCTTGTGCCTTTTCTACCATTCAAACTGTTTACAATTAAATTCCACTTGGTTCTCGGTAAAAATGAGAAACAGAAAATTCTGAATCACTCGCCAAGTGCTAGAACAAACAAAATTTGACCTCTAAAGTACATCACTTTCTGTCTATTTTAAAGAGAACCAGCTGTTTTTATAAGTTACAACAAAACATTAACATTATGCAAAACATAAGTATGTCCTAGCGAACTCGGGAGCCACCCATAAATATCCTAAGCTACTCTAAACAGAACATAAGCTATTTCTGATAACAGTTTGAGCTCATGAAAACAGCTTTTGTAATTATAAAAAGTAACGAACTCATACTAGATTAATGATCATACCATGTAGGTCATACCTACACGAATAATATTCATGTGTGGCACCCTCAAGTTTGCTGTACCTGCCCGGCAATTTCTCCTCAAAAATCCATAGAAGTAATTTACCATTAATTTCTTGGCAAAAAAAGATTCCTTTCTTGCCCTGACCTCACCATGGGCAAGTAAATATGTGAAACCTGAAGCAGTTGCTTCTTGTAAGGCAGACAGTTCATACTCCAAACCTGGTTCCTCTTCGGGAAAAGCACTCGCTGGTAAGTCCTCAATACCACCTGTCGTATGACGAAACAGTAATGGCACATGCAACTCATTAGTCGTTTCAACAGATTGAGAATCACTAAACCTTACTGATGTATCATCTGGCTCTGTTACTACATCAGGTTCTATGGTACTAGCCTCCAGTGCGATTTCTTGTGATTCTCTTCGCAAAAATTTCTCTAAACTTTCGACCAATAGTTGCTCAAACACACGATGATCTTCTTTTCTAATGTCTTTGTAACCATACCGAGCCACGCACCGAAACATGTGGTAATCCTTGTGGCAAACTCTTCTGAACAAGAATCTCTCTTCCAATGGTACAACCGGTACTGGCACATACTTTATGCAAACAAAAACTATAATAGAATGTATTGCGGGGAGTGTCACAAGCAATTGGCTGAAAATGGAAGGGATACCCTGTACCAGCTCATTGTATACAAGACCTATACCAGGTACACGCACTGTACCGAGTGTAGACCCAAGATCGGCAAGAAGGTCCATAGATATCCTTTCCCGCATCTCAGATTGGTACTTGAGTACACTGCCATAGTTCCAAATGTACATGATGGAGAGGAAGAATGATGAGAATGCAAGCGGCAACCAACCACCTTCACTAATTTTTGTCAAAACTGAGGTCAGGTACACAAATTCGATTGTACCAAATACAGCTGGAAATAGCAGTATAAAAACTAGGTTGCTTTGCCAGATAAGAAGCATGACGAGTGTCACAAGCATAGTGCTAACCATCATAACCCCTACTTCAGCTATACCTGAAAGGAGGAAAGTGGAACGAGTTACACTATTATGCATATGCTCAATATGGAGTTATGCAGTTTATGAGCACTTGTGTACTATAGGTTTTCCTTTTCTCCCAACTGGCTTGTTTTTTGTTAACTAACAACTAAAGGTGAATAAAGAGTCCAGCAGATAGGGATTCAAGCATGATTATGGAATTAAAGTTTTGCTCTGATGCATAATCAAATTGACTTTAGTCTCAATTGCAAAATCCAGAATAAACATAGTCATGATTTTCATTTAATTTAACAAAATGTATAACTAACCATATGCATTGGCAATGTCATTGGTGCTACGGAAAGTGGCAACAATTATAATGCACATGACCATGAGGAAATAATTGGCCACAGGGATGTAGATCTGCCCCATCGCTCGTTTGGAGGTGTGAATTATCTTCACACGTGGGAAGCAGCCGAGTGCCATTGACTGCTTTATGCATGAAAATGTGGCTGATATCATCGCCTGACTTGCAATCATGGCAGCTAGTGTAGCGATCACAAACACCGGCCAGAATAACGCACCTTTGTTTGCAACCAAGTCAGCAACTAAAGCTATAGTTGAGAACTTTTATTTGACAAAAATAAATAGCATTGACGAAATTTCCTTTTAGTTCTCAAAAGATGAAAATTGCAAGCAAGTCCTCAAACAATCTTTACTCTCACTTGTTTTAATATAAAAGAGTTGGGGGATGCCATCATCAGGTTTATTTAACATGAAAGTGGTTGCACATAGAGCGCGAGAAAGGACTAATTTGGACTCCACTTTAGGCAATTTAAAAAAAAAAAAAAAAACCAAAATATATTACTATACTACAGATTGTATTTTGTTCAGAAGTTATTTTTTAGTTTGACGACTTACTGGGTACTGAGTCATAAAAAATCCTATCGGCTGAAAGAGGGCTTTTCATCAAATATGCAGCTTGACCCATATATGCCAACAAAAGGCAAGGAAAAACAACAAATGTGAAAGCGATCTGCATGTAAATAAGAGGCTGAGCACGATTAGTTGTACATCATAAATTCAGCTGAAGATTTGACCTGGATAGATTAGTTGCGAGGAAGCTTAGAGTTTGACCTGGATAGATTTGACAGAGAAATGACCCAGGTCTGCAAACATTGCTTCAGCCCCTAGATCAAGAGAAACGAAAACAGATGAGACAGGTGAAAATATACAAGATAACATCATTTAAATCTGTCCAAAACAAGGAAAAAGGAAGAAAAAAAAAGTGACTTCCATAAGTATGCTAATTATGGTATAAAACAACTTCATTATTATGTTTTGTTTGGTGCAACATTTGAAAGGTACAAAACCATCTTGGGAACCCTACAAGAATAGATCAGCTGGTAACTGACAGTGACAGTGTATTAAAGAAGATGAGTAAGAAAACCTGTTATGCACAACACACAACCACCAAGAGCCGACCAAGCCTTTACTCCATTTCTGTTGAAAAAGAAATAGATATATGCCGGATTGAATGCCTTCAGAACAGACACATCATACTTTATGATGTTGTAAATGCCGATGGATGCCAAATTAAAAAACCAGAGAGCCAGAACAGGGGCAAACAAGAAGCCAACTTTGCCTGTGCCAAATCTTTGTATGCTGAACAGCAACAGAAGCACCACTATCGAAACTATCACCACAGCATCTGCCAATAAAAACAATAGTTAGTTGATGATGAAACAGCTACTAGTCGAGAAAATGCACATCTTTATTAGTCTTGCCTATCCTTTAGGTCCCATTCCCCCATAAGGGTCTTTGGTATTTTTTTTGGAAAGAAGGGTTTTCTAAATTATGAGGTCCATGACAAATGAGGAGGTTTGTGTATCTCATTCTTTCTGTCTGTCTCTCTCTCTCTACTTTGTCTCTCAGAAGTATCTCCGGTGGGCCTTATCACATATCTCTTGCATCATGTAATTGAGACCAGCCGCTTAATACAACCTTTCATGATATGTATCTCACTTTGGGGCCAAATATCCTCTTGTTAGGGTCAAGCATTGTGCCACACCAGTGCCCTGGCATGCTGCCACATCAAGCGATATCAGTTACTTCAGTCCCGTTGGGCACACATCACAGCATTCAAGGGCGGATACATGCTCAAGGAGTGGGGGTGACCATTCTTTTTAAAAATCCATTCTGTTATATGTAATTTTACTGCATTCTTCAAGTAAAATGTTATGTGTACTTCAAGTTGACCCCAAGCTTTTTCCCAAAATATCCTATGATGACATATGTATTCTTTTCAAGAAAAATATTTAGCTCTTGTGCTGTGTGCAACTTAAGTAGACCCATAAATATCTTCATATAACAAGCTTCCAAATCCCCAACTGTCTAATTCTTTCTTCCAAATTTTCAGCAAGAGTGAAAAAAATAACAAATTAAAGTATCAAAAATACAATTGTAGAAAGTCATCAGGTATGCTTCTGATTTATTTATGTTACTTTTGTATCTGCAAATCATTTCAAGAAATTTTTAGATTATCCAGTTACCTTCTTTCCATATTTGAAAAATAATAGACACCAGCCCCAAATAACAAAGTTCTCCATTCTTGTTGATAATTGTCTTTTTTATTGATAATTGACAATTTTTAGGCAACACATCTCAACAATGACAATTCAGATGGTTTTTAGGAGCAGTTCAAATACTTATTTTAATACCAATATTTAATTATTCTGTGGATTAAGATGATTGTTTAGAAGATTATCAATTGAAATAGCAGCACGTTTTATTAAAAGCAGTCTCTTTGTAGTTATTTAAATTTAGTGTAGAAAAACGTTACAAGTTCATCATACCGGAAAGAAAATCAAACAGAAAATTAACATGTTTGAATCGACAAAGTTCAATCCATATTTTATTTGCACTTGAACAAAATATTACAATTTTTAAATATGTATATTTTTTTGAAGAGTCGCTGGTGTTATTTAGCGTTGTTTTTAAATTGAGACCTTGAAGAATACGATTGAGCTAATTGAATACACAATTTTAACTATGAAGTATCGAACTGAACCCTTTAGAGATGGCCACATGGGACAGGTTGGTCTGGGTTCAGTTGGCAAAGAATTACCAGTGACTGATGAAAGATGCAGAATCAGATTATTTTTGACAGTTCAGGACCTCAACATGAGTTGTGCTCCATAACATGATTATAAAAATTATTACAGTAAAACAACTATGGGTCATGTCAGGCCAAAAAACAACACAAAAAACAGCTGTCCTGGTATTATTAGGTCTAATGGTGAAACAAGGTAAATTTCAAACCTGTGTTAAATCCTGGGAGTTTGCCCTGAAGACCACTCACTGCAGACATTACTGAAAACAAAACATGCATGAAAGAAGGCAATTAAGCAAGAAGACAGAATAATTAATTGTAATAAATTATCAGTTAAATGAAGTACAGACAATCAGGTCTAGAAACAGGAAAAGACAGAAAAGTACCTGACATGGATGGGGTGAGAATGCCATCTCCAATAACCATGGAAGTACCTGTCAGCACCAAAAGCAAGAGAAGATTCTTGAAAACTCTGTTCTTCTCTAAACAATCCTTAACATAAAGTGCTCTCTCCAACTCACGGGTTGGCAATCTCAACCGAAAACTGGATATGTCCTTGTCAGCACGCTGCTGATTTGGCAATAGGCTAACCTCTGCGTAACGGCATATCAAGGAGTACAATGCAAATGTACCACCTGAAATCATATATGTACATATGAAGCAATTAATTTTACAGAACCAACAAAATGGGTAATTGAACGAGTATAACACATACCTTCACCATTGTCATTTGCCTTGAGCACTATAAACACATACTTTGCAAAGGGAATAATGGCTATCGTGTACATAACCAATGAAAGAGCACCAAGTATCTCAACCTCAGATTTTATTGGGACTTTGCTGAATACATCACTAAATACGTAGAGAGGACTTGTTCCCATGTCTCCATACACAACGCCTAGGGTTTGGAAAGCCATTGCAAGCATGGCCCAGATCGGCAAATCCTGTTGTACTTGGAGGTTAGAAACATTGTCATGTTTAATTAAATTTTGTATACAGAAATTGGGATAAGGTTAAAGCCCAGACTGTCACCTAGAACTACATGATTCCAAACAAATCACTCTTTTTAATTTCTTATTCTGTCTAAGAAGAATGTTCTCCCATATATTTAATCTTTTTAGTTTAAAACATTACATTGCACCGCATACCCTCTATTTTAGTACTCATCCAAGCAGTACTACTACACCTTGATCTCTGCATAGACAAACTGACAGAGTGCTTGACAAAAATAATCCACAACTATGTATCCATAATCCATTGGTGATTTGCCAAAAGAACCCTTGGATAGTATATTAAAAACTTGCTCGAAAACAGAACACAAGAGAACCCATCACATGTTGTGCAATTCAGAATAACGAAAAGAGAATGAAAAATGTTCTAAATACTTCTATTTCCAAATAACCACGTCTATAAAACGACTTTGCGGCGGTGGTCCAGTAATTTGCCACTGACAATTCCATCCAAACATGCATTTGGGTATCTGGAATTATTATAACACAGTTAAAGCAGAATGTAAATGGTTTGGTTATTACTGAAATACTAAATTCTGTTTGGCCCTTTATTTAACAAAAAAGTCACTTCCAGCCGTAATGTTTGGTTCAAAATATGTGTTGCATTATTCAGAGAACGTAGAAGGCCCCAAATTAAAATACGACCTTCAGTGATGCTGTGATCTTCATTTTGCATATAAAATGTACAAAATAAAATCATTCACCTCAGTAAGTAATCAAACAATCAAAGCCAGACGATTAAACAAACCCAAATTTCTAACTGTTGCAATAAAAAGAGTACGGCGTACGCGTATTACCTTGTGGTCATGGTTGTGGGCCCCAGGCACAGCCATGGCTTCAACATCAAGCGAATCGACCCGCTTTGGCTTCTTCTCCAGCCGTCTCCTGATCGAACCGCCACCGCCACTCGAAAAGGTTCGTGTAGGTTCTTCGAGGTCGTTGAACCAAGGAGGCGACTCAGCCGAGTCGACCTCGCTCCCGTCCACCCAACGCGACTCGGACCTGATCAGCCTCGCGGCGCTCGTACCTCCGCTGCTCGCCACCTCCTCAATCCCATCTTCTTCTTCTTCCATTGTAGTTGATTACTTCTCTAATGTGATTTCTTTTTTACGTTTATTGTATCGGATTTATATTGGTTTGGCTTTTTCTTCGCAGGACTGTCGGATTGTTGGAACACTCTCCTGACTGATTGGACTATTTTGCGGGACTAGCTTTTTTCCGAGAAAAAGATCGTCTGTATTTAATCTGGTACTTATTTCCGTATAACTTCATTATTGGTGGGACCGACAGGTCCGATACATCATGAAATGAGAATAGCAAGCGTTTTAACTACCCATTACAGAGATAGTTGTACTTATTTCTTATATAAGAGATTCTTTTTTTGTCCTCACTGAATCATGCTGGGTAAACCTGGTTTTGTACGATGCATTGCCTTCACGCAAAAGGTGTGTTGGATTTGGGCGGTGGATATGATTATTAAATTTAAGGAAAAATCGGATATATACCCATCAAATCGTCTCTATTTGAATATTTATCCGTTGGAATTTCAAATTTAAATATTTTCATTAAAATTTTAATAATTAGAAAATTCACCCATAATATGTCGAGTGGGGTTAAAATGCACCCTTCTTTTTGTGCTCCAAACGTGCACTTTCCTCTCGTTTCTTCATTTTTAAAATTCAAATAGTTGATTTGAATCTACTAACGTGTTCTACATATTAAAATGTGCTTGGAGACCAAATTTTACATTTTTTGGAAATTTTTTACTATTTTTTCAGAATTTTTGAAAATCATCAATGTGCTGAATTTTTTATTATTGTTAAGTTTAATAAAAAAATCTGAAAAAATAGTAAAAAATTTCCAAAAAATGTAAAATTTGGTCTCCAAGCACATTTTAATATGTAGAACACGTTGGTAGATTCAAATCAACTATTTGAATTTTAAAAATGAAGAAACAAGGAAATGGTGCACATTTGGAGCACAAAAAGAAGGGTGCATTTTAACCCCACTCTAATATGTCTTATCCTAATTAAATTGATTTTAAAAAAAAAAACTCATTTTACTGGTCTGATGGAGTCATTTTCACACCCGTAACGTCATGATAATATATTGTTATTTTATTCGTCTTTTTGAATACGGTACAGATAGGATAAACGAATAAAAAAATGTCATTGACATTTCGAAATGAGTACTCATTAGAATAGTGTTGTTAACTAACGAATAAAATAATGTCATTGATGTGTTAGATATAAATCCTGAAACGAATACTCGTTAGTGTTATTAACTAACTCTAATCTCCTGGAATAGTTATAAATACTTACTATGCTAAATATATAGACTAAAGAATACTATATAGTATTATTAACTGAAATTTGTACTTTGATTTTTTTTTAAAGTGTTGATATTAAGACTTGATATGCTATAGTTATAAGAAATTGATCTGTTATAAAGATGCAATATATTAGCAACTTTCTAGAAAATGGTCCTAATAAAATATCGTTGACCGAGAAATTTGCAAGCACCAGCTAATGTCAATTGTTCTTTTAGGAAAAGGTGGGAGTCAAACCCTTAAATTTTATTTACGGAGATAAGCTGTGTCAAAGTTACAAGCCAGCAGAAGAATTGCTCTCACATGGTGCGAACGACATCGGAAGCGGGGGAATAGGGGGGATTAATGAGCGAGCATGAGCGAGTTAGGGTATGTTCATACTCGCTCGTTAAGTAAATGAGCGAGTTTAAATGAGCGGATAAATGAGCGAGTTATGAGCAGCTCACCAGTTATAACTTATGACTCATAACAAAATTATATAGTGTGTCCACATATAACAAAATTTGTTAAAAGTCATCATAATAAAATTCAACAAATTGTCATAATTCATTTAAATGAGCGAGTTGTTATCACTATTACTTGTTTTGGTCTTTAGGCGGAGGTTTTGGTTCTGCCGATTTACAAAAAAAAATGAATATAAAACTATAAATATTAGTATATTACACATGATTAAATGTTACATTGTACTCACTATATTATACATTATTAAATATGAAACTATGCTCACTATCTATCAATTTTAATAAAGCAAGGTTGATGTTATACATAATTACATAGGATTAAATGTGACAGGGATTATATGTGGAAAATTCTTAATGAGCGAGTTATGAGCGAGTTGGGTCATGCTCATGCTCGCTCATTAAGTAAATGAGCGAGTTTAAATGAGCGAATAAATGAGCGAGTTTAGGCGAGTTGTTAATGAGTGAGTTACGAGCGGCTCACGAGTTATGAGCGATTTACTCACCCCTACGGGGGAATGTGTATCCTCTGTGTTAACTCAAAAAATAATCTTTTGAGATAATGCATTTTAACCGTTTTAGTTTTATTTTAAACGGAGCCAATTCGACCTCTATTTATGATATATGATGCTTTTAATATTAGTGCAGATTTAGTCTGTATGAATCTTAAAATAAATTGGATGGTTAAGATTCATTAACTCAAAAATTTTTCTTTTGAGTTAATGCAAAGGATACAAATTCGAACCTCTCCATTCTTTGTCAAACAAAATCTGAATACAAAAATGTCCTACTTGTCTGATTACTAAATATAATGATTAATTGTTAATTAAATTCTCAAACTCGTTAATCTATTCCGATTGAGATCTGAATTAATATTAAAGGATCCCGTGCGACATAGGTGTGGATCAGACGATCTGGATCCATTAAACTCAAAATACGCTCTTTTGAGTTAATGCAGAAGATGAGGACTCCTTTGTCATTATGCTCATTTTTTTTTTGGCGAAACAAAAGCAACAACATATTGAAAAAAGACAAACGAAAAAGGAAGAAAAAGGTGTCTTGTTTTTTTTCAGTAAACGAAGCATGAGATCACAGCAGTTGGAGAAGTGTCTAATCCCATAACTATGTAATTATGTATCATCTTGTCTTACTTTTCTTTTGCCCCTTTTGTTTTCTTTTAAATTTCTTTCTCATCTCCAGTAAATTCACCTCTTTTGTCAGCTGATTTTTGTAACCAAATACATCTTGCAAGTAATCAAGATGACAAATTCGCTACAGTTCAAAGTTCAAATCGTAACTATCCTCTGTTTCCCTTCTATTTATCTCTTTATAAGTTGGTCTTTTACAGTCGAAACATTTTCCTATAGCAGCAATTTTACGTTAGAATCTTAAAGACCAGTGTTCTAAAATCGGATAGTCGGCTATATAATGGATCATAAATCATCACGAACAGCAACAATATAATCGGATGTGCTTTGATGCAGGGATGGATCTACATTTGTCTGTACGGGTGCTAAGTTACTTTATAATTTTAAAATTTTAGTTATGTATATTGAAATTTAATTGAATATTTTTTTAAAACTTTTTATATAGACTAGTTCCCTCATAAAATATCACACATCTACTTGTTGCCTAGTGATTAGAGTTTAATTGATATTGTTGAGTTCAATTCTCACTAACAATATATATTTTTTATTTTAATTTTAGCATCCTATTATAATTTTCTAGTCCCATCCTTGCTTTAACGGTTTAAGGGCGTGTTGGGTTGTCACGGGATTATGTAGAATGGGATTTGACGGGATCGGGAATCCATTTTATAATTTGCGAGATCCCATATTCATTGGTGTACACGGGAATAGATATAGGAATGTGTTGAATAAGTGTTCAGTTGTACCATAGACTTAGTTGTAGAAAATGTTGAGATAATATATATAAATATGGATCCAAGACTTTTAATTTCTACGTAGCTTTAAATTAGAACTCATCAGAACTCACATTATGTGGGTCAAGGATTCCCTAGCTAGTCCTTCGGCAGAGTTAAATTGAGCGGTCCATTAAAATTATGTTTCATTGCCCATCAATTATGCAGATCAAATTTCAGATATATCAAATTCATTTGTTCTATATTTTACAAATCTAAGCCGCATAGACACTTTTGTCTAACACTTCCCATGTCCCACTTCCATTCCATACTTCCAATTCCCATAGCTCGAAAAATCGACAGTAGCACACTACTCTATTCAAGAGATTCAGAATTTTTGTAGAAAAACAAAAAAAATATCAAATCGAGTTTAAATAACTAATTGAATTTAAACCCATTAACTCATTGAATATTCGATAAAAAAATAATGCTCTGACTTGTAATTTCTAATACTTTAACTTATAATTATAATTATCAATCATAATTCATTTTTTTTTTTAATTTGAACACTACATTTAACCCGAATTACAAATCAAACACTTAGAGGGGGCAAAATTTTTTTTCAGAGAGAGACAAAATCGATCAGTATCGATAGATCACTACTAAAATTCAAAATCCAGTGGGACTGCCCCCCTATTACGTACTAGGTCCGCCCCTGAGTCTACCACCAAATGAAACAAAATAATATTTTTTTATTGTGAAGGATTAAGTACGAACTGTGATATTTTATATTGACAACTTTTTGAGTAACTTAGGTTGTTTAATAACTTGAGTTATTTATGTGATGTTATGATTATAATATTTTGTATAATTGTGCTATCAACTTGTCATTACACATATCCAATTATTTATACATAAATATTTTATTTTAAAAATACATATGAATTTCTTCATATATAATGAGAATGTCAAATTGTGCGTTAAAACCTAATCAATTAGTCGTAAAATGATTAATCGCTGGCGCTACAATGTCCATCCACCAAATACATACCGTTTTTTTTTTTTTCCGACAAAATGTTAAGAAAGGTACGCGAATACGATGAAAAGACGATAATTAAGGAAGAAAAATACTGTTGTTGCATGTTCTTGAGATAATGGGCCTGGTTAAAAGCCCACTTCACAAGGCCTGTATCTTAAAAACTCAAAACCTAATTTCTAAAAGGCATATTTAAGGCTCCGGCCATATTACATTTATTAAAAGCCCATAAATATTCTTCTCCTATCAGTAATCTATTTTGAACTTTATTTGCATTATGATCCAGTCGATTTAGTTTTCGGTTTGGATTCAGTGCCTTCTCGGTTGTGATATGCGTACAGAGGACATTTGCTAGACTTCTATCACTCTAATCAAGCAAGGATGATCAATTTGCGTCCATATGATTCATATACCTCTATGCGTATTTTGTTTTGTTTAGTTGTATATTTTTAACAGACACTAGTTGTTTAATCTTATGTAATAACTACTTTGTAACTTTTTCTATCAATGAAACTGCCTAGGGGTGTTCAGCCAAAATATATATATATGAGGAGGGATCGGATTACACCACTATTTTGGTGACATGGTGTGACAATGTCCATTTTTGAAATTTCAAAATCCAAATAGTCGATCCAAACCGTTCAATATGATGAATATATTAAGAGTAACTTGGAAATCAAATTTTACATTTTTCTGAATTTTTTTACTATTTATTAAGTATTTAACAAAATCGCTATATTCAGACCGTTGAATTTTTGAACCCCTCTAAATAAACAAAAAAAAATTCAGAAAAATGTAAAATTTGATCTGTAAGCACATTTTAACATATCCATCAAGTTGAACGGTTTGGATCGACTGTTTGGACTTTGAAAATGGACAGTGTCATTCCATGTCACCAAAAAATGGTGTCATTTGATCCCTCCTCTATATATATATATATAGAGAGAGAGAGAGTTAGGCTGGGGTCCATAGCATAGTGGCCTCCCGTGCTACGGCTCAATATTCAAGTTTTCAAAATCCAAACGGTCGATCCGAACCGTTCATTGTTTAATCCATATTGAAATGTGCTTGGAGACCAAATTTTTCATTTTTTAAAATTTTTTTACTATTTATTAAGCATTTTTTAAATCGCTGTTTTCTAGTGGTACAGAATTTTAATAAAAACAGCGATTTTGAAACCATCTTAATAAATAGCAAAAAAATTTAAAAAAATAAAAAATTTGGTCTCCAAGCACATTTCAATATGGATTAAACAATGAACGGTTCGGATCGACCGTTTGGATTTTGAAAACTTGAATATTGAGCCGTAGCACGGGAGGCCACTATGCTATCCATAGCACCCCAGCCTAACTCTATATATATATATATATATATAGGCTAATAAACAATCGATTGTTCCTAGCCTCCTGTGCAACCAAGTCATTTTTCGATTTTTAAAGTCCAAATGATCGATCCAAATCATTAGATGTGATCTCCATATTAAAATGTGTTAGGAGACCAAAATTTACATTTTTTTGGAACTTTTTTACTATTTATTAAGCCACTTTGAAAATTGATGATCCAATGATGGCTTAACCAAATAGTAAAATTAGAAGCTATCGTTGGATCAACGATTTTCAAAGTGGCTTAATAAATAGTAAAAAAATTCTAAAAAATGTAAAATTTGGTCTCCTAGCACATTTTAATATGGAGATCACATCTAATGGTTTGGATCGATCATTTGGAGTATAACAATCGAACTTGATTGCACGGGAGATTAGGAACAATCGATTGTTTATTAGCCTAGCTCTGTCTCTCTGTCTCTCTCTCTCTCTCTCTCTCTCTATATATATATATATATATATATATACACACAGAGAGAGAGAGAGAGAGTGACTAATGTGCATTCGAATATATATATGGACCGAAATGCATACGGTCCAAATTTGACTTTTCAAAATCCAAACAGTCGATCCGAACTGTTCATCTTGTTCTTCATATTAATATGTGCTTGGAGACCAAATTTTACATTTTTCTAAATTTTTTTACCATTTATTAAGTATTTTACAAAATTGTTGATCCAACGGTGGCTTAACAAAACAGTAAAATCAACAGTCACCGTTGAATCAATAATTTTGTAAAATACTTAGTAAATAGTAAAAAAATTTAGAAAAATATAAAATTTGGTCTCCAAGCACATATTAATATAGAGAACAATATGAACGGTTCGGATCGACCGTTTGGATTTTGAAAAGTCGAATTTGGACCGTATGTATTTCGGCCCATATACATTCGAATGCACATTAGTCTCTCTCTCTCTCTATATATATATATATATTGAACTTTTATTGGTCATGGATAATATTGTAAACGTTTTTTTTTTTTTATAAATGAAAACATTGCTTCCTTCGCTTCGTAATTACATAATTAAAGTGTTATAAATAAATAAGGATACAAAAGATTATTAATCTACGTATTCTTGACATTTCATAGCCTGTTAGTCTAAAGACTAAAGAGTTACGAATGAAATAATGAAAAAATCATCACATGAGCCCATAATTTTTTTCATGCTCCATTATGCAGCAAGGAAAAATAGATCTTAGCGTCGCCACACTGTTAGTCGGAAAACAAATATGAAACATTATCCACTGTGATTCTGTGAATATTCTATATTAGATATTTGAAATTCAGAATTTATGTAAATATTTACCTCATTGTTTGACTAATAACGATTCAACTGGTACAGTTCAGTACCAGCCTGTACCATCATACTAATCGAGGGATTTTGATGAATTTTTCTTTTTATCTTTTGATGTATTGTCTAGTATTGCTTAATGAATAGGAAATTCTTTCTGTTTTGAGTCTATTTGTGCAAAATTGTTTTGGTATGTATGGCTGAAACATGATTATGTTACAATAACAACCAAAGAAACAACAACTGTCAGCACTGGTATATTCACCACAAAGACTGCTATCATGGAAATAGATGGCACGACATGATGAATTTTTATATTAACACCTATAAAATAAAAATCAATATCATTTGCTGTTCAGTTGGAATTTCAAGTCTTTAACTCTCTGGATAGAGATAGCGAGATATTATTACTGGATTACTCATTAATACCAATCAATTGAGGAGGGTTCCGTTATATGATTGTACACTATATGTCTATATAGTTTATAGCAGAAAAGTTTTGGTTCTAAAAATCATAATTAGAGTTTGGTTGGAAATCAAAATCCAGGGAAAGACAGAGAGATGGTGAGGAGTTATTACTAGACTACTCAATAATACAAAGCAAATCTAAATTAAGGTTCTTCTAAGTTTTGAATACTTTGACATCTTTGTCCCTCACCTTATGAGTTATGATGGACTTGTATTTCAAAATTACGATCAAGCCCACGATTTTTAATCCATTGTCATTTATTTTGGTTTTGGAGAGAAGTACAACAACTTTTATTCTAATTTTGCCTATTGGTCTTGGGTGTTTTATGAACTTGCTTTTAATCTTTCTATAAATCAGATCATTAAATAAGAACTTGAATCTGGAGCCAAATTTGAGATTTATGTTCTTAACTCATTCTTTTAACCCGAGATACCACTTACATTGTTTACTGTTTAGCAAGCAGATATTAATATGAAGAACAAGATGAACGGTTCGGATCGACTGTTTAGATTTTGAAAAATCGAAAATGGGGTGGCAGCACTTCGGCCGAAGTACTGCCGAAAGCATATTAGTCAGTCTCCTAAAATAACAGATTATGGTCAAGTAATATGAAGGTGATATTTTAGTCATGATATATCAATCATAATTTTGATAATAATTGTCAGGAAAAATAACAATACCCATTGTAACAGGCTAACAGCCAAAGCTAATATAAATTTGCAAATTAGCACCCAAACATTCCACATATACAATTTAGTCAATAAATAAGTACGATTAAGGACACTAGGAAAGTGAATTAAGTAAAACATAAGCACATGAAACATAGTTCTGATAATACCAGTCAGAATTTCCATAACACCAACATAGTTTCCAAAATATCAAACATACAACTGAAAGTTATATGGCTGATATTATCAGAAAAAAATTGGCCAATCAATCCTGCATAGAACAGATGGAAGCAAACGTACTTGATTCTACCCCAAAACACAAAATAATGTGTAGTCTTCTACTGCTAAAGAAGGCCTTTTCTCTACTCTAACATCTTTCATGGTACCCTTGACTCATTATTTTAAAAAGCAACCATTCCTACCAAATTTCAATAATAATATTTAGTGAGTGAGTCTATGGTACTATGCATATCATGGGTTGTTACCGTGCTACGGCTCTATATTTGAGTTTTCAAATCCTAACGGTCGATCTGAGCCGTTTATCTTGTTCTCCATATTAATATGTGTTTGGAGACCAAATTTTTCATTTTTTTTTATTTTTTACTATTTTTTTAGATTGATTGAAAATCACTGTTTTTGGATGGTCCAGAATCTTTAGATCAAGTGATTTTCTAAATATCTAAAAAAATAGTAAAAAAATTTTAAAAAATGTAAAATTTGGTCTCCAAACACATATTAATATGGAGAACAAGATAAACGGTTCAGATCGACCGTTAGGATTTGAAAACTCAAATATAGAGCCGTAGCACGGTAACAACCCATGATATGCATAGTACCATAGACTCACTCATATTTAGTACATAGCGAATATGAGCAAAATCCAGAAATCAAGTAAAAGAAAGCAAAGACAGACAAGAGAACCAGTATTTGATTTAGTGGCAAAGGCAATGTTCTCTGTATGGAAGGTCGAGTTTGAAACCCGAAAGAAATAATTCTTTATGGATATTGAATAATTGGGTGGCTTGACCTCCAACCTTTACTCAAAAGGAAAGCAAAGATAGACAAGACAATTTACAAATACAGGTATACACCAGATAAACTATGTTCATAATTCATAATTCAAAATTGCCTACATTAGTTAGGAAAATGTCTATGCTTTTTTTTATAGGGCAATTATCAATTGATTTTTAGTTTCTTGGATTCATATATTTTGAAAGTTAGTGCCTTTAAATATCTACTAACGATTCCATTGATAAAGTAACACTTAAAATTTTGAAGCCACCAATTGAAAGGATAAATCATTTATGCCTCTCCTGTGAATAAATAAATAATACTTTTTAAGGTGTATTTCGAGTGTTATTATTTGAAGATTATTCTAGAAATAATTGTGATCATGCTAATTGGCCTTGATCAATAAGCAACAAATTGCCTTTCTATCCTTATTACCCTTGCTAATGAATGTATAAGTGGAATTAAAAAAAATTAGCTATACCTTGGATTTCATGTGAGTCCATGCATGTTGTATTGTTGGAATTCAGATTCTCTCCGGTACCGTAATAGAGAATCTTTTATAATTATTGGATCTGAACCGTTCTTTTTAACTTGACACGAATCTCAGACTCCAATAATACTATCCTTATGGTGACTCAAATCTCAAACCGTAAAGTGAATAATCCTCTGCAATATCTTAGAGGATACGAACTCCTTTTGAAGTGGAGGAAGGGTAGAATGGCATTTTGACACCTACCCTTTTAATTTCTCCTTTCTTTTTTGGTCAATTGTTTTGTCTCCTTTTGTTGGTCTAAATTTTCAAATACATAGTAAGGTAGCTACTATCTTCCATAGGTTAACACTTTGAACGTGACAATGAGTTCAATTCTATCACGCATCCGACTTATTAAAATATATTGTACAAGTTTATCCAAGATAGCCGATAGAATCATCATTGCACTAAATATTTGGGAAACAAAGCTGGCTAGTTCGAAGAAATTGCCTGAGCTATCGCAAGTAAATTAAAAATTTGCATGCGCAAAATTTGATGGACCGAAAGCAATGAATTCGGTATAAATTAAAATTTGCATATAATTTTAATTTATCCATCTCGGTGCATTAAAAAAAAAAATACAAAAATCATGTTTTTTTACATCAAAATTTATGCGAGTACGCTGAATTTTTTTACAAGTATGTCATATACTGATATACAAAATTTTAATGCGTTGCGATGATCAATAATGTACAATTTAAATTTGTACATAATTTATCATTTCCGGTGCATCAAAACGTGCACAGTGTTCCCAATTGCTTTTGCTAGTGTCCGGATGAGCATTTAGTAATCATTCTCCGAATAATAGTTAACCCTCGACTCGAGTTAAGAAAAAAGAAAAAAAAAAGAAGAGAAAAGGAAATAAAATAATGAGGAGAATAAATTTCTTACATTGTAACTTGTAAATTAGAAGGGAACAAAAAAAAAAATCAAAAAAAAAAAACAAAATGAACATCTCACTTTGTCCCCTCTCCCTTTCTCAAATCCAATTTGAGAGCAAGTGTCGTTTGTCTCTCTGTCTGTCTCAATATTTTTTAATTAGTCCTTTAAAAAATTCTCAAATTTTAGTAATATTCTTTTAAAAGTGTTAGAAATAGATAGAAACAGTGTTTCCAGTGTAAATAAAAATTGAAAATTCTTCCAAGCCAACTTTAGACATGCAGTTGTACTTGCACCCCACCTGAACAACAGATGGTACGAATAATTCGATCCTGAACATATCTATGCACATAGCTATTATTATAATAATTAATTACTATGGCCTTAGTAAGTCATAATCATAGATAACAAGGCGTGTCGTATTAAACAAATATGCTGATTGGGTGAGTAGGGATCATTAAACAAAGGCAAGTTTTTTTTTTGGTTGAAAACCCGTAAGCGATTGCATTGATCCGATGATTTACAAAGTAGCTATTATATATGATTCTTTTGTCTAAACAAAGGCAAGTTACAAGATACCGGAATGGTGAATTTATAGGAATCCGTATCCTCTCAGGTACCTGACTCAACACAATTGAAACGGACGGCCCAGATTTACTCTCAGCTGATCCTTGCTCGGGATGACAGAGGGGGCAGTATTATTTGTGCTTTGAGACTCGTGTCAAATTAAAAAGAATAATTTTGGATCATCCGATTCAATTGCACTCAGTCCGGAACCTGAGAGGATGTGAATTCAATTTATAGAGTACGTATCCTCTAAGATATCTCATATTTTACGTGACCAATGTGTCTGGTGCCTATTCGGGGATACTGCAGGGCCAGTATTATTTGAGCTTTGAGATTCATGTAGAACGTATTTGAACGGTAGAGATTTTTCAAAAAGTCACGCAAAATATGAGATATTTTAGGGGATGTGAATTCGAATTTATATCTATGTATTATGTTATGAGTTAAGATTCAATAAAGTAACACAATTATTAGATTTTAGATCGAGACCGTATTATTCGAATTCGTGACAATCCATTCAAAGTGAAGTGCACATATCCCAAAGAAAGAATTCGAATCCCAAAACAATCTTAAACGATGAATTCGAATTCAACAGTTACAGTCCAAAACTCAAAAGTTGAATTACTTTAGGGGATCCGGACCCTTGTGTTCTCCAACCAACCCATACCTGTCGAACTACTTCGGTTTGTACAAAAAAGAATCAAATATGAGATATTTTTTGGGCGGTGTCGTGTCGCTGGAGTTTGATATTATAAGGAATCTGCAGAACTAAATCTTTTTTTCGAACATTTGATCAGATGCATTGGTTGTATCCATTCATTAAAGCTAAATATGGTCGGTTTAAATATCTTGATATTTAATGAATATTTTTAAAATCAAATAACATAATGGAATCATTTGATTTGATGTAATCTATATTATCTTTTACACGAACTGACGCACATAATAATATTATAACAATTTAAATTGTTTTGATTGTAATCAAGACCGTGAAAAGTTCGTCTACAAATTACTACAATAAGATTTTATAAATTTTTAATGTCGTGTATAATAAAATAGCACAGATTATGTTCAAAATATATTTTGATTTTAATTTTGAGTTTTTGAAATTTTAAAAATACAAAGATAGTGAAAGCTTTCTCCAAATTGATAACGTTACCGCTAGGGGTGACAAAAAAGCTCGTAACTCGTGGTTCAATCGTGACTCGAATCTAACTCGTTTACTAATAACTTGCTTGTTACTGAACTGAGCTTTTAACAAGCCAGCTCAGTTTGGAATTAACGAGTTCAAGTTGAGACCTTGTTTGCTTGCCAGCTCAGCTAGGTATCAATTTGTGAATTTGTGTGCATTTTATACTATCTAGTTCAGTTCAGCTCAATCTAAAAACTTTGTAAAATTTATTTTCTTTTTAAAACAAGATCGAGCCAAACTTAGCAAACGAGCTTGTCAGCTCGCAAGCTAGTTCAGACTGATTTGTCACAATTTCAAACTGAAATCATACCTTAAATGTTTTAGATCTAACTCGCTCGGTTATTGCTCAATCCAGAATTAAGTAGCTAAGTTAAAATCTAACTTAGACCGAGCTAGATGGTTGCCACATCTAGTTACCGCATATCAGAAAACAATTATTTAGTACAAAATTGTCCTTGATTTGCCACTCTTTTCCCCACTTGAAAGAACCCATCCCATCCGTGCATTAGAAGTAACGCTGGTACTACAGACTTGCAATTGATAAGCAAACAAGTTGTAACCGCAAAGCAGCAACATAATTCCATTCCAGCTGATTGATCAAGTTGATCGCGTCAAACAATCCAACATACCAAGTGCGTGTCCTCTGAGATACCTCATATTTTGCTTGACCGACGTGTCCCGTGCCTATTCAGGGATAGCGCTGGGGCCAGTATTATTTGAGATTTGAGATTCGTGCAGAATGTATTTGAACGGTCAAGATTCTCCAAAAAGTCACGCAAAATATGAGATATCTCAGAGGATCCGAATTCCTCAGTCGATCGTATCTAATTAAGTCGACGTCGGACCCACACGCCTCAAGAACGTGTACACATCTCCTATGCTGTGTCCCCATCACCACTCAGGGCGCCATCTCACCTCTCGCGACGCGTTGTGCTGTGCCACGTCCCCCTCATTAATTTTAACGGATTCTTTCTTGTCATTTTCTTTTCTCCGTGTAGACCCGCTATGGCCTCTGGCTCTGCAGCTTCGCAGCAATTAAATTAAAATATTCCACAGGTACAGTGGCCATCATTGTCAATCAAAGCCGTAAACGGCTACATGAAAATGCTCTGCCTTTGGATCATCTCTGGATAAATCGATGCGGTTTTCGTGTAGAAGAATGTAAATAACGCATTGTTTTGCCCGCAACAGGAACATTTGCACATTTTTCTCCACCTTTTCTCTTCTAATTCGGCTCTGATTATTTCTTTTTCTCTTTGTCATTTCCACCCGAGCGCCCATAATAATGTATAAATATGTAAGCTTAAGTTAGTTTTAGTTTTAGAATAATATTCCTATAATTCATAGTTTTTAGATGTTTAAATTGTTTTTATGTTTCATTGCGGGCAATGGAAATATGAATTTATATTCTTAAAATGAACAAGAATTATTTGAATGAACACGGTTACTTCCTGTCTAATATTATAATAACCGTAGTGACTTGTGTGATTAAACTTTACTTTAACAAAATTTATAATATGTTTTACATTGCGAACTATTAAAGTTTGCTTATAAATCGACAAACTAAACTAGCTGAAGTAACGTGTGGTTTCGAATATGTTGACTATTTAAGTCTTTGTGAAACCTTTTGTACCAACCTAGCTTAGTAAGAACACCAAATAAATTAATTTGGAGTTACCTGCTACTTGGAATATAATTAAACTAGAAAACATCAATTCTATTTCCTAATTTGCAAGTTGAAATTTATTCAGTAGATAGATTTGAACAAATTACATTTTATTGATGTTAACATACATTAATGGAGAACTAGCAATCAAGAACGGTCAAAAACAGATAACAGAAACGGTCCTTTGGGCGTTCTTGATCCAAGGAGTTACTAATATATAGTACCTCTAATCAGGATTGGTCGAACAACCGTTTTTGTTTATGCAATCAGGAACAGTCAATTAATAAGCAGTTCCTGTTTATAAAATTCGGAACGATCGTTTACAAAAAAATATTCCTAATAGAGTCTGAATTATCAGGAACGATCGTTTGTAAATAGCATATCTTGATAGGTCACTGTCAAGAACGGTCATTTATAAACAACCGTTTCTGATTATCCAAACCCTTTTAGGAACAACTCTTTAATAAATTATCGTTCCTGTTTCTAACTATTTACTTTGTCTGTTCCAGATATATATCAGTATTGTCTTTTTGTTATGTCCGACTCTGATGTGCTGATACTAAAAGTGCATTTTTCACTGGTGATAATATATAATTTTGCAGTAATACAATGCATTTGCTGGGGGCTCCATATGCATCTGCTTTTGATATTTTACCTATCTAATTCCTATTTATCAACTATTTTGTTATCCATTGTTTTGGTAATTGAAATTCTACTGAAATATAAAATGCCACGTCCCAATTATAATACTGCCATAGATTTTTTGTATGGTACAATTATATATCCGTGTAGACCCTCCTGTGGCTGCATCCCCAGACGTGAGACATACTGTCCTCATTCACAAGCTGGTCCAATTTGTACTTAATAGTTTAATTATTTATATTAGTACCGTCTCTCTCCACTAATTAGCGTGCTTAATGTTAATTAGTATTAGATTATGAGATTATGTGGCATTCACTAGACGAGCATGCCGATCTGTTTGCTGTTTGCTGTTGAACAGCATGAGAACTGCAATTAATGTCGGCCAGGTGGTTTATCCCTGACGATGGCAAAGGATCCTAGGTGTCACCTGGACTCGGTCCACCTTGACTTCTTAACTTGAAACTTATTTTTCTGTGAATAAATATTTTTTTACATGATAGAGCAATGTGATAATATATATATATAGCTCGTCTAATAATATTTGAATTATTACTTGACAGCCGTTGTTAGGGTTTAAAAAAAAATTTGAATTATTAATTCAATAAGTATTATGATGATGTATCAGAAAGTTATCTTATTACTGTAGGTATTATTGATATCATATACATAGATAGTAGTAATTAGATGGGAAAAATGTGCTAAATATTTCTTAGAGTGAGTTTAGATGCTACCTCAAGAATAATAAGAATAATATTAATCTGGAGTTAGCGTTATTCCTTCGCTAATGCTAGAAATAGTTCTATTTTTAGAGTGATCCAAACGTAAAATAGTAGAGAATAATATAACTAACTCAAAAACAGTGCTAACCTCATGTTATTTTTGATGATCCAAACACACTCTTATAGATTGAAAATATTCAATTTTGTTCTTTAAATTTTCAACTTATTATAAAAAATATACTATTAATCCTCATCATAAAATAAAAGTTACTGAACACTTATTTATCCAATCCCCTCCTATTTCAACTTTCAAATTTTGTCCTTAGTCATACAACTATTCAAGATTCTTGTTACTTTAGAAAATACATATTAATATTATTTCATATATTTCAGTCTGTGTACTTTCTACATAGCCTATCTCAAGTCATAAAAAAGAAGAGTTCGTGGTAGGCATGATGAGTCATCGGTAAAAAAAATACAACCTCTTTTTGGAAATAAAATCCTCAATTTGTGCAGGAATAATACTAAGATGTGTGACCTCTTGGGAAATCCTAGTGTTGCTGATTCTAGTTGAGTTTCATTTCTAACTTATTCTAACTTGTTTAAGAATAAAAACGAAGAAGAAAATATTTCAATCATTAATTGAGAAGATTGACTATTAATTGTTTATAGAGATCCAATCCCCTAAAGGTCACACTTTGTAAATTCTCTAGAAAAAAAAATGATATATGATGATACAATATTCTTAATTTGTCCTTTTCTCGCTGTCTTTGTTTATAAATTCAATTGTTCAAATAAGAAGAAGAAAATACCAAATTAAGCTTTGATTTTGTTTACTGCGTGAAATTCTACAAATAAACATGAGAGGACAAATTGTCCAAACGAGCTGGAGCTTGCAATCACAGGGTTGCTCACTAGCTCATATTGCGGCCCCATTTCGTGCCACGTGTCAATGGCGGTTTGGTGGGACCCGCTAAGCCCGTTACTATTCTACAGCAAACATTATCCGCTAACCAATTAACTCTTCTTCCCTGGCTAGCGCCAGTGCGTTTCCTCTGAGATATCTCAACTTTTGCGTGACCGACGTCTCCGGTGCCTATTCGGGGTGGTGATGTAGGGTCAGTATTATGTGTGCTTCGAGATTCGTGCAGAACGTATTTGAACGGTTGAAATTTTCCATAAAATCACGCAAGGTTTGAGATATCTCAGAGGATATGAGTTGGGTTAGCGCGGGGATAGTACTGTACCTGTTTCCTTTCTTCTCAAGTCTTGATCTAATCTTTTCAAACTGCATCGTTTCATGTAGCAGTTCCCTGTTCACCTTCATCAGCTGACCCGTTACATTCTCCGCTCATATGAAGTGTTTCATAGGAACTAACATCATTTCTTCATATTTTAAAGAGAGACGCCCGCCATCCTCGAAGCGACTCTTCTTCTCTTATCAATCTCCACGTGTCCCTTGTTACACCTGTCACAAGATGGAAGAATCTGTTCAGAATTCGAACATTGACACGTGTTATATCACAGTTCCATCAGTTAGTATATATATTAGTCGAGCACTCTCTGAAACCAAGACATTGAAAATTGTTCAAAGGAAAATCAAATCATCAAGTCCGTCTCCTTTTGCCTCCTCTGTTCTAAACAAATGACCCATTTACCAAAACGAAAATTTCTATCTTTACCAGCTGTGTATCCATGCGAGGCCATCTCGCCTGACACTCTCCTCCCTTCTCTCATCTCTCTATGCCAGGAAATCCTTGCAAAGCGGGTTTCGGGCTTGTATCCAATCCACCGACGAGTTGTTCTCGAAGCTGTTCGGGAGGTTGGCCTCCTTTTGGTTTTCTTCGAGGAAGTTTTCAGTTCCGGATTCGGGGACCTCCCTGAGTCGGCAGTTGTGTGTTTGTTGGAGCTCCATTTCGCCCTACAAAAAATCCAGTTCTTGCTTCACGATTGCGGCCAGAGGGGTGCCCGATTTTGGATATTGATGCGGTCGAATTTGGTGCTATCTGAGTTTCGGGTTCAAATACGTTCCATTGCTACTGCACTTGATGTGCTACCATTGGAGTCTATTGACGTCTCTCCTGAGACCAAGGAGCTGGTACGGCTTCTATCAATGCAAGCATGGACAGTTGAGATTGAGCTCAGTAAATGTGACGATCTGGCAATTCGAACTGTTCGCTCAGTTCTTAACCAATTCAAACGAGGTCTCGACCCGGATCAACTAGACCTTAAACGGGTGTTGGACCATTTGCAAATCCGTAACTGGTCTGATTGTGATGATGAGCTTTCATTCCTAGAACAGGAGCTTTTTACATTCATGGAGCAAGGGGATAATAATGAGGTACCTTTACTAGGTAGCTTAATTGGTTTCATGCTCTATTGTAGGGTTGTGATATTCAATTCGATGGATTTTAAACGGTCTGAGAGAAAAGAACCGACAACCCGTTTGACATCCATTGATTGGCTGAACCCAGAGAGTTTACAATGTCCAATCTCACTCGAGCTCATGACTGACCCAGTTATTGTCTCATCTGGTCAGACATATGACCGGGCATCGATCAAGAAGTGGATCAAATCGGGCTGCCGAACATGCCCCGTGACTGGGAAATTGCTTGTAAGCACTGATCTTGTACCTAATTTGGCTATACGGTGTTTAGTTGAGCAATACTGCCTTAGAAATAACATACTCATTGATGAGACGAGTACCAAACCCAAGCGTACAGTAGATAAAAATGCCGTACCATTTAGTCCTGCCTCGGCTGGCGCTATAAGGCTGGCAGTTTCATTCTTGGTATGCAAAGTCTCCAAAGGAGGCACAGAAGAGAGGAGGAAGGCCATTTATGAGATGAGAAGATTATCCAAATCTAATAATTTTCATAGAATGTGCTTGGTTGAGGCTGATGTAGTATGTTGGCTTCTGTACATTCTCTCATCATCAGATTCATTCATCCAAGACAATGCCGTGGCTGTACTGTTAAACCTTTCTAAGTTTCCAAGTGGCCAAAAGGCGATTTTCCAATCTGGTGGTCTCGGGCTTATAATTGATATAATTAAGTACGGTTTGAAAGTGGAGGCTAAACAGAATGCTGCTGCAGTACTGTTCTATTTATCCTCGGTCGAAGAGTACCGAGTTGAGATAGGCAAGATCAGTGACGCAGTACCAACTCTAGTGCAGTTGCTCCGAGATGGTACGTACCGGGGCAAGAAGAATGCTGCTGTGAGTCTATTTTCCTTGCTAGAGAGCACCGAAAACCACCTCAAGGTCATCTCAGCTGGGGCAGTCCCAGTTCTAGTAAGTCTACTAAAATGTGAAAGAAGTGACATTGTATATGATTCAGTTGCAATCCTTGAGAAGATAGCTGAAAGGCATGAGGGAACAACAGAAATCATTAAATGCTCGGCAATTGCACGGGTTGTGGGTGTTCTTGGATCTTCAACGTCCCGATCTGGTAAGGAGCACTGTGTGTCTCTTCTATTTTTTCTTTGCACCAATGCTGGCGATGTGGTGGTTAGCCAATTGGGGAAGGTGCCGGTTTTGATGGTGGAACTCTACAGGCTAGTCACAGAAGGTACTGCTGAGGCCAGGAGGAAGGCCAGGTCCCTATTGGATCTTATACACAACCGTAATGAATCGGAGTATCCTGTAGTTATCGAACCGACCCAAATCCGAGATCGTGTTATCCATGTTTTGTAGAAGAACTATTTAATAACTTTTTTTTTCTTTGTTTGAATTTTTTCTAGTTTCATTTTTTTGTTCAATCTCAGCTCGGTTTTTTGAAGAGCTGAGATTGAGATTGATAGATGATTATGTATAAAAAGAGAATAAGGTGGGTGTGATATAATTTTTTGCTGTTGGTTGCACGCGTCATGCACATGTAATTGGAATAAGAAGACATATATAGTATTATGTTTATTGGTGGACTGTTTATGCATTGTTTTTTTTTTTAAAGGTCGGGCTGTCGGCAGGCCAATAGCCTACCAACATATTTCATTAAAGAAGAAAATTATTTACACGCAAAGTTTGAAAATAAATCCTACTTAAACCTATATTTACAATGATTTCTCAAGCCTCCTATAATGCAAAAAGTACTACTAGCATCACTGTGTACATACGTCTAATTCTAGGTTGTGTTGCCTTTCATTCCGACTCTTAATTAAGTATGACGTGTTCCAGAGCTGCATTTCGTCTAATTCTAGGTTGTGTTGCCTTTCCTTCCGACTCTTAATTAAGTATGTCGTGTTCCAGAGCTTTATTTCCCCCTGCCCAAGTTATATCCCAATATCCCATGCATAGTGGTCTTCTGTCATCCCGCTATGCACTCCTGTACTCCCACCAAATATATATATTCGGCAATTATTCTCCTCTCTCACTAGATAGTGTGATGTTTAACGTTGCGAGGAGGCCCCTCCAAAAGCTCTCAGCATATTGACAATGCCACTGTTTATGCATTGTTACCCTTTGATCGTGGTTTTTATACGTGCTGTACCAGTCACATCAGTACCAGCAGAGCAGAGCAGCATGTACCGACAAACTATTTTTTTTTTTGTTTTAAAAAGTAGTAGTAGTACCACCGATTTCATTGAAATCAAGCATATTTGATATAATACCCAAATCAAGTACCATAACCAAATACGATAAGTCTTACAACAAGAAAGTATTCATATCAAAAAGAAAGAAAAAACATACAAGGAACAACCATCTATGTAATAGTAACTACTCAAAACATCAAACGACCACTAAGTAATCAAATCAAAAACTAAACAATCAGCATAATAAAAGACTACTAATCATCCAATACTAAATTCTCATCCGTCAATTTTTCTCCAGATATTTGACCTAGGGGGCTGCCAGCTCCAAGAGCTTGAATTTGCTCCTCATTCTCCCTTGCAATGGATAACAACAAATTTACTATCTCTTCCTCCTCCATTATTTGATATGGGAGATCCTTAATATCAGATGAAAGCATTAAACTTAGTTTAAGGAAAGAATTTTCAAATTTTGATTTACACCAAAATGTTGCTTAGAAAATAATCTTAAATCCTATATACCTAATAAGCAAAGGTTGGGTGTCAGTAAAAGTGACTCTATTTCTTTCTAACCAAATAGTTCATAAAATAGTTTATCTTAATAATTCAATGAAATAGTTTCTTTCTAACCAAATAGTCCATAAAATAGTTTTTTTCTAACCAAATAGTCCATAAAATAGTTTCTGCCATATTCTATTTAAAGCATTGTCAAAACTACTAACAAATTCAGCTAGCGTAGCCTTAGGTCTGAGATATTTATCAAGAAAATAATTCATACCCTCCACATGTTGGATAGTATTCATTTCAGTCCAAAATCGGCCATTTAAATAAATTGGAAACCATTTATGCCTCTGTGCAAACACACTTCTAAACCATGGTGCATCTTCATAACCGATTTCTATCATTAATGTTAACCAAGATTCTTCAAATTATATAGGTGTTTTCGCATGGTATACAACATCTTTAACAAGTAGAATTATACCATCCTTGTTAGCAGTACCACCTAATTTTTCAGACAACTTACATAAAATGTGTCATGCACAATACCTATGCACTGTGTCAGCACCAAAGACATGACTAATCCCTGCTTGAATATTCGGGCACTGATCTGTCAATATGCCATATGGCTTAACACCTTTCATACAAGCAAAAAACTTCTTCATACACCATTTATAGTCGGCCTCAGTTTCTCTTGAAAGAGGCGCATAAGCAAAAATCACTGATTGCCAATGATAGTTCACACTAACAAAAAGAACAAGTGGCATATGATACTTGTAAGTTATAACAGTAAGACATTTCAGTAAAATTAATATGTAAGTTCAAGTTCCTAATTCTGCACAAAAAATAACCTTAATTAAGATTATGAACATGTTGTCTCATTAGCATTTGTAAAGTAACACAAAAATATTACCTATTTGTAAGGTACGTTGCATCAATGACAACAATATTATGAAAATATTTGTAGGCAACACGGTCACGACCATCAGCCCAGAAAATATTACACAAATGCCCTTCATTGCTATGCTTATATGTATACCAGAAATCCAAATCATACTTCTTCCTTTCATCAAAATAATTAGAGAGCAACTCAGCATCATGCCCACCTAATGACCTCAATTTACTTCTCTTGTACTGATCTAAATAGTTTTTAGCATCTTTTCATATAAAAATACACTTCAAATAACCATCAGCTATCTATGTTACAATATCTATATTATTAGTTGCTTTCATATCTTGGTCTGCATTATGTTCCATCGTTGCTTTATATCTCAATGGAATGAACCAATAACAAGAGATAAGGAAAGATGACTCCAAATTGAGATCATGGTTATGAGTTAACTCCATGTTACTCACTTCCCATCTATCAGTAATGGAGCAGTACAACATCCTCATATACACCGAGCATTTTGTATGTACTACAAGTCTCCGTCTCTTTGGAAAATGTGCAATTTCAGGAATTGGATCCTTTACATCTTTGAATTTGTTACATGCAAACTTATAATCTACGAAAACATCACCGTTCTTGTGAAAGGTTCTCTTGTTTACTCCAAAATCACTTTGGTACCCAAACATCTGCCAGTATAAGTAAGTTTTTGCAACGGAGTCAAACTTATCACCTACTGTAGGTGGACTGATGAATCAGATCTCATCAAGACCAAGTTTGCTTTCTAACTGGTGGTCAATATTAACAACTTGTTCCCCCTCATCCTCAACCCTATTATGATTTTCACCATAATTCACATTCTCATTCGACTTCTCATCAGAAAAAATCGAAGCATCCTTGTTCAAATCTCATTCGTGCATACATGAGCGAGAAACTGTGTCATCTACACTTCTTCATTCAAGTTAAAATCCATTATATAAACCTGCTTTTCTGCAAACATATACAAACCTATAAGAACATACGTTTAATTCTATAAACATAACATATAAATTTTGGAAACAATATATATAATATGGAAACAACCAATCCTATTACCAAATTATCACAATTTCTCAATTTATACTTCATCAACTAATGCATCACAAAGTTTGAAACTTCAGTTGATGTATACAGTACACATCAAAATGACAATCTAAGCTAATTTATTAATTCTAAAATTGTAAAAAACTACCACACTGTGAAGATGTAATTGAAACATAAACATGACAATCTAATATAATCAATCCTATTAACAAAATTATTGAATCCTGTAAACAACAATTAATAATCATTGAAAAGATGTAATTGAAACATAAACATGACAATCTAATATAATCAATTCTATTAACAAAACTATTGAATCTTGTAAACAGCAATTAATAATCATTGCATCCTGTTCATTTCATAGTTAAGTCAAGTAATCAACAATTAATCGCTACGTAACTTTCAAATACAAAATTAAAAAATTACACCAAAATAATTGATGCAAAATTGATACCAGTATATAATGAACAAAATTGATCTAAAAGCAATGTTGAATGAGAAAAATGACTTGTAGCTTTTAAAACTTGAATGCTGTTCTCTAATACTGATGCTCCTCAACAATGATATTCAATGGACAAACGGCACTAAAATTACAACCAGAGGAGACGCTGATTTTCGATTCTGTAACTCAATACTCGATTCATACAAAGAAGAAAAAGAAAAAGAAACAAAATGCAAAGACCGATTCAATTTTTAAAAAATGGAAAGCAATAAAAAAGGAAGGGTTTAAATAGAAAAAATGGCAGCTGTAGTAGTGGGAACCGCGTCATTGCCGATTATGTTAGTTGAAAACGCATGACCGAAAAAGCACATCTTCCGTTAACTGTGGTTGAAAGCGCGTCGGAACTAGTCTAAAAAGAAAAGACTTTTATATGCAGAGATTTTCGAAAGACTGTAGCCCGGGAATTATACCTTTTTCTCTGGATAATAATCGTTTGAATTATGCACATGGTAGTAAGTTTATTAATCAGAAATAAGAAGAGCAGTACAATAACCTCAAAGATAATATTCTCCTCGAAACCTCCACAAGTTTTATTTTACCGACAGCATTTTATAGAGCAGTACAACATAGTGTCGCCATGCTGCTGAACGCACATTTAAAAAAAAAAAATTAATGTGGAATTATTCATCCCAGAAAAGGCACTTGATGTAAGTTCTTAATAGAGGCGCGGCACAAGGCAAGTCCATCTGCAATGGACAGCTGGCACACCTCAATTTGCGGATCGGCAGCAAGAACTTTGTTTAGCTCAACAATCACATCTCTGCTGCTGGTATCTCCGCGGAACAGAGGCTCGTCAGGTGGGGCTGCCACAAGACCACTGTACAAGCTGTTGTCGTAAGCTATCACACCTCCGACCCGCACAAGTTCCATTACTCTTTTGTGGTAGTTAAGGTAGTTAGCTTTGTCTGCGTCTACAAATACAAAGTCGAACAGCTCCCTGTACTTCTCCTGCCAATGCAAGGCTAATTGAACATAGATTGCAAACGGAAGTTCTAATCAATACCTGACAAAAATTGTTATTCTCTGTTTGATTGGACCTTCTTCACACAGCAACCCTTGATCTCAGAACCAGATACTGGATTACTGTACAATTTGTTGACTCAGTTACTAATAGAGCCAGCTAGCACACATAGTATGTCATCTGCATGCTAGTGTTTACTTGGTATTCTCCTAGTTTCGTTTCTTTTTTGGTATTGCTCAAGTTTAAGTGGTAAAAGAATGGGTAGAATATGTAAGAACAGAAGAAAAGGCACAAATCCCCGCCCTCTCGAAATTCAATCTTGTGGGCCACTCTAGCCTTCTCTATTACTGGCAGGCCTACCTTGTATGTCTCTCGGTTAATGTCAATTGCCAGTATCTGCATAGATAAATTGCAAATCAGTAAATTTTGGCTCATAAATCTGGTAGAATGCTTAGTCTAACAGATCCTGATGTACTTAACAATGAGAACCTGAACTTGAAAAGGTCCCAATTCAAACTGTAGAAAGTATTTAGCTCCTGTACCTACTGGTACAATTGAGCTGGCACCATGTTCTATCAATGATCTGAGTTGAGTTCTGAGACCAAAATTTTTTGCCTGGAAAGGGTTTTCACTCATGGGATATGTAATATTTTTTTACTATCTGATGGAGATGTAATGTTAGATTTTGGTAATAAAATGAGCTTATATGCCTTCTCAAGAAAAAAAAAACCTGTAGAAAGTATTAACGATGTTTAGTAATCAACAAGAAAAATGAAAATATGTTCTTAACCTTGCCATCATCCGGTATGGCAAGAGCGGTGTTGAGGAGGGAATATCCAGTGTATACACCAATCTCCATTGTGTTTTTAGCATTCATTAGCTTAAGCAACATGCTGAGAAACAGAGCCTGATCAGGTGGCACAGCCATGTGGGACCTAATTGTCAGAACAACTAAAATGTTACTATGTAAATTCTATTTTTTTTGTAGCAATTATTTAATTGCTGTACATTACCTTTCAAATTACGTTATTTATATATTCTTGTAATCAAAATACCTTGGCACATTGGCAGTTATGTTGCGCAGTTCTTTCAAGCAATCCGGCTCGCGTGGATATACAGTTGTATCCAATATATACTAAAATTTAAGGGGCAAAAATGTTCAGCACGTCTACAATACCGAAAAATTCATGATGGAAAAATAGTGTTGTTTTTTGGTTCTTAGTGGAAATGATTGTCAATTAGACTTCAAAGATTAGAAATTGTTAAATCAATTACCAGGCCCGTAGTTATTTAGTGCTGGACAATACTGGTTTGCCTTTTGTCCGTTTCTCTTGTTACTAAATGTTGGATTCGAATCTGCTACAATCCACATGTATTCTGAAATCCCTGGATTTGAAACCCTGCCTTTTCAAATCCAAATGCGTGCACAGAAAAACCAACTGTTTCGAGATACATGTACAAAAAAAATTGGATGGTTGGATTCGGAAATGCAGGAATTGCAAGGTTACTGTTTTTCAATTTCGGATTGCAGCAGATTTTATTCCCTAAATGTTTGATGAGTTCAAATGACAAATTATAGTAATTAAACTACCAAAGGAAAGTTTGCATAATTCAGTGGTATGGCTTGATGCTTTGATAGTGATTTAGTAACAAATAGAAAACCTGATAAAGAGTCTCGCTCTTAAGTAGAGTCTTCGGGCCTGACCATGCTGAAGATTTTTCCATCCCCTCTGCTAGTATGTCTGTCTGCTCTCTGTGAGTGTGTGTGTGTGGGTGGGCTTGCTGTGTGTGGGTGGGCTTGCTTGTGTGTGTAATGCAATATATCAATATATATTGGTTTATGTAGAAAATAGAAAGCTGATCAAGTGATCATAGAAGGAATTGAATTCTGTACTGTGCCACCAACCAAAGGATTCTTCAATGGTGGGCTTAAAGTGCTTTATACTCTGATTTGATATAAAAGAGAACCAAAGAGTGATCTTTACAAATTTATTACAAAAGCTAAGGGAAAGGGTGGATTCAGGCTGGCTGTTGGGTATACACTTGGCATAATATTACTAACTTGGTATACACCTGGCATTCTAACTTGGATAGTCGGATTGCACTTGTTTATCTTCATTTAAAAAAAAAAAAAAAGCTTGTCGGCATTTAAATCAGTGATGATTTTATTGCCTTCTTAAAATTGAATAAAAAAATAGGAGTAAGGCTACGGTGCTATGGGTTGCATAAAAGGCTACGGTGCTACGGTTCAATATTTGAGTTTTCAAAATTCTAACGGTCGATCCGAACTGTTTATCTTGTTCTCCATATTAATATGTGTTTGGAGACCAAATTTTATATTTTTTGAAATTTTTTTTTTACTATTTTTTTAGATAGATAGAAATCACTTTATCTAAATTATTCTGCACTATTCAGATATTTGATTTTCTATCTATCTAAAAAAAATAAAAAAAATTGCAAAAAATATAAAATTTGATCTCCAAACACATATTAATATGAAGAACAAGATGAATGGTTCGGATCGACCATTAGAATTTAAAAAACTTGAATATTGAGCTGTACCATCGTAACCTTCTCAAAAAATAATAAACAACGATGCTATTATCATAATGCCACGTTGTTTTGTTTTTATTTTGTTTTCAAGTTTTGCATTTTTATATAGTAACCTTTAAGTTATCTGATTTTACAAGAGAGTCCAAATTAATTTTTTTTCCCCTGAATCTATCTCCTTCTTACATCCGCCCCTGAATCGACCTATGTTTATTTGTTCTAGAAAAAAAAAATGAGAGAGAAAATAGGTGGGGAGAGAGAAAATTTTCTTGAGATACATCATACATACCAAAGAAGTTATTCAAATTGAGAAGAAAAATTTGAAACATAGAGTCTGATCCTCGCAATATATTAGCACAATGTTACAGATTACTTTCAGCTGAATAATCAATTTTTAAAACACAAGAGGTTTTAAATTATTTGTAAGAAGTTACAAGTTACATTAGAGAAACCGAATATTACTTGAGTTATGCTCAAATAGTTCTCAGAATTGCAATAGTTTCAGCATACATCAATTCTTATACGCAATTAATTTTGTTAAAAAAATAGGGGAGGAGGAAGCCAGCCATGCGAAAAGAATCTGCGTCGCATGAGTTTTGCTGGGATTGGGATTGATTACAAAGACTGAGAATAATTTCGCATTTTCATCTTTTAAGAGGTATACATGAAATTTCCCCTTGTTTATTTACAAGAGTTTAAACATGTCTCTTTTTGACAAAAGATTTTGCAAATTTATATCTAATATTTTGATTGCACATCCCAAGTGTCTCTTTTCATTTTCCTGTCACACAGACCAATGCACTGGTTATTTTTCTTGGTGAGTGTGCCAGAAATACTCACTTAGGGTGGCATGTTCGGCAGTAATTCCCAAAATATTGTTTACGTGAGAAAAATAAAATTCACTCAGGCTCTGATCGGTTGCACAGTGGGAATGGGAATAGGAACAGGAATAGAAAAAGTTTGAACTGAAATTTACTGTTCACGTGGGAAAAAAAAATTCAGTCTAAGTGAATTTTTTTTTTCCCACGTAAACAGTATTTTTTGAATTATTGCCGAACAGGTCCTCAGACTGAATTTTTTTTTTCTCACATAAATAGTAAATTTCAGTTTAAACTTTTTCTATTCCCATTCCCACTATGCAGCCGAACAGGGGCTTAGTAAGTTACATATTAATATTTGTGAGCGTTATTAGAGTTACAGTTGCAGTCTTGACAATTTTTGTTTTACCTGACATAATTGAACATTTTTTTTTTCTGAAAGCGGGGTATACAGATACAGGCCAACAATTCCCTAGGAGGCACCAATGATGCCAGCATTTAGTAAATCATCTTTGTTTCAGATCCACATTCCAAAAGGCAATTGTCTGATACATTATGCCACTTTCCTCAACTTAGTTCCCATTACCGCAGCTTTTAAAAGTTCCAGAAATTTGAACTGAGGAAAAAAATCAGCTGCATCTGTCAGTTCTTTCAAAAAAAAGAGAAAAAAAAAATCAGCTGAGCATAGAAAATGGAGGTATAAATGCACCGCTATGAAAACGGCTGTCAACTCTTACACTGTGATCGGAAACAAAATAAGTAAGAATTCAATGAAATAGAAAATAATAGAATGAACATAATTTTAAATTGAAAATTTAAGATTGGTTAGACTATTTTCTCAAAACGAATTCATTCTCAGTAATTTTATAATTTCCTTTGAACTTCTTTCAATTTACAAATAATGCTATCAAATCTAACTTCCAGAGTTTAAATTTGTAAGAGTAAGGAAACAAAAAGGAACTTTTTGACAGTGGATAGGAAGAAGAACATAGGAGAAGAAGTAGAAACACATCTCGTTGGAGCAAACAAGAAAGCGACTCACATTCAAATTATCAATCGGAGTAAACGGGGAGAAGGAAGGGGTTTTGCGTCACTTCACGTAGTTCCATATAATTCTCGTCAAATATCTTCGTTTTGGTGTGGATTTCCTGACGAGATTACAAAGGAGAAAAGTCGCGCGAATTCCTCTCGTTTCCTTCGTCGCCTCTACTTCCGATCATATACGCAACACGAATTCCGATTTTATTTCTTATTTTACGTGACTTCACTCCTTGATCAGAGGATTATTGTTCATAGTTTAGAAAACGTTATGTGGAGAGTTGGGAATTAACTTGCACAGTAACTTCAATGTGACTGCATATGCAGAATTATATGCGATTTGATTAACAATTTTAACCATACATGATACATTCATTACATGCAACTGCATATCTTTCTTAATGTAAACTTTGTTTGGAAAATCCGCCTAAACATTTTGTACAAACTGTTAGGCAACTGTATAGATATACATATGCAAGAACATATTTGAATCGACATTCACTAATCACTACATACTATGTTTAATGTAGTCAAAGAAGTTTGTACCTATACGGTCCATATAAACCGCATTTAAAAATGCTGGTTAACTTATTTTAACAAGGATTATGCAACAGAGTGTTTTGATACGAATAATGTGTAACCAGACGACCAGACAAGCACGCTAACTTGTCGAATGGGACCGTATTATCATCATACATCCAACTGTCTGGTAATAGACTGGTATACAGAACAAAACAAAAAAGTAGGAAATAATGCCCCACATTTTCGACTTTCCCCCATCAATCACGACAATCTTACGATAATATATGCTAGGCCCGAAAGGAACTAATTTTGAAGCAACATCTCTTCTCCCTCGGTTCTACTTATCGAACGGAGAGGAGAATGAGAGTGAGAAACCGGAGCCGAAAATGCAATATCGTCGGAATTCGGAGTATAGTGTTCATATCTCAATTAGAGCAAGATGATGAGTAGATCCGGTCACCGTCGAAGTAAAAGAAGCGGATCCGACCGTAAAGCGAAATGGTGATTGAAGTACTAGGATGATCAACATCTCGGTTGGAGTGCGACGGTGAGTAGATCCGGTCGTCATTGGAGCACAGTGGTGGTCGAAGAAACGGATCCGGTCGTGAAGCGAGATGATGATTAAGGTATTAGAGTTATTACGAGAGAATTAGAATATTATATTAGTTTAGAGGATTTTATGAGAATAACATAATGGATTTAGGAATTACGGTCATTTGATCCATTGTAAATATTTTTTTTTATTAATAAAATTGTTAATAGGCATATAAAGCCACCAACCTTTAAAAAAAAAAGTTTATTAATCAGAAATAAGAAGAGCAGCAGAGCAGTACAATAGCCTCAAAGATAATATTCACCTCGTAAACTCCATGCGTGTTATTTTACCTACAGCATTTTATAGAGCAGTACAACACAGTGTCGCCATGCTGCTGAACACACACTTAAAAAAGAAAATTAATGGGGAATTATTCATCCCAGAAAAGGCACTTGATGTAAGTTCTTAATAGAGGCGCCGGCACAAGGTAAGTCCATCTGCAATGGGCAGCTGGCACACCTCAATTTGCGGATCGGCAGCAAGAACTTTGTTTTGCTCAACAATTACATCTCTGCTGCTGCTATCCCCGCGGAACAGAGGCTCGTCAGGTGGGGCTGTCACAAACCCACCGTACAAGCTGTTGTCGTAAGCTATCACACCTCCGACCCGCACAAGTTCCATTACTCTTTTGTGGTAGTTAAGGTTGTTAGCTTTGTCTGCGTCTATAAATACAAAGTCGAACAGCCCCCTGTACTTCTCCTGCCAATGCAAGGCTAATTGAACATATAGCAATACTCTGTTTGATTGGACCTTCACACAGCAACCCTTGATCTCAGAACCAGATACTGGTACAATTTGTTGACTCAGTTACTGATACAGAGCCAGCTAGCACACATAGTATGTCATCTGCATTCTAGTGTTTACTTGGTATTCTCCTAGTTTCGTTTCTTTTTTGGTATTGCTCAAGTTTAAGTGGTAAAAAAATAGGTAGAATATGTAAGAACAGAAGAAAAGGCACAAATCACCAGCATATAAAATGGACCAGCATAGTTTTTTTTTACCTCAGTAAGTAGTTGTTCTAAGATTGTCAGCGCAGGGCCCTCTCGAAATTCAATCTTGTGGGCCACTCTAGCCTTCTCTATTACTGGCAGGCCTACCTTGTATGTCTCTCGGTTAATGTCAATTGCCAGTATCTGCATAGATAAATTGCAAATCAGTAAAATTTGGCTCATAAATCTGGTAGAATGCTTAGTCTAACAGATCCTGATGTACTTAACAATGAGAACATGAACTTGAAAAAGTCCCAATTGAAACTGTAGAAAGTATTTAGCTCCTGTACATACTGGTACGGTTGAGCTGGCACCATGTTCTATCAATGATCTGAATTGAGTTTTCACTCATGGGATATTTTAGGATGTTTTTTACTATCTAATGGAGATGTAATGTTAGATTTTGGTAATAAAATGAGCTTATATAGATATATGCCTTTTCATGAAAAAAAAATACTTGTAGAAAGTATTAACAACGTTTAGTAATCAACAAGAAAAATGAAAATATGATATTAACCTTGCCATCATCCGGTATGGCAAGAGCGGTGTTGAGGAGAGAATATCCAGTGTATACACCAATCTCCATCGTGTTTTTAGCATTCATTAGCTTAAGCAACATGCTGAGAAACAGAGCCTCATCAGGTGGCACAGCCATGCCGGACCTAATTGTCAGTACAAAAACAACTATAATGTTACTATGTAAATTATATTTTTTTTGTAGCAATTATTTTATTTCTGTATATTACCTTTCAAATTACGTTATTTATATATTCTTGTAATCAAAATACCTTTGCACATTGGCAGTTATGTTGCGCAGTTCTTTCAAGCAATCCGGCTCGCGTGGATATACAGTTGTATCCAATACATACTAAAATTTAAGGGGCAAAAATGTTTAGCACATGTACAATACGGAAAAATTCATGATGAAAAAATAGTGTTGTTTTTTGGTTCTTAGTGCAAAAGATTGTCAATTAGACTTCAAAGATTAGAAATTATTAAATCAATTACCAGGACCATAGTTATTTAGTGCCGGACAATACATTAGTGTCATTTCAACCTATAAAACACCAACTCTAAAACCTATCAAATTAATTTCAAACAGTGAATCCAAACCAATCTACTTCATTAGTTGTGCGTTTATATGCAAAATTTATAACTTTTCGAATTTATTTAGTATAGTCTAGCGGTCAAATATGTGAGTTTTTAAGTTAATTTTAATACATTAATTTTTCAATATTTTTACCGCTTGATTTGTTACTAAAATTACTCAAAAATATAAAAATTTTGTATGCAAACGCATCACTCATAATGTAAATCGGTTTGAACGGTTTGGATTAGTCATTCGAAGTCAATTTGATAGGTTTTAGAGTTGATGTTATATATGCTGAAATGACACTGATGTTATACTAGCCAAACTCGACAATACTGGTTTGCCTTTTGTCCATTTCTCTTGTTACTAAATGTTGGATTCGAATCTGCTACAATTCTTCATATGTGAAGAGTATCCTGAAATCTTTGTTTTTTTCAAATTCAAATGCGTGCACAAAAAAACCAGCTATTTCAAGATACATGCACAAAAAAATTTGGACGGTTGGATTCGGAAAAACAGAAATTGCAGGGTTACTGTTTTCCAATTTCGGATCACAGCAGATCTGATTCCCTAAATATTTGATGAGTTCAAATGACAAATTACAGTAATTAAACTACCAAAGGAAAGTTTGCATAATTAAATGGTTCAGCTTGCTGCTTTCATAGTGATTAGTAACAAATAGAAAACCTGATAAAGAGTCTCGCTCTTAAGTAGAGTCTTTGGGCCTGACCATAATGGAGGTTTTTCCATCGCCTCTGCTAGTCTGTCTGTCTGTTCTCTGTGAGTGTGTGTATAATGCAATATATCAATATATATTGGTAGAGCTTCTTTACACTTCCTTATTTTGTACCTTTTTCTTATTTTATATTATCTTCAAACTTTTGTAAAATTCTGACACCACTGGTGTCTTTTTCAATGAAATCTGAAGCTAGACCTCCACATTTTCTTCAAAAAAAAATATATATTGGTTTATGTGGAAATTAAATAGAAAAATGATTATAGAAGGAATTGAATTCTGTACTGTGCCACCAACCAAAGGATTCTTCGAGGGTGGGCTTAAAGCTATGTTACTCTGATACTTCATCCAAGACACCATATCTGTATCGGGTGCATATAGGTACGTATCCATATCAGGTGCATATTTAATACGGATACGTATCGGATACGCTAGCTGGCGCATTGGATGAGCTGACGTATCCCTAACCTCTTGATATGGTCAACATGCGTGCTTGATACGGTTGGATACGCGTCTGGACCATGAACAGCGACTGTGAACCGTGCGTACATTGGCCGAAATGTGACTTGTTTTTTTGCTGTCAGTGTGGATCGAACTTGGCCATCCCAATTTGGTGCCAAAATCTTAACCACTACGCTACAGTATTATATCCAAATTCTAATGGTAATTATAATATTTACAATATACTAATGTTAAGCCTGTAAATTTTTATACAAATTTGATTTAAGTCATGATTATTTAAATACAATATATAATACACACATATATAAAATTGATGTATCCGCATTCTGAAATTTTAAAAATTGATATATCACTGTATCTGATACGATATCCATACTCGTATCTATGCAACATAGGCTTAAAGTGCTTTATACTCTGATTTGATATAAAAGAGAACCGAAGAGTTATCTTTAGAAATTTATTACAAAAAATAAGGGAAAGGGTGGATTCAGGCTGGCTGTTGGGTATACACTTGGTATACACCTGGCATACAAAATTGGATAGTTGGATTGCACTTGTTTATCTTCATTTTAAACAAAAAAAACTTGCCGGCATTTAAATCACCGAAATTTTTTCAAATACCATAACGATACAAAAAAAAAAAAAAAAAAAAAAAACTCCCGTTTTGGAAGAATTCCATAGATTGGCTTTGCAGCTCTATTTTGAGGGGATTGCAGAGTCAATTTATAACCCCACTTTTCATATTACAACAATCCAAAACATCTCCTGCAGTCCTTTAAGTGGGACTGCAGATTCAATTTTTTTTTTAATTTTGGTATATAAAAAAAATTCGGTTTAAATTAGTGATGATTTTATTGCTTTCTTAAAATTGAATAAAAAATAAATAAATAACAATGATGATATTATGTAACATTCAATTAATATATATATATATATATATATATATATATATTGGCTAATTTGCTGCCGGCAATACTGCCACTTTTTTTTTTATTTTGTGATGTCCAAACAATAAATCCAAACTGTTAGATATTTAATCTATATTATAATCTACTTGGAGACCAAATTTTACATTTTTTGAAATTTTTTTACTATATATTAAGTTGGTTTGAAAACCGCTGATTTCAATGCTGCAGAAATTTACTGAAATCAGTGGTTTTCAAACTAGCTTAATGTATAGTAAAAAAATTCCAAAAAATGTAAAATTTGGTCTCCAAGTATATTATAATATAGATTAAACATCTAACAGTTTGGATTTGTTGTTTGGATATCACAAGGCCAAATATAGCCCTGGTAACACCTCTGCTGAAATGCTGCCAGCAGCAATTTAGACAGATCATATATATATATATATATATATTTAATTTATTTGGACTCTCTTGTATAAATACTTATGTGCATGCAGATATATACTTTAGAAAAAAAATAAATGTTGAAATTTGTGTGGTCTCAAAATAGTTATAGAAGTTAAGCAGGATAAATGTGGAGATAGAGGTGTGAAAACAAATTAAAGGCTCGTTTATTTTTTTGCAACAATTAAAAGCCATAGGCAATTAAAGGCTCATCCAAAAGTAGTTGCCATGGTGCTATTATGAGGAACAATGTGAAGAAAAGACAAACTTTTTGGGTTGTGATAGTTTAGACAAACGAATTAACATATATATATATATATAGAGATAGGCTAATGTGCATTCGAATGTATATGGTTCGAAGTGTTTACGGTTCAAATTTGAAATTTCAGAATCTAAACGGTCGATCCGAACCGTTCATCTTGTTCTCCATATTAATATGTGCTTGGAGGCCAAATTGTATATTTTTCTGAATTTTTTTACTATTTATTAAGTCACTTTGAAAATCGCTGATCCAACGGTTTTACTGTTTTGTGCAGTCACCGTTGGATCAACGATTTTGTAAAATACTTAATAAATAGTAAAAAAATTCAGAAAAATGTAAAATTTGGTCTCCAAGCACATATTAATATGGAGAACAAGATGAACGGTTCAGATCGACCGTTTGGATTTTGAAATTTCAAATTTGGACCGTAAGCACTTCGGACCATATACATTCGAATGCACATTAGCCTATCTCATATATATATATATATATATATTTTAATTTAATTTAATTTTATTTTTTGCGTGGGTTTAGACACATTACAATAAGCCACTTCTATAATATAATCCCAAAAAAAAAAAAAAGCGAGGATAAATGTGGAGCTAGAGGTGTGAAAACAATTATCATGATTCAATTTTTTAATTACCAAGTTAAGTATATTTCACATAACTTCTATTTAGAAGTACAGTATTAAAGATATATATAGTCCTCGTTGGATACATGTGGCTCCAGCACTGTCCTCAAATTAAAGGCTCATCCGAAAGTAGTTGCCGTGGTGCTATTATGAGGAACAATGTGAAGAAAAGACAAATTTTTTGGGTTGCGATAGTTTAGACAAACGAACTAACATATATATATATATATATATAGGTTTTGGCTAATATGCTATGGGTAGCTAAGAGGCCTCCGTGCTACGGCTCGGATTTCGAGTTTTCAAAATCCTAACGGTCGATCCGAACCGTTCATCTTGTTCTCCATATTAATATGTGCTTGGAGACCAAATTTTACGTTTTTCTGAATTTTTTTACTATTTATTAAGCCACTTTGAAAACCGCTGATCCAACGGTAGTTTCTGATTTTACTGTTGGGTTAAGCCACCGTTGGATCAGGGGTTTTCAAAGTGGCTTAATAAATAGTAAAAAAATTCAGAAAAATATAAAATTTGGTCTGCAAGCACATATTAATATGGAGAACAAGATGAACGGTTCAGATCGACCGTTAGGATTTTGAAAACTCGAAATCCGAGCCGTAGCATGGAGGCCTCTTAGCTACCCATAGCACCGTAGCCACGTCCATTCAACTTTTTAAAATTCTAACGGTTGATCCGAACTATTCATCTTGTTCTCTATATTAATATGCGCTTGGAGATCAAATTTTACATTTTTTGAAAATTTTTTTACTATTTTTTTAAATTTATTGAAAATCGCTGTTTTTCAGACAAATTTAGATCATAAAAAACAGCGATTTTCAATAAATCTAAAGAAATAGTAAAAAAATTTCAAAAAATGTAAAATTTAGTCTCCAAACACTTATTAATATGAACAACAAGATGAACTGTTCGGATTGACAGTTATAATTTGAAAAGTCGAATATTGAGCCGTAGCACGAGGGCCTCTTAGCTACCCATAGCGTATTAGCCAAATCCTATATATATATATATATACAATTTTTTTTTCTTTTCTTTTTTTTTGCGTGGATTTAGACACATTACAATAAGCCACTTCTACAATATAATCCAAAAAAAAAACGAGGATAAATGTGGAGATAGAGGTCTGAAAACAATTATCATGATTCAATTTTTTAATTACCAAGTTAAGTATATTTCACAGAACTTCTATTTAGAAGTACAGTATTAAAGATATATATAGTCCCCGTTGGGTACACGTGACTCCAGCACTGTCCTCAAATTAAAAGCTCATTTATTTTTTTTGCAACAATTAAAACCAATAGGCAATTAAAGGCTCATCCAAAAGAAGTTGCCGTGGTGCTATTATGAGGAACAATGTGAAGAAAAGACAAATTTTTTGGGTTGCGATAGTTTAGACAAACGAACTAATATACCCATTGTTTTTTTTTCGTGGGTCTAGACACATTACAATAAGCCACTTCTACAATATAATCCAAAAAAAAAAAAACACGGTTAAGTTCTTCATTTTACAGAACGGTCCAATCCGGTCAAGACTCGCCCGGTTTAACCCTGTTTTCCTCAAAAAACTCGAGCCCGATTTTGCAGACTAGCTATGCTTTAGAGTTTAGAGTTCAGAGTTCAGATGTGTTGTATATTTCTTAAGGAAATTCAATATTGTTAATAATATTCAAAGAAAACTATTACCTGATCATACATTGGGCTTCCTAACAGTTGTACCTAGCTAGTCAGGCTGGGTTGGGATTTGATTTAGTTCATGACTCAGAAGTCAACGGGATATCTATTGCCAGGATTTCTGGAGACGGTGGCGTCCGATGGCCATCAAATTAATAACTGTAATTATAGGATTATCACTTATCAGTAATTAAAAACAAGCAAGGGAATTGCAATGTAATGCACACTCCTCCATCCATCTGTCAAGCAAAACAAGTGTGTTAGTACCACTGCCAACTATTTTATTTATACCAAGATTAATTAAAGAACTATCCTTAATAATAATTATTTTCAAAAAAGGAAAAAAATTCAATCTATTATTAGCATGCTCATACTTAGCTAAAATAATTTATTTCAATCTACCATGTACCATAAAATTTTGAAATCTAATGAGTTATTTGACAAGAAGAGCAATATTCATATTATCTAAATTAAGCACCCCTAATCCACCTTGTTCTTTGCTAAATGAACCCCTTACCTCTTTGTAAGATTGAGAGGGGTTATTTTATTTTCAAAGCCCATTAACAAGGAAACAAATCGCTGTTGAAATTATTGTTTGTAAACAGTGTTTCTGGAATCTCTGCTTTTCAGAATCCGACTATTGAACTGTTTTGAGATGCGTGCTCAAAAAATTCAGCTATTTTGAAATGTGTGCATAGAAAAAATTGAACGGCTGAATTTAGAATTTCAACAATACTGTTCACCAACCAGGGATTGCAGCAGATTTCAATTCCATTAACAACCACTTTTAAGAATCTACCATATGATCATTTGCTTCAATAAAAAGCACAGTATCATAAGTAAAATTTAAGTTTAACACTACCTGTATGAGAAAATTTTCAAGGCCTTCTATAAGCCATGTAGTTTGTATAAGAAAGGGACAAAGCTAGGTACCTAAGGTGCAATATATATATAAACGGTCGGTCAGATTAATCTCAGTCAGGATAAACTCAATCTGGTGTCTATGGAAACTGTGAAGGGTCAATTTTGATAAACGGAATAATTAGACTCGTCCAGTGGACGGGATAACTAAACCCGTTCTACTTATTTCTCGACAAAAATCAAAAGCTATTCCCTATTTCGATATTTTATTTATTTATTTTCTATTAATAAAAAAATTCGGCTGATACATCCCTTATATGCTATATGCAAACATAACCAGTTCCACGTGTCAAGCATCCGGATCCACTGTGTCATGATTTCTCACCGTCCCTCTTTCCGCTTTCGAAATGGGACAGTTTACAACGTTTGGGTTTCTTTTTTTCACGGTCAGACGAGATTGAATTTACCATCCCTAGTTTTTCTAATCTGTTCAGCTAATTTGATTGGTGGGCAGCCTGAGATAGACTAATGAGAAGGATTAAAATCACCTGCCTAATGGAACAGGATAAATCATCCCGATTTACCTGCTTATCCAATTTCTTTCAAAATCTTGTTTCGTGATATTTTATTTATTTACTTTCTATTAATAAAAAAAAGTAAAAGTGCTATTGTGAGTAAAAGTGTGAAGAAAAGTCAAAATTGTCCATGCCGAGTCAATGCTTAAGTCAATGCGTCAAGGTCTCATTAAACCTGGCTCCTTCGTTTATATGGGACGGAAATAAGCGAGAAAAAGAGAGGGAGAGAGAGATCTGGTTCACTAGCAATTATCGAGAGACCTGATAGATAACTGAGTGAGAGAAGCAAAAACCGCAAAAGGACTGGTGATAAAAACGAAAGCAGCAGGCATCAATTTTTCCGTAAGTATTTCCCCACATTGATTAATTGATCAAAATATAATCTGAGTTAGAATTACTAATTGATGTACATAGAACTTTTAATGATTAAGATTTGACTCAAATTCAACTCGGCTTAATGAGAGAAGCAAAATGATTTGGCTCTTAACTCGATTCAATTTTAAAAGAAAAAATTCGGTTCAACTCATATAAACACTTGGCTCAACTCAGCTCACGAGCAAGCCAACTCATATTTTTAGTTGATGTTTTCTTTGCTTAACAATATTATTATATTATATTAAAATTAAAGCTGCTGATAAGTGAGAAGTACGTTGCTAGCTCCTGCCGTTTTGATGCGTGGGATTCACCCACGGTTGGGATGCTTCAATTGTGAAGTTAGATCTTTTCGTAAAAGTAGAATAAATTAGTGGGGGAGGGAAGAGAACTGTAAACCTTTTTGTCTTTGACCTTTTTATTTGGTGGTTTTTCGGTAATATTTCGGAGATTGACGTCTTGTACAGAAAAAGAGGGTTGGTTAAAAAGATAGTGAAAGTGAATTAGTGAAAACTTGCAAGTAGAGCCGCAAATGAATTGAACCGAATTGAATTGGGCTTAGTTCGAATTCAAATTCGAAATTATTTCGAACCGAACTTAATTCGAAATTAAAATATATTTCAAACTTAAAAGGTCATTTCGAATTCGATTCGATATAATTCGAATTAGTTCGATTTGATTCGAAATTAGTTTGAAATTGAAAGCTTAAGAGAAAGAGAAAGCTTAAAGCTTAAAGGGAAATAAATCTGCTGCGATTTCATAAAAGAAGAGTGAAATTAGTTTGAAACTGCGCATATACACACTGAGGGAGGAGAACTGGGGAGCCGACCATCTTGCAAATCTGGTTCGTAAGAATGGGATGAACTATGTTAGATTTACATTTCCACTCTTCCCGAGTATCAGCAGCTATAGCTTGGATTTTTAGCTAGAAAATGGGGATAGGACATTTTTATTTGGACTTTTCTTTCCGTCCCCTTTGTTACTCGTGAGAATGGGAGAAGACGAAGGGCCACGCACTGCCCACGTGTAAAGAAGCTTTTGTTATCCGAAAAATAACAACTATAAAGAATTGGGCCACGCGGAAACGAATTGGGCCTGATTTAAACGAATCGAACTGGGCCAAGTTCGTGAATTCGAATCACGAATCTCCAATTTTTTGTGCACCCCTACTTGCAAGTTTCAAAAGTAAAGCGTACTTGCAAATTTGCAAAATTTCAATATCTTGTCTTCAAGTTCGTGAATTTAGTTTGTGGACATTTTTCAGAATTTCCACGCTTCTGTCGTTTTGGCTTTATTGACTTGTTGACCGTCAACGACTGTTGGGTCATCTAATTTGACCGTTAAATACTGGAACCTAAAATCAGAAATCTTTATTCAATTATTTGATAAAAATTAAGAGCAAAAACTACGATTCCTGCATTTATATCCGGTCCAAATTATTCTTCTATTTTCAAACTAAATAAGTATTTGATTATATGTTTAATTAGTTGCAAAAGCTTTTATGCCCTTGTGCCTTGTGGCCGTGTAATTTGTTTAAGAATAAATTTGAAGAATTTAAACATGCCTTCCTTTTATGAATTTCTCAAATGCGCCTTTTTGTAAAATTCAAAAATAACTCCTGCAAAACAAAATGAAGGTTGAAAATGATAGATACATCTACAATTGATGTATACACTATTTATTGGAGTAGAACTAGGGCGTTCTTAATTAAGCTCACCAAGTTCTTGGTGAACTCAAGTCTAAAACTCATTTAAACAGTCTGAATTCGTCATTTAAAGTCAATTTAACGGGTTTTAGACTTGAGTTCACCAAAGAACTTGAGAAACTTAAGAACACCCTTATTCTACTCCTATTATTGATGGATAAGGAACATAGTTTGCCAGCTATTCCGTATCTTATTTTATTTTTAAATAAATGATCGTAGTTATTTGAAAAAGTAATCAACTCGTGTTTAATTTAATATTTCAGTGAAAGATTAAGCTAGTGACTATTTCCAACAATTAAATTAGTCGCTAATATCACTAATTATGTAAGTTATTTGCTTATCTAGTTTATCAATATGAGTCGGCTCATGAGCCGGCTCTCGAGCTCACGAGCCGAATCGAATTGAGCCAAGTGTTTATATGAGCCGAGCCGAGCCGAGTTGAGTTTTTCTTTCAATTTCGAGTCCGATTCGTTATGAAATATTGAGCCACTCAACTCATTAATTCGCAAGCCGGCTCGACTCATTAGCAGCCCTATGTACAGTAATTGCGTGAGTTTAGATAAATTAACTAATATAATCCACTTTTTGGGTTGCGGTAGTTTAGACAAATGAACTAATATATCCATTTTTTTTTTGACACATTACAATAAGCCACTTCTACAATATAATCCAAAAAAACAAAAAAAAAAACACGGTTAAGTGCTTCATTTTACAGAACGGTCCAACCCGGTCAAGACTCGCCCGGTTTAACCCTGTTTTCCTCAAAAAACTCGAGGCCGATTTTGCAGACTAGTTATGCTTTAGAGTTTAGAGTTCAGATGTGTTGTATATTTCTTAAGGAAATCCAATATTGTTAATAATATTCAAAGAAAACTGTTACCTGATCATACATTAGGCTTCCTAACAGTTGTACCTAGCTAGTAAGGCTGGGTTGGGAGTTGATTTAGTTCATGACTCTGAAGTCAACTGGATATCTATTGCCAGGATTTCTGGAGACGGTGGCGTCGATGGCCATCAAATAACTGTAATTATAGGGTTATCTGAAATTAAAAACAAGTGAGGGAATTACAATGTAATGCACACACTCCTCCATCCATCTGTCAAGCAAAAAAAGTGTGTTAGTACTACTGCCAACTATTTTATTTATACCAAGATTAATTAAAGAACTATCCTTAATAATTATTTTCAAAAAAGGAAAAAATTTCAATCTATAATTAGCATGCTCATACTTAGCTAAAATAATTTACTTCAATCTACCATGTACCATAAAATTTTGAAATCTAATGAGTCATTTGGTAAGAAGAGCAATATTCATACGATCTAAATTAAGCACCCCTAATCCACCTTGTTCTTTGCTAAATGAACCCCTTACCTTTGGGCAGGTATATTGACACCACACACATTTATATTAACACAACATCTTTAATAAAATTTAATGTATGGACAATTTTAGCCTTCTTTAAATGTTTTGCTGATTACCATATTTTTTTTATAATATAATTAATGTAGTGATCATTTATCAAATTATTTGATTTCCATATTTGTTAGATATTGTTTTCCTTTTTTAATTTATTTTATATTGAGGTAATATTTTTCTGCTTCATGTTTTCTCATAAAAATATATATATAACTATAAACTTTACAAGAAAACTATCAATTCAATTGAACTTTTAAGCACTAAGTCGTCCATTAATTTTCTTGGTAGGTTATCATGTTCGTACCATTAATGGAGAAAATAAATTAATGAGCTATCATCAATTTGGATGGACTTTTTTTAATGTGATATTAAGAATTTGTGGAATATTTTAAGTTTAATGCAAACAATTTATTAATTTTAGCATGATTGATATAATTTTTTATTGTAGTGTTTTGTTGTACTTTTAATTTATTATTTTAATCATAAGTTGAATGTTAAAATTAATTATGATAATTTAAATTCAATATGTTTTTCATGTAAGTAATCATGTCATGTTTTAGTGATTTTTGCACAAAGAATGGATAAAACGTTAGGTGACAAAATAATTTTTGTTTTATAGTAGATCATTAAAAATTATGAAGTTATAAAAAAAATCAATATATACAATATGATAGATCTTAATAATATAATACAACCACTCATTGTTGTAGTTTTCTTAAAAAAATCTTAAAGATTCAATTAATGAAAATGAATATGGAGTATTTATTATGTTAATCTAACTTCTGAGGAAATAAATCATATAATAACATATGACAAAGATATATATTTTGAACAAAATAACTTACTTTATGAAATATAACTTTTAAGGAAAAAAAAAGCTATGTGGCAATAAAGAGAGAATCAATTTTTAATTAATGAAAATATTTAATGAAGGGTAAAAAGGTCTATATCATAATATATTTTCATTATGTTGTGTTAATAAAACTTTTTGTTGTTTTAATATCATCACCCCTTACCTCTCTGTGAGATTGAGAGGGGTTATTTTACTTTTAGAAAAATTAACCTGAAAGATTTTCAAAGCCCATTAACAAGAAAACGAATATGCTGAAATTCTCTTTTGTAAACAGTGTTCCTGAAATCCCTGCTTTTTGGAATTCGGCCATTGAACTGTTTTGAGATGCGTGCACAAAAAATCTAGCTATTTTGAAATGCGTGCATAGAAAAAATTGAATGGCTGAATTTAGAATTTCAGCAATACTGTTCACCAACCAGGATTGCAGTAGATTTCAATTCCAGTAACAACAACTTTTAAGAATCTACCATATGATCATTTGCTTCAATAAAAAGCACAATATCATAAGCAAAATATAAGTTTAACACTATCTATATGAGAAAATTTTCAAGGCCTTCTATAAGCCGTGTAGTTTATATAAGAAAGGGACAAAGCTAGGTACCTAAGGTGCAATATATATATAAACGGTCGGTCAGATTAATCTCAGCAGGATAAACTCAATCTGGTGTCTATGGAAACTGTGAAGGTCCATTTTGAGATTTGTGTTAGGTTAAAAGAGCGTTCCCGATTTAATCCTCTACTCTTACAAGGAAAATAATGACCTATGTTACAATTAAAATTAATTGATGAGGTTCTTCCTCCTAAGATCACCTTTAAGTACTTCTATGAGAAAATCCCAATTTATCCTATTGAAAGTCTTTTCAAAATCTAATTTGAAAATAACTCCTTTATTTTTAAAAAGCTTGATGCATGGTATGAACACAAACTAGATTACCCATTATCATTCTCCCTTTTATGTAAGCAGTTTGTGAATCAACTATTAAACTAGTCTTTATTGCGGCTAATCTGTAAGATAGGAATTAATTAATCTATATAAAAATACATATACATTGACACTGATGGTTGTTGTAACCCAGCTTGCCTGGGATAACACGCGTGGGGAAGTCTCAAAATTTTTTTTTTATCAAACACGTACGTTCTGAGAGTACATCAAAATCCACTTAAATGGAAAAAAAAAAAGAAAAAAAAAGAACACACATGAAAAGCAAACATAATAAGAAATCAAGTACAAGAAAATTAAAGAAAGAAATATTTTTTACATAAAAGCTCTTCCGGAAAAAATCATGGGACCACGTTGCAAAATGATATATTTGAAGTCATCATAAAAAAAAAAAAGAATAATTATCTTCATCCCCGCACTCTAGTCCACTCTCCACAACAATATTAGAGGAAGGTTGTACTATGGTCCCCCTTTCTCAGTCCCGCACTCGCTTCCGCGTCAACCTTCATAGATATAAGTATTTGAAATATAAGATATTAATACTTGAAAAATATGATATTAATACTTTTATGAGTTGTTATGATCATCCATTTTTCAGTTCCCCAAAAGTTCCCACATCAACCTTCTTCTAATGAAGTAGTGGGATTCCCGTATCCCCGCATCAATCTTCCTCAATCTTTCCCGTGCTAACCTTCATCTAACAAAAATAGTTATCCTCATAGGAATAAATACTTCAGTGCATAGTTATAAATATTTGCAAAATAAAATATTAATACTTGATATGATCAAACGCCTGAAGATTAAACTTTGTACAATGTATATACATATAAATACTTCAGTTCATATGTATAAATACTTACAATATTTGATATTAATACTTTCAGACATCATTCAGCGTCATATTTTTTGAAACGTGTACGATCCCCCCCCCCCCCAACCCCCCCCCATTTAGAAACGTCATATCTATGGTGCGGGGATGCTTGGGATATTTGGTTGGTGGACCATTACTGACATAAACATTGTTCATCTCATAGGTACAAATACTTTCGTGCATAGATATAAATATTTTTGTACATAGGTGTTAATACTTTAGAAAAACAATTCAGTGCTGGAGTTTTTATAGTCTCTCCAGACAATTATGGTTGTTATGGTGCTGTGACGACAGTGCGGGAATTATTATTAGGGACCAAAAAAATTATCAAGCTAATAACACTCTATTAAAATTTCATACACTTATTTTAAGATTATCTAATATATTTTGTTGAAATACAACAAGCAAGCAAAATCTAGAAAGATAACATCATGAAGGGAGGCTTAGTTCTTTGAGGGGAAGCACTTAGCACACACAACAAATCCTTATACCGTGTCATCCTTTTTCTTTTCTCTCTTCAGTCTTTTCCCTGAAAATCTACATTGGGCGAAGCACATTTGTTTTGGTTTCCTGGATCAACAAATTCAATTCCCTATGTCAATTAAATATTGGTCCCTCTAGGCTAGCTGTTGCAAATTACTATGTATGAGATGTCAACCATTGACGCTAGCAGTGAATCTTTGCAGCAATTAATTAGATGACTTAATATATATATAGTGCTTTTAATTCAATTAATCATGCATTGTGAATTAAATGTTATTTTGTAATACAATACTAGGGTTGATCACTTGTTTTTTTGACATGGCAGAAATTAAAAACAACGTTTCAATCAGATATGGGTTTTCTTGGGATTCATTTGGGCAATTGGAGTTGCGATGTGGCATATAATGAGGACTATTTGGATACGCTATATGAAGCCAATGTGATCAATGTCAAAACCCACATCTCTCAAATCAAATGTCTTTTGGGTAGGAAATTCTCTGATCCAGAGCTGCAATTGGAGCTTGATTACGTTCCTTTTAGAGTAATTGAAGGTCCCGATGGATATCCCTTAATCCACAGTAGATGCAAGGGAGAAGACCGAGCATTCACCCCTGTTGAGATTCTTGCTATGTTGATTTCAAATCTAGTATTTCATGGAAGAAAAGAATATTGTGATTCTTCTCCTTCTCCTCGTATTGGGATTCCGATCTACTTCACAGATCAACAAAAGAAGGATGTGTTGCAAGCTGCAAAAATTGCTGGTTTACCAGCATCTTTCCTCCTCCTCGATGAAACAACAGCCATGGTACTGGCATGTCAAGCATTATTGCACCGGAAGAAGAGAATTGTTGCATATGTTGATATTGGCCATGTCGGCATGCAAGTTTGCTTTGCTGAGATCAACGGGAGCCTTGTGTTTAACTTTAATAGTCCCTTGGAATGGAAAAGCTGCATGAAAATTTTGTTCAAGGGCTATTCGAGGTCATTAGGAGGAAGGGAATTCGATAAAATGTTGTTTAAGCATTTTGCATCTAAGATTAGAATGGAATATAATATTGATGTTTCTGAAAACAGCAGTGCTTGTGTTTGCCTCAGTGAGGCTTGTGAGAGGTTGAAGATCGATCTAAGCAAAAACAATAGGGCATCATTTTGCATTGAGAAGTTTTCAGGTTTCATAGATGTTAAGGGGTCAATAACGAGGGAAGAGTTTGAAAGCTTGAGCATTTCAATATTGAAAAAAATTGAGTTGGCGTTGAAGAAGGCATTGAGTGAATCCGGGTTGAATGTGGAGGAGATTGGTTTTTTACAGACCTTCGGAAAAGGATGCTCCATTGTAGCAATTAGTGACATATTGACTAAAATTTTTGGGCAAAAACTAAAATTCTCAGGATATAATAAGTTAATTTCAGAGGCATGTGCTAGGCAAGCAGAAGAGCAAGATATAACGGACGGAATGATAATTGACCTGGTATCTATTATTTTTATGTACATACATTCTCAGTTCTCATAAGTAATCATCATATTTGCGATACTTCTGATCAGTGCTAATGACTGTGTATGGTTTGAAGAATTAAAAAAAAAAAAAAAACTAAAATGAGAAATCATATCTTCATTAAATCTTTATGAAAACATATAAAAAGGAAACAAGATTAATAGCCTTGTTACTGCATCTATTAATCTATTATTTTGTTCCTTCATTGTACCTAAAATGTTGTTTTGGTGTCATAGGAGACGACAGGTCTGGAAACTTCAGAATTAGTTTCAAGAGAATTAAATTCTGAAGAGGAGAAGGCAGATGATTTAGAGAAGTTAATTTGGAGAACAGCCATGGGTGAAAATGGACATTTATTGACATTTCTAAATGACTTTCTTGAAAAGGTATAATTCGTCCCAACCCCCTCGCCCTCTTATTTTTTCCAGGTTTTTGGATGGTTCAGAAAATTCCATACCCTTAACAGATTTGGATATGAGATCTACTTGTTTTAGATTAAGGTTCTAAATAATGATCATTGCATCATCCCTTAAAAGGTCTGAAAAAGTTATTGTGCTTCTATAGCTAGCTATTTGGAACCCTGACAAAAGGAAAGCGACTGATAACATTATAGTTTTTAAGGTCTGAAAAAGCTATAGCACAGCTATTATGTAGTTATAGCTAGCTATTTAGAATCTTGTTTTAGATAATGTCATTGTCGGAGATGTGTAGGCAGGTTTGCTTTTTGGAAGATTGGAAAATGGAAGTTAATATTGCCAAACACATCATATATTAATGTTTCTTGTTTACTTTCTTTTGTTTATTTTAGTATATGACATCATCTGTTGACCAATTATTTTGCTAGTTTAGTATTAGACACTATAGCAAGCTTAAAGAAATTTAGATTCAGCAAAAAAGAAAGATCCATCTTGCTAATCACTCAATTTATTATATGGAGAGAACGATGCACAATAACTTTTAGAGAAGAAAAATGCAATATGCTTAACTTGTCGACCAGGTAGAAGCGAGATACAGTTCATTAACATGCGCTTAAGAAGAAAAGATGATTATCATAATAAATAATACTTATAATTTAATTTTACCTTTTTCTTGATTTCTACTTTCTTTTGTTTTATTTATGCTCAAATGTATTGAGCATAATTGTTTTTCTATATTTAGTCACATAATTTTTGCAACCTCAAAATGATTAATGAAATAAGGCCTTGACCCTTTTTCTTTGTCAAAAAAAAATATTTTGCTAGTTAAGTCCTATGTGATTTCTGTTAATTGTAGAACATGCACCGTATAGGAAGATCAGAGAAAACAAAGGAGGAGACATATTGGCTTTCCAAGGGAAACTATGTTAAATATAGCTACTCAGAGCTCCAAGATGCAACCAAGAATTTCAAAGAATCACTTATACTTGGAAAAGGTGGGTTTGGCATTGTGTACAAGGGCATCCTCCAGAACACTACAGTTGCCATAAAGATGCTAAAAGAGGGAAGCAGCCAAGGAGAGAGAGAATTTAATCAGGAGGTATCTAGTTTAGTCAGTATATTTATACATGTTTATTTAAATAAAATTAAAATGCATCTTTGACTCAAGTAAATGACATTGAAAAGAGATAATTAATAAGTACTAGAGAGGAATTATAAGAATTCGTACAAACACCCATGAAAAAACTACCACCCCAAAATGTCTTGATCATTATCCTCTAGATGACATCCCGTAGTTTCACTCAAAGATCAATTACACCTTGAAATATGCATGAAAAGAAAAATAATCTGATTAATTATCTCATCAATGTAATCATTTTGGTTTTTCTTTGGATAGTGTATATTGTTATGTAAAACTAGCAATGTATGCAAAGAATAGTCCAAAAAGACAAGAACATTGGACTACATACATATTATGCACTGTATATGTTTTGGTAAATGTGGTTCAAACTCTGTATTGGAAAGATGTATAGTTGTGGTAAGCATTCATAACACATCTAGCTAAGTCTAGGGTGACTATAATTTTTTAATTAACAATAAGTTACTTATTTTAAACAACATAGGTTGAAATTCTAAGCAAAGTGCGGCATCCAAACCTTGTGAAACTCATAGGGGCATGTTCAGAGATCCGTGCACTTATTTATGAGTACCTACCAAATGGTAGCCTAGAAGACCGTCTACGATGCATAAACAACACTTCGCCCCTTTCATGGCAAGCACGAGTTCGTATTGCATTTGAGATCTGCTCTTCACTAAGCTTCTTACACAGTAGTGAACCTCATGGTATTGTGCATGGTGATCTCAAACCCGACAACATCCTTCTGGATGGAAACGACACAAGTAAAATCTGCGACTTTGGTCTCTGCCGCCAACTAAATTGGACAGCCAGCGCAAGTATACCATATCATTGGACAGATTGTCCGAAGGGAACATTTGCCTACATGGACCCGGAATACTTCTCAACAGGGAAGATAACTCCTCAATTTGATGTTTATTCTTTTGGAATTATATTGTTGCGACTTGCTACATGCAAAAGCCCAATGGGTATAAGGCAATTGGTGGAGGAGGCAAAGAAGAAGGGTACATTGAAGACATTAATGGATGTTTCAGCAGGTCCCTGGCCATTTAAGGAGGCTAAGAAAATGATCTCATTGGGCCTTAGATGCAGCGATCCAGTCAGAAAAAAAAGGCCCGATCTGTCAACCGAAATCTTGAAAGAGATCAATTCCATGCTAGCTACTAGATGATTCTGCATCATCGTCCTGCGCAGCTTCCCTATTTAATCAGTGATTTTGTAATAAATGGCTGAGGATGTTCTATACTAGCTTATTTGTTTTAATTTGCTTTTCTTTTATCCTTATTTCAATCAACTAGTTTATCAAAGCTACCATGACTGTCTACTTGTGTGTGGGTGGGCATGCAGTGCCTACTCACATTTCAGTAACTTGTAGAAAGTATGTGGGCAGAGCCTACAAGGAATGAGGAAAGCTGCAATTACGAGATTGTAGTGCTGGCATTGAAGTTATAGAAAGAAGTTCCGAATATTTGATAGTGTTTATTCTTAAGTGATGGTTTAAGAAAGCAAAATTACATGCTTCTTCTCAGAGTACATCTCCTTTCTTCCCGAATTTTTCCAAGCAGTCTGTCTTAGTTAAATGCTCGGCACATAATTCGAAAAAAAAATTCTTAACGTATTATTTTCAGTTTTTTTCTACTTTTTTTCTTTTTATAATTTCATCCAGTCCCTTCAGCCAGTTTTCTTTGTTGATTTGTCTTTTACGTTCATTTTCTTCTTCTTCTTTTTTCCCACAAATTTCAGAACCTCCTGTATCTTCAGAACATCTTTTTTTTCATTTCATTCTAAAAAAAGTACATACTTTGGATATGTGTTTAATATTTTATCCTTTTAGTGTATTACTGGAATCGCAACAAAAAACTTTTCTGAGACACAAACTACAGCCATATGAGCTCATGAGCACCAAGAAAATCAATTCCTGTTGGAGTCTGAATCTCAAGTTTGGGCCCATTGTACTTCGGCCCATTTAAGCTAAAGTAACAGAGACACTCTGCACCCTGTATCCTTCAACTCGTTTTATTATTAATATAACTCATGATCTGGAAATAATTTACTGTAAGAAGAAACACAAACTTTTTTTGTTTAGCATGTTAGCCAACCAAATTTTGAAAGAACATACAGCAGTCGCAACTTAGACTTTTTTTTTTCTTAGGAAAGAAAGTTTAAACATGTCTCTTTTTGACAAAAGATTTTGCAAATTTATATCTAATATTTTGATTGCACATCCCAAGTGTCTCTTTTCATTTTCCTGTCACACACACCGATGCACTGGTTATTTTTCTTGATGAGTGTGCCAGAAATACTCACCTAGCAAGTTACATACTAATATTTCTGAGCGCTATTAGAGTTACAGTTGCAGTCTTGCCAATTTTTGTTTTACCTGACATAATTGAACATTTTTTTCAGAAAGCGAGGTATACAGATACAGGCCAACAATTCACATTCCAAAAGGCAATTGTCTGATCCATTATGCTACTTTCCTCAAATTAGTTCCCATTACCGCAGCTTTTAAAAGTTCCAGAAATTTCAACTGAGAAAAAAAATCAGCTGCATCTGTCAGTTCTTTCAAAAAAAAGAGAAAAAAAATCAGCTGAGCATAGAAAATGAAGGTATAAATGCACCGCTGTGAAAACGGCTGTCAACTCTTACACTGTGATCAGAAATAAAATAAGTAAAAATTCAATAGAATAGAAAAAAAAAATATATAATGGACATTATTTTAAATTGAAATTTTAAGATTGGTTAGACTATTTCTTCAGAACGAATTCGTTCTCAGTAATTTTATAATTACCCTTAAACTTCTTTCCATTTACAAATAATACCATCAACTTTCTCAAAAAAAAAAAATAATGTTATCAAAATCTAGCTTCTAGGGTTTAAATTTGTAAGAGAAAGAAAACAAAAAGAACCTTTTTAAAAGTGGATAAGAAAAGGAACAAAGGAGAAGAAGTAGAAACACACCTCTATGGAGCAAACAAGAAATCAACTCACGGTCAAATTATCAATCGGAGTAAACAAGGAGAAGGAAGGAGTTTTGCGTCACTTCACGCGGTTCTGTATAATTCCCATCAAATATTTTCGTTTAGGCGTGGATTTCCTAACAGGGTTTCGAAGCAGGGGTGGACCCAGGATTTTTGTCAGGAGGGAAAAAAAATATTGAATCGGATTTAAATAGCTTATCGGATTTAAACCCATTAACTAATTGGATACTCGATAAAAAAATAATATTTTGACTTATATTTTCCAATATCCTGACTTATAATTTCTAATCATATAACTTATAATTAATATTACCAATCATAATTCAAGAAATTATTTTGATTTTAACACTAAATTTAACTCAAATTACAAATTAAATATCTAGAGGGGGGCAAAAAAAATTCCAAGAAGAGGCAAAGTCGACCGGATACCAATAGATCACCACTAAAACTCGAAATTCAGGGGAGGGGGGGGGGCCCTCCGCTTCCAATCAGATACGCAAATTTCCGATTTTATTTCTTATTTTACGTGAATTCACTCCTTCTCGATCAGAGAGTTATTGTTCATAGTTTAAACCACGTTATGTAGAGAGTTGGGAATTTACTTGCATCGTAACTTCAATCTAGCTGTAAATGTGACTGCATATGCAGAATTATATGCGATTTAGTTAACAATTTTTACCATACATTTTTGCATTACATGCAACTGCATATCTTTCTTAATGTAAACTTTGTTTCGAAAATCCGCATAAACATTTTGTACAAATTGGATAGGCAACAATATAATCAACTATATCGATACATATGCTATGTTTAATGTAGTCAAAGAAGTTTGCCACCAATGCATATGGCAGTTGATAAAGGCATAGTCCCCTACGGCAGGGGCAGATGCAGATTTTTGGGTGCAAATTCATTAACTAATTGGGCACTAGATTAAAAATAAAAAGTCAACATAATAAAAACAATCAAAATAATATAGTCTTATCTAATAAAAAAAAACAACAAAATAATATAATTTTACATATTAAAAAACAACAAAGTTGATCTGGATACGTAAATTTCTATAAAAAGTTTATAAAAACATCGAAGTTTTTCTTAATAGTATTTTTGAATTGGTTTGGCCGGCTTTCCAGTTTCATAGAGGAGCAAAACAATTTCTAAAGAGAAACATAGTATCGCATTCGTATTTTTTCACTAAATTTCAAAATCTCAAACAAAACAGCTGCCCCTCCTCTGACTGTGTGTGGGTCCTCCCCTGCCCTACGTGAGACACATGGGATCGATTATGCTTGAAGGCAGAATTAGGGCTATACTAAAAAGAAAAAAAATGCCGGTAACTTATCAACGTTACAAGGTTTAACAAGGATTATGCAACAGAATGTTTTGATACGAATAATGTGTAACCAGACGACCAGACAAGCACGCTAACTTGTCGAATGGGACCGTATTATCATCATACATCCAACTGTCTGGTAATAAACTGGTATACAGAACAAAACAAAAAAGTAGGAAATAATTAATGTCCCACATTTTCGACTTCCCCCATCAATCACGACAATCTTACGAGAATATATGCTAGGCCCGAAAGGAACTGAATTAGAAATGATCATTTATGAGCATCTTATGTTTCAAAGAAAATTAAGGTAACAAGAAAATAAATTATTCATTTCTTACATTATTACAATAATCTTGAATGAAATGCAACATAAAAATGATTCATAACATTTGCTGGTTTTCTTTTTTAGAAAAGACAATCGTACATAATGTTAAAAATATGTTTTAAACGTTTCTAAATGAAATTTTTTTACCAAAAACTCAATAAAAATATGTAGTTCAAACTTATAATATAAGTGTAACATAATGGTCCTTCCAATCATTCATATCTATGAAATATTATTACACAAAACACAGAACATAATAAAAAGAGACTAGGAGAGGGAGCCGAAAGATACAAATACAAAATTCATCATCGTTAACTGGCACCAAATCAACTTGATCAAACACTGCAGCCCCAATCCCAAAAATTGAAATTTGCCACATCATCTATGAAACTTTGATTCTCAATGAGAGCCTGCTCAGGAAAGAAGCTGCATCCTTCATCACTGACGCTGTCATCCTCCTCGGACTGGACCCCACCAACCCCAACTTGATACGAGTCACCGCTGTGGTGGGTCCCCTCAGCATCAACAACTGTGCTTCTGGTGGTCCCCACACTCATCAGGTCCTCAGCCCTTGTCCCCACTTGTAGCTGTGTGGCAGGAGGGGATAATTGATCGGTGATTGCTGTAGCTTCAGCCACCGCTGTTGAATGCTCATCCAGCTGAACTCCTCTTGCAAGTAACATCTGGGTCATTTCATGCACCTACAAGCAAGTAGATATTGCATTTCACTAAATAATAATAATCATAATAAGATGTGCAAAAGATTTTTATTTAAAATACAAGGAATCTTAAACAATAAACAATATTGCAATGCTAACATGAGTAAAACTTTAAACTCCATTTTCACATATATACATGAAAAATAGGTTTAATTTTTTATCCTTATTGTTTCTACAAGAATCCATTCAGTCTTCCCAATTTTTAAGAATAAATTATAAAGTAGACTATTATAGTACTGCACTACCATAATGGAAGAAATTTAACTCAAGAATATTATTTTTATTTGCTGTGACATTTCAACAGTCACAACTGTCCCTTTTTTTTATCAGAATTGCTTTCGTGTATTTACTTGTAATCCTGAGAAAGTTCTAGTATTTACAAGTTGGTATCTTTCCAGGGGTAACTTAAGTCATTTTTGACAGACATTGCCTCCCGTAATCACCACAGGAGTTGCATGGAATAACAGAAATGCCCTGCTTATGTCAAAGAAGGTACTCACTAGAACCAACAAGCAATTAACTAGTTGGAAATTGGAAGATAAAGGAATATTTTATTTCTAGGACAAACAGCCAAGGAATGCGGGGACCAAAAGTTAGAAGACAGATCCAAAATTGTACAGCAGCACCAAATATTTAAAATAAATTCTTGGTCCATTTATCTTCTCAATTAAAAAAAAATTACTAATCTGTACAACAGACCCTCAAAAGTCAAAATATTAGCTTTTAGGCAATCAAAACCTATTCTTACCTCTTCCATACAATCAGTTTAGATATCGATCAAAAAAGAAATCACTCAACTTTTTTGTTCCTTTACAGTGAAAACATTTGTAAACTGTAAATAAGTATGCTGTGAATAAAGGGCTAGAAAGTTGACCTTAGTATGAAGGAGATCATTTTCCTTGCGAGCAGATTCATGGTCGGCACGGAGAGCATCATAGGAGAATTTGAGGCGGTCATACTCCTGTTCGAGGTTCTTTGTCTTCCACCTGGCTCGGCGATTCTGAAACCACACAGCTATCTGCCTCGGCTGCAGCCCAAGCTTCTTCGCCAGTTCACTCTTCCTCTCCGGCTCCAGCTTGTTATCTTCCTCGAAGCTCTGCTCCAGCTTCAGAACCTGCACAGATCAACAGTCTTTTTCTTTTGCTTTTACATACCACAAATCATATAAACCAGTGCCCCACATTCTCTTGTTCTCCTTCCACATAGAATCCTTCAAAAAGGATCATTCCATCATCTCAAAAGAATTAATTTGTAGAGAAAATTGAACATTTTTTTAACCTCTTGTTATAACAAAATAAATCAGACAGTTTCGAGTTATGGTAAGAGTCAATGACAGTGCCCACTAAACCTTCGATAGAACTACCATCTGGTAACTTGACAAGGCTAAAAGACCTGAAAACCTTAAAAAACCTTGAGGCACACACCTGTTCAGCAGAGAGGCGACGCTTTTTTTCAGGCATCTGATCGTCATAGTATTCTTCATCCCACAGGTCATCTGCAGTAGTGAAGAAGGGTCGCTTCACCCCTCGGCCTTCTTCCACTCCCACCACTGATCTCGCACCTTCATTCAACACCCCGACACAACCACAAAACCATCAATCAGTTTTTCTAATGATCAAAACAAATAGAGAAAAACAATCCAAATAGATCTATCAATATCTCATAAATAAACTACAAATTTTAGTCCAATTCTTCAGTTTTCACCTTGCCTTGAAGTTAAATTAATTAATTTTTTTTTGTTGACTCGATAAGCCAATTTATTTTTAAACCTGCTAGATGGTAAAATTTACACTGATTTCCTTTTCATTTAAGAAGCTAGATTTAGATTTGATGGTCAAAATTGCATGAACCTTTGTCTAATGACCTGAACCAAAAGTAAGTAAACCAAATCTGTAATTGAACCTCAAATAAAAAATAAATAAAATACCACGAAAGATCGCATTCCCGCCACCAAAAAGAAGGATCTGGCCTTGCGGCACACTATTAGAATCGAAAATTAAGCTGCGCGAATTCATCGTTCTTTCACGGTCTTAGGTCAATCAATAACTCTTCAGGCTGGATCTCCCTCTCCTCTTTATCTCAGAACTAAATCTCAAAACTTTCTTTTTCACAAAACAACAAAGAAACTTCTTTAGTACAGTAATTATACCCGCCCACCCAATTGAACTGTATAGTTCACAGATTAACAAGAGCGGTAGTACTTATGACGGAAGAAGCTGGTGCTCCACAGCATCCTAGTCGAGGTTTTCATGGGAAACAGAGAAAACCCCATCATGCAGCAGCTAGATGGGGGGTAGAACCGCTCGACACTTTCAAGGAGATTTGCGAAGTCACCGTCTCAGATTTCCGATCGCCGGAGCAAACGGTCTGCTTATCGCTTTGTATTTTCTTAAGGAGTAAATCGAGAATTTCTTTCTTTTCTGGGGGGTGGATTTGTGTGAGCTTCTTTTATAGTTATCTTTCGAGGTCGAGCTGACTTTGAAGCTAAAATTCGTGGCGATCGAGGGGGCGCTTTCTTATAGAAGGGCCAGGATTGTGGAATGACGAAAGTACCCTTCGTTGCTGCTTGAGAATTTAGAATGGCTTGAGGGGTAAAAATGGAGGGAAGTGGAATTGAACGCGGCCGCCTACCCATCCCTGTCATCTACTGAATAAAGAGTTTGCAACAATTTATGAGGCGGGTCAGTTTCAAGAAAAGAGCCTGTGGAATCAGACCTTTCTCAACTTGCTTATCCAGATCTGTACGGAACTTCTAACCTGCTGCCAACAAATATGAAAATAAATCTGCTGTTATTCTACAGAAATAACAGGAGCCTGCTATTTCTATTCTAACCATTCAAAAATTTTCATGCGCGAATCTAAAAAAAATATATATATATATACACGAATCTCAAGAAAAATCAACGGCTGAAATCAGAATAACAGAGTCATGTTATCCCTTTGAAAATTTAAACCAACCTTGTAAAATTGTTCCGATAGGAACAGCAAAAATAAAAACAATTCTTTTGAGTTTGAGAAGAAATCAAAATTATTTGGGCAAGTATTTAACTCAAAATACTTTATTGAGGTGTGATTCCGTCAGTGACTGTGAAAATTATTATAATAATAATTCAGATCAAATGATGTAACGGGTTAATTAATAAATGAATTGATCAATTCAAACCTCCAATTTGCTTCCACATGGACACGATGCTTTGTTAGTTGATAAATTAATCAATTCAATTTCCGCATAGTAAAAAATTATTAATTTTAACCACAAGATGGATGGCTATGTAACAGTGAACTTGCACGTTTATTTCGATTCCAATGATATAGAAATCTAAAATTGAATTAGAAATGATGACACAACACATAAATTTACTCCAAATTAAAATATCTTATCCAATCCAATTGATTGGAAGATATTCCTCCCAAAAATTATGACATCGTTCTATCATACTTCCGATGAAACATGCAATCCAAATCACCACAATTTATATCAAAACTAAGGTTTTCAAGATGATCTTTTCATCTAATAATTTAAGAGAGATCTTTTATGTTATCCGAGTAGGATTAAAATATATTCTAAGTTTTGTATTTCTATCATATTTCACGTTATTTTTACATCTTTTAGATCCAAATATTAATTTGGAATTATTTAACATGATCTCTGTTTTAAAATGTGTTTTGAGACCATTTTTTTTTTGTTTACTGTTTTTCATATATGTAAAATCTCATTGTTTTCAACTAATTCTAGACTATCTAAAATAGTAAAATAAAATTTGCTCTCCAAACACATTTTAATATAGAGATCATGTTGAACGGTTCAGATGGACTGTTCGGACTTTGAAAACATAAATAAAGATGTGGATCATAATCAAAAGCGGATCTACCTCGATTGAATGGGTGTCAATTGACCCTACTTATTTTTAATTTGTTTATATTTATATATGTTCACATAAAAGTATGCTACAAAAGTTTTAGTACAGTGAACTATACCTTTTAAATCTTAAATACACTTTTGAGTCATTGCAAGTGCACAATCCTATCACGTAGTATATTGTCGGGTATCGATCACAGGGACGGTTCAGATTTAAACCGGACTCTACTTAATTTAATTAGGTACTAGAAGTGTGAAAATGTTGGTTTTGTTTGTTTAATTTCCTAAGTTCAATTGTAAGAATTAAAGGACAGAAAGTAGAAATTTGGTTTTTATCGATTGTAAAAAGGCGTTTCCAGGATTTCTGATTTCATCTTCCACTTTGCCTCTCAGCACCAACCACGCGACCCACTTCCTTTCAGATGCGACCCTTGTGATGCGACCCGCGTCAGGTATGACGCGACTCGCGTGGGCTTCAAGGATAATATAGCATGCTCTATGTTTCTTTGTTGTTTCTTTGTGTAAGGTTCTACTAACCGTACCTAATGTTCTTAAACCTCAACTCTTGTATGTTGGCTTAATAAACTTGGTTACGGAAATGCAATTTCACCTTCTTAAGTTTCAAACTCTAAACTTTCACTTATTGGTATTCAATCTAAGTTATTTGTCAGGTTTACTAAAGGCATCCATTATCTTTCGATAATTGGAAAGTTTCACCTATCGACTACTCTTTGGCTTTTAAAGACCTATCTCAAATACTTGATCTGGTTGAGAGAAACATTAAGGCCAAATTACTAGAAATATGTATACAGCATTTAACAGTAGATAATCAAGAATCATTCAATCAATTTCAATCAAGCAATAAAAATAATACTCAAACAAATTAACATAAATATCAACTCAGATCCAAATAACATGCATATAAAAGCAGAGTTTCGGACTACATCATAACCCTAAAAACTAAATTAACTACTCAGACATGATCAAAAAGTAAATAAAACAAGTTATGAAAAGATTGTTCATGACAAAACCCGAAGAACTTCGTCTCCAAGCTAGCCGTCAAGTCCCAACCCTAGGAATGTGTCTCCTCTTCTCTCAAATGCAGAATAATTTGATTTGCAGCTAAAAATCTCGTAATATAGCCATTCTAGCCAACTTTCCTTCAAAGAGCTTATGTTTTATTTTTTGTTCTGTTTTCGGAATAAGCTAACGCGCCCCGCATCAAACGTGATGCAACCCGCATTCCTATGTCTCTTCAAGGGACCGATGAGTGTCGCGTCCGAGGTCGCGTTGAGGTGCAATGCGACCCGCGTCAGGAGTAACGCGACCCGCATGAAGGTCTTCAGACTTCATAATTTCGCCTGTTTCCTGTAAATAAGAGTAAAAAGGACAGCAGTACCATATTCTAGACGATTTGGTGGTTTGAAACACAAGTTTTGGTACAGAAATTGGTCAGAATATTAGGTCTAATAACAAGAGATTAATACCTTATTTTTAATACAATTTAAAGGAAAAAAAAATCTTATAAATCAACTCCTATTTGTAGTAAGAAGAATTTATATATTTCATCTCCATAATTTAAAATCTAATTTTGTCCTAAGCATAAAACCAATGATCAATTTTAACCCTATTCTTAGAAAAATATACTAATTAATTGCTTAGTAATTACGGCACGTTGGTAATCATTGATTCTACTACAATGAATGCTGTGTCGACTGGAGAAAGACGTGAAGGTTCCTTGTGGGACAAAAATATTTTTGTCTTTGTCTTACATAAGTGCGTTGAGAGGTACCCGGCCGAAAGGCTAAAGATGGCCTCGCTGTCATGTCTGGGTAACTCTCACCTGATAACTGATAAGGAATCTGAATTTTTAACCGTCACACATGGAACGAGAAGGAAGCGAATGGATATTGGATAATCATTTGCCTCTTCTTTTTTTTTTTTTAAAACTGTTTTCTTTAATTATTGCAATCATTCATTCAATTCACATGGATAAGAGCGTGCGCTTGCTCATCTATCTTAACAACAAGTTAGGGGTGCAGACGGATCGGATATTATGTGACCGTATTTGTATTTGTATCTGAAAATGAGATACGGTTATCTGAATATAATTTATTATATATTATAAAAATATTTTATGTTTATATATACAGATATTTGATATCCGATTCATATCTGTATGTATCTATCTAACATCTAGTTCATATTCGTATTTAAAAATAAAAAATGGATACGTACCACTATCCAATCGTTTGCATCCCTACAACAAGCAATTAAGTTCAAGCCTATCCCAATTTCCAAATGGGTTGGAGGATATGCATTCATAAAATTAGATTAAAATTATAATGAAAATAATTTAAAATTAATTTCAAAGCATTGCATTTATGTGATTATTTTTAGTTACTTTTAACATTCAGAAATTGAAAAAAAATATATATCTTGTTTTATTCCTCATTTTATAAATAATTTGTATTTTGCGATGTATTAGAGGTAAATTGTAACAACTTGTTTAATTATGTTTAATAAAATGAGAAGTATGCTCCTCTGATGACTATGTCGGAAGAAGGATGTGCTTTATTCCTTTATTTGATAAAAAATAAAATTAAAAAAACAAATGCATTTTAGAAATTTATTTCTGAGATGGATGAGCAAATATGAATTAATATTTTTATCAAAATGAAGTTTTAAAAGCAATTTCATTAAAAATGGTTTTTCAATTTTTGAGATTATCATACATCTCTGAAATTGTAAATAAAATTGTCACATATAATTTGAAATTAAAATTAAATAAAATTTCATTAAAAATAGCTTTTTATTTATGGAATTATCATACATCATTGGAATTGTAAAATGGAATTGCCGTATAGAGACAGCGGTTTTAGACATTATTCTAAATCCGAATTGTCTCATATAGTCTCGTTATATTTTTTTTTTATTTCCAATCATTAAACTACAAAAAATAGATATAGAAAAATATTAATATTTATTAAGTGAGTCTATGATATAATCATAAATCTCAAATTTTGAGATTCAAACGAGGTACGAATTTATTTGTTAGCTCTATGTGATGTTCAAAATTATATTTGTTTAATATTTAAAAAAAAATTGCTATTCATCCGACCAATATATTATCCAATTTTATATTAACCGGAGAGATACCGTAATAATATCTAAATCACATATTTTTGCTTCCAATTAATAGTTCAAATATTATTTATAATTTATATTTAATGCAAATAAACTGCAACGTGGCATATTTTTCGCTCTGGCCATCATATTCCGCTACAGTTTAATTTGAAAATTCATCGATGTAAGCATTTAAAACCAAAATACTGGTTTTATATTAAAAATTAAATCGAATGGGAACTTGAATTATTCATCTATGACGCCATCGTTTTGACATATAAAAGGCCGACTAAGTCAATAAATAAGTTGTTAAAAAGCTACATTTTGAGTTCGTCAGAACACAAAAATGGACCCAAAACAAAAAAAAAAACAAAATTAAATAGAAAATCCTACCCCAGTACTTAACTTCCTTTTTTTTTATTTTTTTTATCGAAACTTCCCTATTTCCCAAAAGATTGGGTTGACTTCCCTTCATCAATTAACATGCCCAATTTTGTATGTTGATGGAGCCTGTTATCATTTGTAGAGAACTCATTTGTCGTTAAAAATATGCCATTTTTTTTTGTTGAAAGGCGTGCATTGATCCAATAATTTATAAAGTAGTTATTACATATGTTTCTTTAATTTAAATTAAAAAGCAATAAAATCTATACATTGAGCTACTGGTATAATTATCTAATTTGTTGTGTCAGAAAATAAAAAATACGTAAAGTCAGATAATGGGAATTAATCTATTCGCGCTCAAATAGTAAGTAGGTGGGCCTTTCGGTTTTCTTCTCTGAGAATATAGACACAACAGTAATTTTTTTTAGTTGCATAGCTTACGGACTACGCCATATCAAGTCCTTCCTTGAGGACGAAACATCTTCTTCTTTCCGAATTCGACGCCGCCCAGAGAAATTCACAACCGAGAAGCACTGAATCAAACCGAATTGGGACATTCACCACTCAGAGAGTAGGAAGAAGAGGGCACTGAATCAAACTAAACAATGACGTCACCACTTAGTCGAGATGGCACTGAATCAAACTAGAACCGGAAACTGAATCAACCGGATCAAGACAGTCACCACTTAGAGAGGAGAAAGAAGAAGAAAGAGAGAAGAAAGGAGACAACTCATCATCAGCAAACAACCAAAAAACACATACCTTATTTATATATAGATATAGTAAGCACTACTAGGTGGAATGGATTCACAAACCCTCAGTTGAACCCGAAGAATCGAGATGAACAGAAAAGACAATAAGCGGCGGAATCCTTAAATGGAGCCATCCGCTCAATTGAGACGAAGCAAAATGAACCGAGCAGACGAGCGGGGACGAATGGAGAGGCAGGATGGAGCAACCATCCACAAATCTACTCTCAAACAACTGTTTTTATTTTCACCTTCTGAATTGTTTTTTTTTTTTTTTTTTCTGTCCGAAGCTTCCTTGGAGCAGCAAAAAAAAATATACCATATGTGTAGAGATATAGTCAGAATTTTTATCAGGGATAGACAAAAAAATTTATTGATATAACTAGTACATTGCGGATTTTTTTATATTAGCCAATTCAGACTGCAGGTTATTCAATGGTGAGAATTATTTTTTCGAGAGATTAACAACAGCTCGATTATACATAAACCAATACCTAATTTTTAAATTCATATATAAAATAACTGTCTACCTCTGATTCAATGTAACTCCGTCACTGCGTGTGTGTACATCATAGAATAAATTACTCATCTTATACAAAAACATTTCTCTGTTCCTAAGTTTTTTTCTCTTTCATGTAATTTCACGTGAATTAATTACTAGTAATATTTTTTTTCCCTGTAACAAGAAAGAAAAAAGGGGGTGTTTTGTTATGCGTACAGAACAGATCTCTATATCTAATGAATTATATTAAGAGTAAGGCTAAGGTGCTATTGGTTGCATAGCGACCTACAGTGCTATGACTTAATATTTGAGTTTTTAAAATTCAAACGGTCGATTCGAATCGTTCATCTTGTTTTCATATTAATATGTGTTTGGAGACCAAATTTTACATTTTTTGAAATATTTTTACTATTTTTTTAGATATATAGAAAATTAAATATCTTAGTGGTGCATAATTTTTTAAATCAATTGATTTTCTATCTATCTAAAAAAATAGTAAACAATTTCCAAAAAATATAAAATTTGGTCTCCAAACACATATTAATATGGAGAACAAGATAAACGGTCCGGATCGACCGTTTAAATTTTGAAAAATCAAATATTGAGCCGTAGCACCGTAGGTCTCTATGCAACCCATAGCACCTTAGCCTAACCCTTATATTAATACTGGATTAAATAAAAAAAAAATGTTATTTGGTAAAGACTTCCCAGCTACCACTAATCAAATTAACTTAATTAATAGAAAAACTTTTGTAAGCATGCTATCACTTCCATCAAATTTGACAAAATAATATTAAAAAGAAAAAGTAATAGATGGAGATAGCTTTAGGTATATATGTCAAAGACTCAAAGGTCTCTCTTTCTAACTCATCATCTATAGTTGTTGTAAATTTAGTACAATTTTTTGACTTAATTTGATATGAACTTGTACATATTTTTAGAGGCAGAGCTATGTATTCAGGATTAGATAACTGTCTTATCTTGAATTATAAAAAATAATTTCAGCCAATATGTTATTGTAGGGGTGGATCCAAAAATTTCGTCAGGGGACAATAAAGTATTGAATCGGGTTTAAATAGCTAATCAAATTTAAACTCATTAACTGATTGGATACTAGATAAAAAAAAAAAAACAATGATTTTGACTTATATCTTTAGCTCTAACTTGTAATTTCTAATACTTTAACTTATAATTCTAATTACCAATCATAATTCCAAAAATTATTTTGATTTTAACACTAAATTTAACTCAAATTTCAAATCAAATATTCAGAGTGGAGCAAAAAAAAATCATGAGAAAACAAAGTCGATCAGTGCCAATAGATCACTACTAAAACTCAAAATCCAGGAGGCCTCCGTTACATGCTGGGTCCGCTCCTGTGTTATTGGGCTATAGTTCAATTCTGAAAAGAAAAAAAAAATTGTCTTATCATGTGTAGTCTGAGTTTTCCATGTAGCTCATATTTCTTTTTTTTTAGCATTCCACTAACTTCTCTTTCTCAATTTGTCTCTTCGATACAAATTGTCATAGATCAGTACATTTTTTTTTTCTTTGATTCCTCTTCGCATCTTAGTTCTGAGTATTTTGTGAAACAATCAAATAAACAACGAAAAATTAGCAAAACAAATGCACAGAAAGAAACAAAATACAAAAAGGGTCAACGACGCCGATTCGAACAGTAGATGAGTCGAACAATGGCAGATGGAACGAGAGGTAGCAGGTGGCTCAAAAATTCAGAAAACTGGTAACTCTAAGGGTGTGCTCCAGAAGAGGAGAGAGAAGAAAAGAGGTGACTGAATTGTCCGAAAAATGTTTACTTCACAAATTAAAATTTTGAAGAAAAGTCAAAACAAGAAAACATAAAAAAAGAAAACACACGACACAAAATTAAATAGAGTTCCCCTTCTACTTCTACCTCCCAATTTGAAAGGTAATTTTCTCTCTTACTCATTTCATCCCCTCCTCCTTTCCTTCTATTTAAATTTTATGGAACACAACTAACTCTTTCTTTTTACTGGTAACCATAATTTTTTATACTGCTAATATTTTATCTACAGACTCAAATTTCAAATTTCAAATTTTAGCTACGCCATCGAATACTTTACGACTTTTATGCATTGCTTGTCCGCTTCTAATTTTTAGGCAAGTCAACAAACTCCAAAAAAAAATATATATTTCTTGTTATATATTGCATACTATTGTGTTTATTTGACAAATGTCATCCCCCTCTCCATATCAACATCAAGGCTAGCTGCAACTTTAAATTTGCCAAGTCAATTATATAATTTCCCTGCCAGGTTTTCATCAGAACTAAATAGTTATATTTTAGAAGATTGGTCAAACTACGCCTAAGACTAATTATATTTTAATTTTATCTGTTCATTGCTTCATTATGGGTGATAGAAATAGTTATCGTTAGAGAATGTTTTATTTATAGCACCGCGTATGGTAGAATATTATGTATTTTTTCAATATTTTTTTGGTTTACAGGTAACTATTACTTTCACAAAACTTGTTTTTATATATATATATATATATATCACATATAATTATATGCCCATAATTATTTTATCTACCAACTCAAACTTTGAAGCGTTTCAATGGCATTGTCTTTATTAGATTTAAAGAATTTGAGAATGTATATTAAGATTTAAGGCTTATTTTTCTGATGAGTGTAGATCCATATATGTTAGACAAACATTTCTTTGTGGGACATTCGAAAAAAAATAAATGGGTATATAAATATACAGAAAACAAAGTATTTATTGTAAAAGTTGTTTCTATGAAGAAAAAAATTATTTTCAAAGGTGTCAATCAGAATATATAATTTGAAGAGGTTCGGAAATCACTAAAAAAATGTCTAAATATATCTTGAATCTTAGCTAGATCTACGATATTGTAAATCATGTACAAAAGACACTAAATCTACGAAGGTCGTATAGGATACTTCGTGTAGGGGTGTCACGGGTACGATACAGTTCGGGTGGAGGTATTTTCATATCTGTATTCATTATGATAATGAAAAAAAATCTTTATCCTCACTTGTTCTTTCGAATACAGTACGGGTCGAGTAAATGAATAAAAAGTGTTATTGACATTTCGATTTGTGTTTTCAATAAAATATTTTTCAAAACAAAAAAAAATAATGCATACAACTAATTTGTATTATGAAATTTTAATAAAATATAAAACTTTATTGCATCATCTTCATACAAATATATATAATATTATTTTTAAAAAAATTATCTTATACAAACACGGATAAGATAACAAAATAAAATTGCTACCCATACCTGATAAAATAATGAAAAAAATATATTACTCTTATCCGTGTTTTCAGATACGATACGAGTCAGGTAAATGAATAAAAGAGTGCTATTGACACCTCTAACTTTGCGTACTTGGAGGTATATGGACCAACATGAGATAATGTTGTAAGATGATAATAACTAATAAGCATATATATGATCTTTCTGAATATAATGATGAGTTTGTACAAGTAATTAGAACTTAGAAGTCATACAACTCGAAATTTAATTTATGTATGAATATTAAGTTCGAAAATTGATTGATTAACCTAATGACTCTGTTTACATTCAATGCGTGATTTGTGGCAAAAGGCTTCAAACAAATTCATTGTGGTGCAAACTAAGAGTGCAAACGGATCGGATTGTATATCCATATATATTTTTATTATTGAATACAGATATAAATTATATATTAAATGAATACAAATTGGATATTAAATATATATATATATATATATAATTCAAATATCTAATTTAAATATTGTGATAATAAACTAACATGTTATTTACCTAAAAGTATTAGAAAATAAATATAACCTAATTACTTCATAAGTGATGTATATACATGTAAAAAATTAGCGAGGTTTATTTTTCAAACCAAGTTAAAATTGAGCAAGTTCTTTTTTCTAAGCGAGCCATGAGTCATTTTTATCACTCAACTCACAACAAACCAAATTAGACATAGCTCGTGGCTTGCTCGTTTTCAAAATGAGGAATCTTTTTTTTTTACAGTAAAATTCGTAGGCGATTTTATTAATTTAAAGAGTTACAAACTAGTTGTTATATAAAATTAGATAAAAAAAAATGTCTAAGAACGTACACAATTGTAAACAAACTAAAAACGCACAGTGGTACGAGCATTCTATGGACACTATTTTAGTTGTCCTTGCTTGATGAAAAATGATAAGATCTGATTGATAGTTTTCTCTGCGTGCATAATTATCTTACTAACATACTTTATCATAGAAGGAACTGAATCACATCATACTAGAAACTGAATCAACCAGACTACCTATTGGATAAAAGCCGCCGCCGAGGCTTTCTTGCCACCCGTAGACTACCTATTGGATAACTGATTTAATTTGTACCGTGTCAATAAATCTGAATTAAAAGTATGGATATAGTTAAAGACTTAAAGTTAATGAGTTGATAAGTTGATTGAACCGAGTCACTGTCACGCATGGCAGTTACGTCTGTTCTCTGCTTATATACGCTTTCTTACCCGCTTAAGCTACCGTTACCAGAGAGAGATAGAGACAGAGACCACGCCAAGAAGTCTGCTGGGGCGGTTGCACCATTTCTCTCTTGCAATAGTTCCCTAATAAAAGCCTATCATCGTAACATAAACAATTTATATATTATAGCTTTTGAGCAAGCCTACTCTCTTCTTATTTTCTTCGTACCAACGAATTTAGAATTAAAAAATAAGCTAGATATATTCGTATCCAATATAGGCATTAAAAACGACAAAAAATTTGATAATCATATGTACCGTACAGGAAACATCTCAATTGATCAGAAGATCTTTTCATATTATATATATTAATTATTAATTTGAAAATCAGTGTTTGATTTAAAAAATGACGAGAACAATTTTTTTTTTATGTGAAAGGTTGTAGGTTTGAAATCTGATTGAAGAATCTCTGGTAAATATTAATAATTGGATGATTTTATTATCATGCTTTGTTCCAAAAAATAAAAACTATTCCTATAGTTACACATTCATCAAAATTTTGGATTGAATTGCCAAAATTTTTATTATTACCATATTAAAAAAAATAAATCAAAACACTCTTGTTTTGAGATAATTTCATTAATATCCAGGTTATAGATTCAATTTACGACCCTATTTAATGAGAACCACACAGTCAGTCTATGGCCTCAGACTTGAGTCCGCAAGTTGAATCTGCGACCCCAATTATTTGTTTTATTCCACTTGAAATTCGTGTCGAGATTAAATGTTCAGTTAAGTTGGAGCCTTTAGAATCATCTGACATATCTCCTCAATATTTTAGTCTTTGTTATTATTTAATAAATATTTTTGTAAACAAAATAAAGAAAAAAGCTTTAGTCCAGAATGATCCTTGACTAATAAGCTTCACTTTTGATTCAAAATGATCGTCTGACATATCTCCTCAATAGTTGAGTCTTTTTATTATTTAATAAATGTTTTTTAAACAAAATAAAGAAAATAAAAAATTTGTGGGGTCGCAGATTTAATCTACGGACTTCAATCTGAGGTTGCTGATTATCTGTGCGGTCTTTATTAATTGGGTCTGCAGATTGGCTTTACGGTCTGAATAATTCTCAAATTCCGACTAAATAAAGATATTTTGATTTTTTTTTTAATATGGTACTAATAAATATTTCGGTTGAATTTGCATTCGGTCAGATCATTTATTTTAATTATTTTTTATACTGAAATTGACCTGAACCTTGTCTAACCCGTCGGATATAAATCAAACCAATCTAACTACGATGCATAATCTGAACTATGCTGTAATGATTTGGTACTTTGTTTCTTTAATGAAACGGGCAAAGATGCCTTTTATCAAAACAAAAAAAACTACGATGCATAATTATTTTTTTGCCTGAAACTAAGCGTTTCTTGCTATTCAACGCATGAAATTAGTTCGTCAAAAATATTGTTGAAAATTTATTTAGTCTTATTTATACAAGCTTATTTGAATTGATAGTTGCTTGTAAGATAAAAAAAAAATGTTTGATTAAAAAACTTGTGCATAAGCAACATGTGATAATAAAGTCATGTTATACGTTATGGAATGTACTATATATGTACATGAGTATGGCTAATATAATATATGTGTCATTTCAGTCTATATAACACTAACTCCAAAACCTATCAAATCGAGTTCAAATGGTGAATCCAAACCGTTCAAACCGATCTACTTCATTAGTTGTGCGTTTACATATAAAATTTATAAGTTTTTGAGTTTATTTGATATTAAGTCAAGGTGTCAAATGTTTGAGTTTTTAAGTTAATTTTAATACATTCATTTTTCAATTTTTTTGCCGCTTGATTTGATACTAAAATAACTTGAAAATATAAAAAGTTTGCATGTAAATGCATCACTCATAAAGTAAATCGGTTTGAACGGTTTGGATTCACCATTTGAAATCGATTTAATAGGTTTTGGAGTTGGTGTTATATAGACTGAAATGACACTGATGTTATATTAGCCATACTCATATGTACATATAGCAAAAGCAATCCAATTTAATGATAGTGGATAGGGATGTTCTTCGGACAAGTCCGGTTTAATCGGTTTTAAACTAAACTAAGAGAGTTTGGATTAAATGGTTCGATTTAATTATTTTTTGATTAAATAAATCGGTTCAGTTTATTTTTTTTAAGCTGATTTAATTATTCTGTTGGTTTTAGAAATTTTTAAAAATAGTTAGACCAAACCGATTCAAATTTTTAAATCTATTTTCTATCCGAAGTCCGAACTAAAGATTTAAAAATATTAAAAAATACGGACATAATGTATATTATTTGGTTCGGTTTAAAATAAGTTAGACCGAACCAGCCAATTTTTTTTATTCATCTTAAAAAATAAAAAATAACAAAAATAAATGTTTATTTTTATAATTAATTACTTATTTTGGTTCAATTGACTTCGGTTTGTTGAGTTTAGTTTTAATTCAGTTGATAAATTTATTTCGATCGGTTGGATTATTATTTTGAAAACTAAATAAAACTTTAATTTATCTATTTTATTTTGATTTAAATCGAACTGAACTGATAAACATCTCTAATATTAGAAGCAATGACTACTAATGAAGAGGAGGAGAGGTCAGAAAGCATTTTTTTTTTCCTTTTATTTTTTTGTGACCTTTGTATATGAAGCATGTGATACACTTTTTTTTTCCTTTTTTAAAGAAGAAAAATAGAAGTGAAGTTTCTATTTTATATTAACTTCAATTTGTTACAATACTGTGAAGTTTTTAGTAATCTGCACTGTGATTTACAAAAGAAAAAGAAAAAAAAAAGTAAATTGGAAAAATAGAATCAGACTTCAAAAGGAATTCTGATTCTGAGATAAGAAACATAGAAAATAAAACATAAAAATTACAGAACTTCAAGCAATTGAGATAATTTTAACCGCAACTGATGCATTCTTTCCGTTTATCCATGTAAACACAGTTACAAATGAATTATTCAGATTCATTTCGGCAGAGTCAAAAATTTGTAATTCGAAAATAATTCGGGTATAGTTCGGAAATGATTCGGTCCATCAAGGGAGCAAAAAAAAAGTCGTGCTTTATTCTCAAATAATTCGTATAATACATTTTTTCACGTTTTTTTCGTTGTTCAGTTCGAAAACATTAGAAAATACTTTGTTTGCGAATTATTTACGAATAAAATGCAAATAGTGTTACTATGCATGTAAATACATCTACATGACTCGCTACACCGTATTCTACAGAGACTGCATTGTTGATAGAGATCTTACACCAATCTTCCAAGCTCATCCAACAAGTTGTGTGTCTTCTTGGAGAGGATTGCTAACAAGCATGCATTTCTATCCATTCTATAGAATATAGAATATAAATTGCAGAATGGATAGTAACTATTGCAGAAATTATATGCTACAAGAATCTGTTATTATCTGCAAAAGTAAAAGTATATTTTTGGTTGGCATAGTTGTGAATACTCTCTCATCTCAATAATAGTGATATCTTCGAAAATAACAATTTATGTCAGATTACTCTCAACAATAGTCACTTTTAACCTTCGTGAATAGTAGCGGGTTTTTGTAGTATATGTTTGTCTATTTTAATTTCAATTATTAAAATAAATTTTAATCAAATCAAAATATATTTTGGCAGTTGTCTCTTAAACATTCATACTTATTGCTGGAGCTCCCAAAATACACATTTATTATTGCATACATAATACATACTGGGCTATTAAAAATTACACACTTTTTTGTTTTTAATTATCACATTCAATGTTTGAATTAGCTAGATATAATACACATTTTTATTACATAATAGACACTTAATTAGTCATTATAGATACACAATTATTTATTCATTTTTTTTAAATAGCCAAAACTAGTTGTAAAATAATTAATGTATGAAGATATCATTAGGAAGCAAATATAATATATATTTTTTATATAAATGTAACTAAGTCTGCTATCACATTTATGAAAAAAATTTATTTTGAACACAATCTACCGATTATTTTATTTAGTTAGAAACAAACAAATGGATTTCAACGAAACAAGCACTTTAGGTATTGAAATTTTGAAAAACAACACTACCGAGACACTGATAGAGAGTTTAGATTTAAGATTCATGAATCATAGTAATTTTTTTTTTAGTGCCTCGGTGGAGCTGTTGTTCAAAATTTAAATATCCGAAGTGCTTGTTTCGTTTAAATTCATTTGTTTATTTCTAAATAGTCCAATCTACCTATTGCTTTCATTACTTGCTAGTTTGAAAAACTTGAGCTAATCTAGCAAGATCGGTAAATGACTCACAAAGAACTGCTGAGAAATGACAGCCACTGGAATTAATTAATATAATTTGTATGGCAGTATAGAATCTATAGATGTCCGCCCACAGGTTTTTTGTACTTCTAATTGAATTAATTAATATAAAATTATTATTGCATACATAATTGCGGCTGAACTTGTAAAAGGAAAAATGTGAAAATTGAATTGCATGACTTTGGATCCTGTCAAAAGAAAATTCACAAGGGGGGTAATTTGGAACAATCTACATGAACATGATAAAACCACGGCGACATAATTGCATTGCTTCTGATATTTTATATAGTATGTACGTAGGTCACAAGGAAATAAATCTGCTGTGATTATGTGGGAATATTAATATTCAATATATCCATAAAAATTTAACATTTTTGTCTATTTTTTTATTCATTAATTTTTTTTAAATTAAATTGAGAAATAAGTCCCTTTCTTTTAATTAGAGGAAATTGTCTCTTAAAAGTTGAACCATAATTTTTTGAAATGAAACATGGAGGTCTAGTCTACTAGCTTTCTTCAAATTCCAGTTTATATTATAGAGTATTTTCTCATTTTGTGGATTTCAAACCTATGACATCTCACATGAAAGTCATGTGTACTAGACTACTACTGCATTGATTGGGTTTGAGGTCCAGGTTGGGTTTGAGTTTAGTTTACAGGTTTTGTTTGCTATGGCACTGGGTTTGGGTTATATAATCATGTTTTATTTTTTATTTTCTTTGAATTGCTTTAGTTATGGATCTAATCTAGGAGGTAGATGTACTTTTGTTTGATCCGTGAACTGACGGAATTAAAAAAAATAGTATTATATATTTTGTTTTGTTATTGTGGAGATTGGACGGAACTAGGAAATTGAGATGGGGGGTTGGATCAATAAGAATCATGTAATTTCATTTTAAGAGAGGGCTAATATAGTAATGTGTCTTTGTTAAAATTAAAATTTCAAAGGCCCAAATTGCAAAATTGCAAAATTTTCATTGATAGGGGGACTTGGCCACATTTCGTCAATATGTAGTTACACCCTATGAATATCTTTATTTTATCTGGATGTTATTATAAATTTGTCCTGTTCAATGAACATAATTTTTCCAATTATTAATCTCTGATGCTTGTTGGAAAAATTAAAGAATAATAGCAAGTTGTTTTCCGAACAGAGAAATCCAACTATCTTCTGATTTCGATTCCAGTAGTTTCTTTTGTATTAACCAATAGCCGAGGGTAAAACAGTGAGTCAATCGCTGGCACTTTTGTCAAACCAATTATTATTTTTTTAAAAATAGACACAATATTTTATGTATTTATCTAGAAGTTATTTTTAAACTGGAATTAATAACTCAAATTCAAAATTTTTTTTTTCCAATAACACAAAAAATATTTTAATTTTATTTACAGCTGTAAAAAATCCGATCTGAAAATATTGATCTGAGTTATTTATCACAGTCTTTCTAATAAATTAAATTATATAGTATTATATCTATTTTCAAAGAAATATATAAGTTATTTCTAATATTTTAATACAAATAAATAAATAAATTTTAACATTTTTTGTTTAATTAAACAAATAATCAGAAAAAATATAAAACCGTCAATTAAATCCACGGTTTCATGAAAACAAAATTTAAGATCTAAACCGCAATTTTAATTATTGATTTTACGAAACTGTGAATTTGTTCTGCGGTTTTGAGAATGCTAAAACTATAAATTAAATTTGAAATTTTGGGGCCTAAAACTGTAAATCAAAATTGAAGTTTGGACATTTTTCAAAATCTTGTTAAACAGATGTAGAATTCGATCTTTTTTTTTTTTGGATATTAATAAAATTTTCGGGTTGAAATTCATACTTGGTTTATAAAAATATATGTTTTCTTGTACGCTTTTGTACGCTTGATCCACTGAGTAGATTTGTTGGATTTTTATTTGTTTATTATGAATTCTAATAATCTTCTTTTAACTCTCATAATTTAAAGGATAAGGATTTAGATGCAAAGAGAATGAAAACTTTCTTTTTTCTCTTATTCAATTCAATCATGTTTCAACTTTTAAAGGAGATCTCTATTTGAAAGGAATTGGTATATTTGACAATTAAAATTTTAAAATAATTACATAACAAATTTAGTAAATAAAAGGGGATAAAAGTAAAAATATTAAAATTCTATGAGTATATTGGACATTAAGATTCTTTTATGGAAAAATTGACTATTTTGAAAGTTTTAATGAGTACACTGGAAATTTTCTCTATTTTTTTTTAATGTTAACCGGTATTAAGATATTAGCTTAGTAACACTCAATGTTGTCGTTTAAGCTGATTAATCGGCCGATTAGTTGTTGGCAGTAACTAAACTGTTACGGATTTTTCCGATTAATCGGCCGATTATTTTCAATTATTACCGATTAATGCTTGGCGATACCCTATCCGTCCGATAACCACATACGAGAATTTTTTTTGTTTATAGAAATTATTAAAAAATAAGAAAGAGAAATAAAAATAGAATTTCTTTTGTAATTTTCATAGTAAGATCGGAAACATTGGTTCCAATCCAAAATGTGAATTGGAATCAATGGTAACGATTCATAATTTTGTTATTCTTTTTCTCCAGTTTTCTTTATCAATTCACTTTCTGAATTTGTGAGAAAAGAAATAAGGTGGGCCCACCTCTTCACTATACTCTCTCTCTCTCTGTTGGAAATCTTTAGAAATTTATAAAATAAAGGTGGTGGACCCTGTATCAACTTCTCTCTATCTTTTCTACGTGAAATCTTATAAAGTAATAAAGTGGGTCCCATGTCAATTGGAGATGAAGAATGAAGGCCTTGAGATGAGACATGGCTCATATTTTGACAGCATTTACCACGTTGGAGAAGAAGAAAAATCAAACTTTTAGATGGAACCTATGTCTCCGAACTTACTATGAATGTTGCAAATGTAATATTATTTCTATTTCTCTTTCTTATTTTTTTATAATTTCTATGAATAAAAAATTCTCACCGCATACCATTATTTACAACACTAGTAACACTCATGGCAGATAATATATGTAGAGGAGGGTTCAAATGCACCTAAATACATCATATTTTTTTTTCCGTTTTTAAAGTCCAAATAGTCAATCTGAACCGTTAGATGTGATCTATATATTAAGATGTGCTTGGAGACCAAATTTTATATTTTTTGGAATTTTTTTTTTTACTATTTATTAAGCCACATTGAAAAATCACTGATCTAATGGTCCAAAAAATGTAAAATTAGCAATTTTCAAAGTGGCTTAATAAATAGTAAAAAAAATTTCAAAAAATATAAAATTTGGTCTCCAAGCACATCTTAATATATATATCGCATCTAACGGTTCAGATTGACTATTCGGACTTTGAAAATGGAAAGAAAAGGATTTGAAAGATAAAGTGCATTTGGTTGAACAAAAAATTGGGTGCGTTTGAACCCTCCTCATATATCCATGTCATCTTGTAGTGTACCCAGTGAATATTAGAATTCTTTCAATTTCCTATTAAGTTTGTATTTTCTTTTCTTTTTTTTCCAGATACTAACTAAAAAAAAATTCTTAACTTATTAGTTGGAATTTAATTAGTGCGCAGGGGCCCACATGTATTTGTTACATATACTATTGCATCATGTTATTTTAAATAGAAGTCAATCATATAAAATTTTTATGCTGTGAATGGAGATCAATTTATCGTGTCAATAGCATTTTACTCTATATTATATAGAAAACTATATATAAATACAATTTAAAAAAAAAAAAATAGAATCAATTAATCCCCATTAACTGTTACTCCCTCCGCCTCTGATATCATACAGAGATAAATATTATATATGCACAATATAGCAATATATGCTAGCTATAAGCACGACATGAAAGTTACACTGATTGGCTATTACGAGACAGCCAATCGACTTGAGAAAACATGGGAACCCCCATCGGTCATCCCTCTTTCAATCCTGATCACCCCTTTGTGGAAATAAAGCAAGTCATTTACTTTTAAAAGCAATAAATGATGAGACATATCAAATTAGTGGTATTATATTACAAATATATAAACAAGACGAATTGTAAAAAGCTATAAAGGCATATCAATTTGCAAAATTGTGACATACTTTGCAAAGGATCCCTATCCTCCCAGGTACCTGATTCAACAAAATTGAAAGCAGTATTATTTGTGCTTTGAGATTTGTGCCAAGTTAAAAATCTCAATCTTGGACCGTCCAATTTAATTTAATTGTACTCAGTCAGGTAACCTGAGGGGATATGATTTTCTTTGCAAATAGGGTTGGTAAAAAAGCTTATAGTTTACTGTATACCAATCAAAGCACCCTCCAATATGGCAGAAGTAGTGACGAAATCAGAAATTTTGTCAGGAATAGACAAACATATATAGTTGCAACAAAAAAGTAACATAACAAATTTCAACATATATACTTGTAGTCCCATATCCATATCCGATACATATCTTATTGCCGTATTGGTACTCGTATCATGTTAAAAAATATTGTATCAACGTATCCCGTATCATATCTGATATGCTACCCATATCTATATCCATACAACATAGGCCATAAGCAAAGTATTATTGAGAGTATTATAGATGGACTACAAGTAGCAAAGTTTCAAACTTGATATCTATAGTATATAGATGTGCTCTCATTAGTTTTCCTTCTATTTAAAGACATTTATGTGTTGATTAATAGTATAATATTTATTGATATATTAAGCCTTCCCTATGATTGTATTAATATTTTAAAATGGGTATAAGTATAGATATTAAATTTTAGAGGGCAAAAAAAGCCACAGCAAATCCTTAAAGCATAAGTTCCTTTTTTCACTACTAAAAAGGTAAGAACATATTTGAGGAGATTCATTGTAAACCATGTCCTGTCAAGAAAAAACAGGCAGTAAAATATTCCAAACCCACCTTTTCGGATCTCTCACATCTCTAATAGTGTATTTTTCTGTGTAAATAGAGTCTGAACTATTAATTATATATCAAACGATCTGGGTAAAATAATTTCAAGTGTGGTGCTTTCAGGAGTAGACAAGTGGCTACCTCTGTAATACACTGGCTTTGCCAGAAGTTCATTTGATAATTAACTCCAATATTTCATTTGCAAATTTGATCCAACTTTTCGTACAGAAAAATTATTCATTCTAACTAAAATTGACATGTTTCTTTTAAAGGCTGTTAAATCATGACTCCCAAAAAAATCTATATTCGGTGCTTTGCACTAATTTTGTATAAACTTTATAGTTTCGCAATGAAATTGATAGAGTATTTCCACTTTTACCAAAAAAAAAATCATGACTCCCAAAATTTGAAATAATTCTCGACAAAGGTCAAAATGTACTTGACTTTGATCAAAAAGTGTGACAATTGTCAATAAATATATATCGGAGCATGCATGTACAATGAATGGAGAATAATTGATTCTTACTTTTTAAAAAATATTGTATTTATATATGTTTTTTCTATATAATTTAAAGTAAAATCATGAATAATGTAAAATTGATCATTCTCAGTATTCTCATTATGAAAATGCTATATAATTAGTTAACATTTAATTCTCATAGTTTAAAAGTCTGACTCTGTCTCTAATCATAGTAGATTCAAGCATCCTTTGAGATCACAGAAACTAGCAATAGAAGTATTTAAAGGATGAAGTTTTGGAGATAGTTATCTGAAGTGGTGGAAAAAAAAAATGTTGTTTATAACAAGGAAGTATTTTCTAGAAACAGTTGCTAAGTGCATTTTCTTTAGAGAAAAATGTAATAAGTGGTGAAGAATTCTTTTTGACAAGAATAAAGGATTAAATTACCTAATCTAGTACTTAAAGATGTCGCATGATTACACAGACGCATAATTCCATAATGTAAATGTGGAATTTATCAACCTTCACCCATTTAATAATAAAACAAAGACTCTAAATTAAAAAAAAAAATTAAAATAAAATGTATTCTATATAGTTGTGCTAGGGGTTATTAATGAGCGAGCATGAGCGAGTTAGGGTATGCTCATGCTCGCTCATTAAGTAAATGAGCGAGTTGTTAATGAGCGAGTTTAAATAAGCGGATAAATGAGCGAGCTTTTAATGAGCGAGTTATGAGCGGCTCACGAGTTATAACTTATGACTCATAACAAAATTATATAGTGTGCCCACGCATAACAAAATTTGTTAAAAGTCATCATAACAAAATTCAACAAATTGTCATAATTCATTTAAATAAGCGAGTTGTTATCACTATTACTTGTTTTGGTCTTTAGGCGGAGGTTTTGATTCTACCGATTTACAAAAAAAAATGAATATGAAACTATGAATATTAGTATATTACACATGATTAAATGTTACATTGTACTCACTATATTACACATTATTAAATATGAAACTATGCCCACTATCTATCAATCTTAACGAAGCAAAGTTGATGTTACACATAATTACATAGGATTAAATGTGACAGGGATTATATGTGGAAAATTCTTAATGAGCGAGTTGGGTCATGCTTATGCTCGCTCATTAAGTAAATGAGCAAGTTGTTAATGAGCGAGTTTAAATAAGTGGATAAATGAGCGAGTTTAGACGAGTTGTTAATGAGCGAGTTACGAGCGACTCACGAGTTATGAGCAATTTACTCACCCCTAATTGTGCGCGTGCATATTGCATCATATGTTTGTAAGCATATATAACCTCCAGCGTGCAATTACCTGAAACTTTGACTCTTATTTATGATCTGTAATTCTGTATTGTAATATTAATTTAGAAATATAGAAAATACTGAAAATAATTTTTATATTTCCTTTTCTTTTTATTTGATAGCAAGAAATAATTTTTTGTATAATTATTGAAATTCTCCATTAATGAGTGCTAATTAATTAAATTGGAAATAGAAATATTAGAAGTATGGGGATCCAACCGTAAATAGGAGATATGCTTCAGTGGAATCAGACAGTTAACAAATTGAATTTTGTAATGCAAAATGTCTTTGCGTAGTCAAAAGAAGACAGAATAAATTCTTGCTTATCTTAATTTGCTCTTGTAAAATAATGTATCATCTTTCCAGAAAGTTTCCAAGAAAAATCAAATTTTCCTTTCTTTTAAAAGGTTCAAAGCTAATTAAGCATCCACTGATCTACAATGCCTTTTTAGTTTTTATCCGTTTTAATTGTCTAAGCTATTTAAATTACTTTAAAAAGTTACTTTAGTGGTAATTATATTGTACAATACTACTATTAGATAGCGCGTGCAAATCGCGGCCATTTTTATTAATAACCCAAAAAAAATATTTTTTACCAAAATAACCACAAAATCTGAGTTTTTTCAAATATAACCAAACCGCCAGAGTTGCTGGCGGTCCACTTCTATAGCGGACCACCAGGATCCCTGGAGGTTTGCTATTTTTTTTATTTTTTTTTTAGAAATCTGATTTTTTTTCTTAATATTTTCATTTGTGAAGTTTTAGTTTTTTTTTTTGTTTAGGGTATTTGGGATATTTGTCAAAAAATTAAGGACTTGGCCTTTATGTTGGTCTCTTTTTTTTCGGTTTTTATAATATATGTATAATATATACATATATACATACATACATACATACCGGCCATTTTTATTAATAACCCAAAAAAAAATATTTTTATCAAAATAACCCAAAATCTTGAGTTTAACATAACTGTAGTTCTAAAATAGTCTAACAAGTAAAGTTCACGAATACAATTAAAGTTCAATGATACAACTGAAGTTCACCAATATTGATAACTTAGTTCAAACTAAACAGAATAAGTTCACCCAAGCAAAATAATAAGTTCATCTTTCACGACGTCGGAATAAACCCAATAGACGAGAAGATTTTCTGGTGCCAGCTGCAGGTGCGGCAGTACTTGTAGACCCTTAGATACTAGATGATTGGGTCGCAAGAGGTGCTTGTGTTCTACCAGTTGCTTCAGCAACAACTCTCGCATTTTCTCTTTCATTGTGTTCGTTTATGGCATCTGAACATAACAATAGAATTCAGTTATTAATATAATAAAATCATAAATTAATTTCGAAAAATGCTACATACCTGCCCTGCGCCTATCAGAAACGGAACGGCGAGCCTGATTTCCCGATGGCCTCCTAGCACCCATCTCGTCCATGGTCATTATAGCACATTTGTGTCTCCTCCTCCCCTTCCTTATCCATCCTTCTGAAAGGAGTATTCTATCACCGACATACGCAGGCCACTCATGCTGGTTGGGATAAGAATGGAAAGATCCACCCCAAGTAGAAGCAAGGTAATCAGTACGATACATGTCAGCGACATAGTGATCCTCGCAGAAGTTTCTCACTCGGCATACCGCCTGTTAGTTTGTAATAATCTAGAAGTCAATAATACGATAAATTAATCATAAAGCTTTGTTCATGAATTGAATGTTTATTTATATATCATTTTGTTGCCTTGAGTATTATTGCATTTGTGGATCATTTTGAGTTCATAACTGAAATTGTGAAACTCCATAATATAGATAATATATACTCTTAAAAGATCACTGACCAAGGTAATTAGCAGGAACACTAATTACCGCTATAAGGTTAGTATGTGGATTAAAAGATGGTTAAGTTTTACAAACCACCTGACACGAGATGTCATTTTAATCACATAGATACATGTTCTAGGAACATGGTATTTGACAGACCCCGAATGAAACATTAAATAGAATTGTGTTCGTGTCATTTATGTTTTTCATTCAGTGTCAAAGTTCTACAGTATGAGGTATTTATCGTTCCCACTAAGAAATATATATGAGTAAGTGTTATCTAACGCTGTCCGTAAAAAGCAGCCATAACGGTAGCATTTCCATATGTATAGCTTAGGTGAGGAAGTGATAGTCTACCAAGAATACTACTTGTCCCTCGTATCTCTATACGAGCTATAGCATCACTGGGCCCCTTGGTAGAGTTAGATTATCTGCATGCAGTATAATTACAAGAGTAATTATATTTGATAATCTACTCAAGATCAAGAAAAGATACAGTTAACAAGGATGACACATATCTACCTTAAAACTGATCTGATAGCTATAAGACAGAAGAACTGACACAAGTAAATTGTTTACTGGATCGTGATATTGTACAGTACAGCATCATCTGTGTAATTGGATGGTCATGATGTGTTGCCAGATGCCACCCATGACTAACAGAAGTTAAAACAGTTTTAACTCTGTTTACCAACATAACACAGATCCTATTGGGTCACACCATATAGGAGCTACTCGGAGAATCTTATTGATTAATTATAAATTGATTATAATTAATATTAAGATGGTTATAATTAATTATACGTGATATAATTAAATTATAAATGTCATTTAGAATGACAAGCAGAAACAACGGTTAATTTATAAACGTACACGTTACGTTGTATAAAAGTTACCGAATAATAACCGAAAAGAAATATAATTGTACATGACAATTATATATATATGATTTGGAATTTTAATTGTTAATTATGGGTTTGAATTATGGATTTAAAAGCCCAAAATAATCAAAGCCTTAATTAAAATTAAAGGCCCAAAGTCAAAGCCCAAAATCAAAGCCCAACACTATTCATGCCTTAATGGGCCAAGGGCAAAATGGTCTTTTACCCTTGGTGCCGACTTCCCATGTGTTGACATGTGTCATGTGAGGTGGCAAGGGTATTTTGGTCATTTCACATGATAAAAGGATGAGGTGTCAAGGGCTTTTGGTAAATAGATTTGTTTTGAGGGGTATTTTGGTCTTTTGCAAACCTCCTCAAAAGTCTATAAATAGACGGGTAGGGGTAGAGAGAAAGACTCACTAATTCACGTGTTAATCTGATTACTTTGTTAATCGGTTTTTCTCTCTTCCTTGATTTCGGTTATTTCGAGATTAGGAAAATAATATATTTTGCGAAATCCCGCGGTTTAGCTTTTAAAGCGATACCAAGTAACCTCGGGACACAAATATATTTATTTCGTCCTTTTTCTCGGTGAATAGTGTTTCAGCAGAATTCCGCGGTTTACGGTATTTCTGGCAGAAGAAATAAACCGCTCTCCGGTTAGTCCTGGTGGATAACCGATAGAGGTATCACACGTGTGATACTATGAGTCGATTCCTTCCTTGGTGTAGCTCTTCTCGCTTATTCTGCATTCCAACTGAGATTTGGAATTAAGGTATAAATTGTTATATTAATCTATTTAATTTGTAAATAGATTTAATGCTTTAGAAAATCAATTATGGAGTAGATCTGTAAATAAATTAAATGAGGTTTTGATGCCAAAGGAATACTGAAGGTGGACCGCCTTGGAAGGTTTCCTGACATACCTCGTTTAATTTTTAGCTTAACTTAACTGTAAAAATTTTGTTTTACACACTTCCGCTGTTAAGCTAAATCAATGGGTTTGAACCGTCAAAACCCCAACACCGCCATCACGTGACTACAAGGTATGTGTGTTAGTTGGGGTCCTTGGCATGTACAGGTCACCTCTCTTGCCTCTCGAAATTGCACTACGTACTTGAAAGCCCTCTTCACAAACTCCATAGTGCCATCTGGTCTACGGCTGGAAGGAACGTACTCATTTGGATTGTGCACTTCGAATTCTGTACCATCATTACCCATCGGGATCACGGTCATAGTTGCACCTTTGTTCCTGTGTTTTCTTAGTTTCTCCTCCACCCTTGTTGAAAATGACTGGTTCATCCTTATTAATTCTGCGGCCTTAGCACGCCGTTCCTGAAACCAGGTATTTAACTTGTAGAAAGTGTCTTCTACAACTGCAGCCACAGGCAACATCCGGCTCTCCTTGAAGACTGCATTTAGCGATTCAGAACCGTTGGTGGTCATAATTCCCCAACGGTAACCTCCATCACGTGTTTGATATATTTTCTCGTATGCTAGTGGCTCTTGGACATCTCTGGGATTATTTTTGCCCATCTTCATTAAGTAGAGATTTGTTTTCGACATATACTACATATAAATAAGGAAATAAAATAATACAAGTAAACAATTAAAATAAAAATATGTCCACAAAGTACAATAAGACGTGTAAATAATTAACAAACACATACCTTTGCAAATTCTCTACTCATCTCTTCCACCCTTCTCGGCTTCTTTTTTTTGCAATTATGTCTGAATGTTTCTAGGACCCATGTATCGTGTCCGGTTGCCTTGTTAAGGTTCTCCGCAACGTGTTGCATACACAACCTGTGCACACACTCGCCAGTGTGTGTTGACCAACCGTATTCTTCACGATCAAAAACATATTTTATTCCTTTGTGCTGGTTTGATATTACAGAGAAAAACTTTGTTGGCCCAACCACCCGTCTTCTTAAAAACTGCATAAAGAATCCCCAGTTCTCACCATCCTCTTTCTGAACAATTGCAAACCCCAAAGGCAACAGCTGGTTCTCAGCATCATATGCACATGCTATCAGTAGCTTCCCCTCATAACGGCCAGGCATGAAGCATGCATCAATGCTGATAACGAGTCTGATGAATGGCACAGCTTGGATACAAGGACCAAAAGCCCATGCTATGCCCTTGAATTGTTGAACTCCCTCTATTACTACTCCATTCTTGTCATAAATGGGGCCATGCCACCGCTGAAATATAGTGCCGGGATTTGTACTTGCCATAGCCTGGAGCAATGGTGCCAGATAGTCGTATGAATCCTTCCAACTACCGAATATTCTGCAAATCGCAAGTTCACGACCTCTCCACAACCTGTTATATTTTGGGATTACATGTATGTATTTGTGTCTGACGGCCATAGCCACCGCCTTGATGCTCATTGATGGGTCCAACTTAATGTCTGCCTCAATTGCATCGGTAATTAGTGATGCTGTCAGATTTAAATGGTCTGTCCTTGTGGACGCAGACTTGCATGTATGAGGTGGTTCACACTTTTTAATTATCCATGCTTCCCCTGAATCCGCAGGGGTTGCATAAAAGCGAAACTCGCAACGAGGGGCATTTTTGCATATCACAACCAATCTTTTTGATTCCCTTCTTTCTAATATACATTCCCAGTTGCCGTGAACATGAGTCTCATGGATTTTCTTTACAAGTTCATCTATGTTGGTATAGACTTACCCTGGGGGCAAGTTCACGATTGTATACAACAGGAGGACCAAAGAAACTAATGTCAGCCTCTTCAAAAGCTGTGGTATTGTTGAATGTGGCGACATGATGCCTATTCCCCCGACCCCTGATTGAGAATTTTTCTTCCCTGGACAAACCTGGTACATTTGCATCACCATCTGATAAGTCATCAGATTCCCAAATTCCTTGGTATTCATCTCCAGTTTCCATTTCTCTTTCCGGTATGGCATCAATAGCATCAACATCAATATTAGTATCATTTCGATTAACGGATAACTGTATCGGTACTGACTCTGGTATAGTTGGAAATGTAGGGATTATGGGTGCCTGTCTGGGTGGTGGTGGTGGGGGTACAACTTCAGTAAACTCACGGGAGTTATGGTACCCCGGGTTGTCATAACAGGGACTGTGGTACCCCTGGTTGTCATGAGGGGAATGGTGGTACCCCTGGCTGTCATGAGGGGAGTGGTGGTACCCCTAGCTGTCATGAGGGGAGTGGTGGTACCCCTGGTTGTCATAAGCCGAATTGTCATAACATGAAGGTCCAGCAGGGGGAGCCCTAGAAGGTCCAGCCCCAGCCGCACTAAAAGGTCTAGCCCCAGCCTGAGGAACCCTCCTGGAATATAACTCTATCATCGCGACTCCCCTAGACTCAAATTGTTGGTACACAGCCTTCCACAACTCCTCATCTGTTATAGGAAAACTCACAAAGTAAGGTCTACCCCCCCAGCCCATTGTGTGTCAATTCGGGTAGCCAAATCTAAGTCATACCGGTTGGGGTTTACACCAGTCTTTTCGTATACTAGTTGCTTAAGTTCAATAAATGTGGTTCTTTCATTAACCTGCAAGCCGAATGAGGCATCTTTCGAGTAATACACGCCATCTACACCCTTAGTTAGCTTACCGCCCACGTATAGTGCAACCAGCATTTTTTCCTTCACAAACTACATTTAAAAAAAAAATTCATAAGAATTACAGTATAATAGATTCATTCTTTTTTTCAATTTAAAAGTTAATTATAATATTAATTAAAGACTAATTTATAGTATTTACATACTGCGGATATAATAATTATTAATTAAAAATTAAATAGAAAATAATTAAATAAAAAATAAAATACCTGTAGCAATCGCCTCTAAATCACCTAAAATCGCTTCAAAATCGCCAAAATCGTTCTCTCTTTCTTCTCTGTAGTTTAACAAATGAATACAGTGCGTGCTGGAGAGAGAAAGCATGTAAGACAGCTAGTGGACCGCCAGGGATACCAGCGGTTTGGTCTGCATAAAAAATTAGATTTCTAGAAAAAAAAAAAAAAAAAGCAGACCGCTAGGGATCCTGGCAATCCGCTATAGAAGTGGACCGCCAGCAACCCTAGCGGTTTGGTTATATTTGAAAAAACTCAGATTTTGTGATTATTTTGATAAAAAAAATATTTTTTTTGGGTTATTAATAAAAATGGCCATGCAAATCGCTAGTCGATGGTGCATGCCTAAATAAATAACAATAGATATATATATAGTAAATTAACTTTGATATTCGGTACTTTGATCTATAAATAAGAATTAAAATTTGAAACAAAAGTTTTTTAAAGAATCTTCCACAGAAATCATGCACTGGGATTCATTAAATTGATAAAAAATACAAAAAATAAAAGAGGATGAAGCGCATAAAGGCCCATGTGTCAAATTAAATGTTTCCCGTAGATATTATTAGTATACTACAAACAAGATATTTATTGTTCGTCCCAAATTAGCCCAAACCGCTTTTTCCTCGTCTCAATGCGCACTTATTGACAAAAATAACCTTAGTTCCTACCCTAATTAATAAAACCGTGTGTAAATCTCGTTTGCCTCACGGCATAGACGCATAGTCTATTTGGTACATAGTGTCAAATGAATTATTTGGATTTGATTCGGCAACGTTAAAAATTTGTAATTCAGAAATAATTCAAGTATAATTTGAGAATGATTCGAAATTATCTGGACCAGAAATCTCAATCCTACAAGAAAAAAAAATGGTAAAAATTCGGAAAAAATTCACGAATAATTCATAAATTGGGAATAAAATTCGTAAAATTCATGAATTATTCGGGTTTGATTTGGTCAAAGTTCAGTCAACCGAATAATTTGGCATTCGGTTTGACATTACAAAAAAAAAAAATTATCCGAGTTTAATTCGGATTTAATTTGCGAATCTTGTAACTGATTGGTAGCAGTCATATTTTGTCATTTGTTTAGTAGGAAGGATAAATAAGGGGAAACTTGATATAAAGCAGAGAAATCCTGGAGCCAATAATTTTTTCTTTGGCATTTGGAAATTGGATTTTTTATTTTTTTTTATTTTTGATATTAGCCAAAACTTTGGAGATATATGAAGGCGTGAACCTTTTCCTTTTAGTTAAATAAATGACAAGACTTAGAATATGACAGATAAAGAAAAAGAAGGGCGATTAAAAAAAAAAAAGTAGAATCAAATTCTACGATATCTTTTGCTTAATATAATAACACTGGATATAGTAAAGATATCATATTTAAATATTTAATAATAGTAGCCTTTGATGAATTGCTCAGATATGAGTTGTATTCCTATCGTGGGAGGAGTATATGGAACTAAGTAAATAATAAATGCAATATTTTTTATACTTTGTTTCAATTTCCAATAAAAGAATTTAAACATTTGATGTGCTTAAAAAAAATTTACAAGGAATCCAGCATTTCTTCCAATGGAGAAGCTATATTTTCAGTGATGACTAATTTATAATTTACTTAATTATTATAAACTTGCAGTGATAACTAATTTACTATATTTTGTTGTGACTAATTAAATATGCTTATGTTTATTTTTATGCTGATGTTCCTACCGATTGGTAACAAGAAAGCATGTAAATATGCTCAGCTTTACCATTTTTAATATGAGCAGAGACAGTTGGCAAGATAAGATTGAAAGGTGCAGTCAACTCGGAACCAAAGATTTGGCTACTAAACGGGTCGTTTTTCTGGTCTCAGCTGAGCAAAATTAAACAACTGTTTAACTGGAACACATCGTAGGAGATATGCAATGGGTTGTCAAAATATTTGCTTACATGGTGCTGCAAGGGAAGATTTTGACTAGAGATGTATTGAGGCGAAGGGGAATGAATTTAGCAATGCACTGTGAGATGTGCAGAGATTGCCCGATCGAATCTATTCTGCATCTTCTATATTTATGCCCCTATGCGGTTAGTGTGTGGTTTTAGATATCTCAACTACTAAACAGATCTGCCTACAGGCTTCCAAGTTGCCAAAAACACTACTAAACAGAGCCATAATGGTTCCTGTGATGACGGTACAGGGCATATGGGATGCATCACGGACCATGGTATGCGCAAACGAAACATGGAAATCACTAAGAAGTTATGGCTAGTTATGTTTTGCTGTGTCTCATGGACTATATGGCTCATGTTTTGCTAAATGGAATGGAGTTATGGTGTGAGTGTTAATTTTAGATAGTAACAGATGGTGCTTGCTATCTTAACTTTCTTATTTTTTGTTTGTATAATATAGATGTTTAATGCGCTAGCTTAGGCTATGTATGTAACAGACTTTAAATTTTGTTATCTATACATTTCTCTTGTCAGTCGCTGACAAGGTTTCAAAAAAAAAAAAACATGAGTTGGTAAACAGTTCAAATTTTAGTGGGCTTTAGTTTCTGGCACAAAGGGCTATTTAGGATTTTAGTTTTCCAAGAACCTTTTGGGCTATTTTATTTACTTGTGAAATCATTCTGTAGCAATGACAATAGTCGCTTTAGAGCTATTTGGCAAAAGTTCTTGGACTCCTATAGCTATTTAGCGTTGTACTTTGCGCTAAATTATTCAGTGTTTGTGGCATCAAATGAAATTAGAGAAATTTGATGGTATAGATTTAATTTCATTTCTGCTGTCTCAGCATCCAATTCCAAATCAGACCCAAAATATGCTCCAGGGAGCAGAGAAAATGCTCCAATCCAGTATCATTGCAGAACCTTGGTTAAAATTAGGATAATAATGCTTCATAAAAACTGAACTTGTAGATATCTAAAAAAAGCCGAAAGAATAACCAACCAACACAAGAAGAGAACAACAATTTCCTACAAAATTGCTCAAGCCTCAAAATTGCATCAAAACTGATCAAAATCACCTCCGTCCCTGTCCCTGTCCCTTCCCCTTCCCCTTACCTTTACCCTTATCCATACCCTTACCCCTACCCTTCCCCTTACCCTTACCCTTTCCCATGCCCATACCCTTTCCTTTTCCTTTTCCTTTCCCATCATGAAATTTATTGCCTTTGGTTTGCTTTTGATTAAACCGATCAATCCTGCTAGCCTTTTGCTGTCGCATCTTACGCACCTGTTCTGGGTGTTTAATTTCAGATGGTACGTTGGCATTTGGTACTGACCAGCGGCTCCTTCCTGATTTCACAAACCTATTGTTCCCTCTTTGATTCCCGCCTACAAAATATAACATTGCTTATCAATAACACAAGTAATGGACTATATCCACACCGGACTACAGAGAACAAAAGTTCCAGATTGGTATTTGTATAAATAGTATATCAAAAGAAAAACTGGATTTTTCTGATGCAGTACTGGTAATCTCCTCTTTTATATATTAACTTCATTTTTTGCTAGAATAATTATTATGTCATTATGCTGAAAGCTCAATTAAGCATTACGTTAGGCCTCAATAGCAAAATTAAAACCACAAGAAACCCCTTCACAAATAGCAAAATTATGCAAGTGCAAAACATTAACAGATAAACCCTAGTTTATGAATTCTGAAACAACAATCACCTTGTGTGCTGAAACCGCTACGAGGAATTGTGTCAGTATCATCTGCATCTTTTCCAGAAAGGGAGACCTTCCTGTGAGTGTTTTTCTTCCATTTTTCATAAATTCCTGTTTTCGTAGCTTTCACTTTCGCACCACCCTCTGTCTTGACCTAACCAAAGCAACAACAAGAAAATAATATTTCCTCTTTACTTAGCACAGCATGCCCCATGCTATCTATGATAAAGAAACGTTTGTCCACAACAAAGAAGGGCATATGTATTGTAGATTATCTACACCAGGAATAGTGCTAATATTAACCAGACTGGCACTATTTCACAAATTTAACACTAAAAGCCACTAATTCACCAATTTAACACATTAACCCAGTAAAGAAGTAACAAAACCTTGAATATTGGTGTCTAGCATACTTGGCTTGGCATTAAAGATTTTAAGTTCAAGCTAAATTGATCAAATCACAATGTCCCAACTAACTAAAAGCACAAAGGGTAAGGTTTAAGAGAGCATATACACCTTGCCAGAAGCTGTCACACGTTCCCCATTATTCAACTTGACATACTTCTTAGCTTTCTGTAGTAAATAAAAAAGACAAAAGAAAAGCATATTAATGAAATATACAATAAAAATATGGTGATAACCCCACTAATACAGATAGATGGGCACCTTATCCCAGTGATATTGTGCTCTTTGCTTTTGAATACCAGAACTGTCATCAGCAACCAAATCAAGAACAGCTGCATCGAATCTGCATTCAACACATGCCCAACACAATTAGTTAACCAAAGAAATAAAACAAATAACACCGGTGAGAAAGATAATTTACCTGTTGGACATGAAACCATCATTGCCCTTCATAGAGAGTCCTGCTTCACGAAGCTACAGGATGAACATATTTTTATGAAAATAAATGAACACAAGAAAATGCTTTTCTTCAAAAGAGAATAAAATTTAGAACGACACATATGAAAATTATACTTGATTTGGCGGCACGGAAGTGATATAGTATTCATCATCCTTGAAGCTCTTTGCCTTTCGTTTTGTACCACAAACCTCTGTAATTTAATAAAAGAACATTAAATGCAAAGAAAATATGTTTTGAGAAGCAAGGGGAGGTAAATAAAAAATTAAAAACACAAAAACAAAAGACTAACCCTTTTTCTCTGAAGTAACTGCTCCCATGACCGTTTCTTCCTACAATAGGTAATGACAGTCATTGGATACATTCTAATTTTAGAAGCAATTATTGCAGTTTGTCGAATAAGATGGCTGAACCATATATAAGATTACCTTTGTTACAACAAGTTCGGCAGATTTTTTTTCTTGCGCCAATTTGATTACCCCTTCGTGAATTGCTCTTTTCTTTTTCATCACCTCAAGCCATTTAGAACCCTAATAGTACAAAAAATATGATGAGAACAAAAAAAATGGAAAAATAAATAAAGTAGACTCAGCTTAGAAACTCATTACATGTGAATTTTTCACTTTAGCAGATACTCCTTCAGACTCCAAAATGGTTTGCTTCGGCCTGGGAAATGTTCAAAACCCAATTGATGAGTTAAAATAATAAACCTAATTTTTTTGCAAAAATAGCATAAAAATATGAATAATCAAGAGTTCAAGACGAACACAGACTGATACCACGTAGGTCACAGTAAAGCATTACAATAAAAAGTAGAATGGTATTACTTTATGTACCCAAAAAGGTTCTACAGTTACAACTGACAGTAGGCACCTGTCAAATTATGGTACTAGCTTATGTCATTGATCTCAATTTTAGCAAAAAATTTCTCAAACCAGGGTCAAACCTAACAGGAATCAGTATAAATGAGAACAAAAAAATTTCCTTGTACTAAGCCAAATTAACTGTACATACTTAAAGGACTTCAAACGCTCAGAAAAGGCAAGAGCAGACAACTCGTCAGACCCAATCAAATCCCTGAAAATAGGGTGCAGGCCCTCGCGCGGCAGACCTTTCGATCGTCGGATTGACTCACTTGACGGCATTGGTTTTGTTTTCATATACATTTTAAAAGCATTTGAGCAAGTCTTGCGCAAAGCTTCAAGCTCAACTGATCCACTTATTATCTCCTTAACCCGGTCCATAACTAAATCTAGCATTTGCTGGGGAATCCTTCCGTACATTGTTTCTCCATTTGAAACTGCTGCATCAATTTTTAAATGGGCCTTGTTGACATCTTTTAAGACCTCTTCTTCGGTCGGCGCAGGCTTGAGAGGCTTTGACAAGAATAGATGCAGGTCCAAGAGGTAGGGCAGGTCATCTGGCGTGACAAAAGAATAGGCTGTACCAGTGCGACCTGCACGAGCAACCCGTCCAACCCGGTGAACAAATATTTTAGGTCTCGGTGGGAAGTCCCAGTTTACCACATTGTCCAACAAAGGGATATCCAAGCCCCTTGCTGCAACATCTGTTACTATTAGAAGCATTGTTTTTCGTGCACGGAATCTCGAGATATGCATCTTTCTCGCATCTTGATCCATATCTCCATAACAAACCGAGGGCTCAATCCCCTCTTCCCTAAAAAGAATGTTTAAAAACTCAACATGATGCTTGGTTGAAACGAAAACAAGAGTTTGTTCACTTGATCCAATCCTCTCTCTAACGAGATACAACAAGGCCGCATGCTTCTCTTCCTGCCTTAATGTAAAGAACACTACTTTGAGGTCTGGGCTGATCTTGCTATCCACATCGAGCCTGATGAGTTGTGGGTCCCGCAACCCTGCCTTGGCAAACTCAGCTAAAGCACTAGGTAAGGTCGCACTGAACAGAAGAGTCTGACGATTTTCACCTAGTTGGGTTAAGATCTTGTGTAGCTGCTCAGCAAACCCCATGCTAAAGAGATAATCAGCCTCGTCAAATACAACATATTCCACAGTTCGTAGAGACATGTCATCTACTTCTGATAGGTGGTGCATCAGACGGCCAGGAGTTGCTATTATAATATCAGGGCTTTGTGTTAGTTCTTCAAATTGATTCTCCATGCTGTCTCCGCCAACCAGTAAGCTTGTTCTCAGATCTACCAAAGAAAATGAGGTCATTACTCGTGTGTAACTGATAGTTTGGTACAGAAAGTTTTTAACATAATTTCAATTTTGGCTTTTGCAACTATTCAGTTTGGTAATTACCTGTTTGTAAATACTAAAAGTTCAGAAAAGACTACAAGTTAATCCAAATCGACCAATTTTGCCACAAACCTCATTTGATGCTCCAACACTAAATGAACAGATAATACCATAGCAAACTTAACTGGTTTAGTATCATAAAGAGGGAGATCTTGTTACTAGCTAAAATTCGTGGGGATAACTGCAAGGTAAGAACTTCTATTTACACACTACAGAGCATAACTCTAGTGCTAGTTGTTGCCCATTTATGACACAAGGCATACCAGATCATTTTTTTAAACAAAAGTGACACTTGTGTTACCACCTGTTGTTGTTACCAGATGAACACCAGTATACTAGATCTACACACATTAGCAACTATACATTTAATTAATCAAGTAGAACTAGGGTGTTCTTAAGCTCAGGCCCTTTCTGAGCTTAACTCCAAAACACATCGGATTGACTTCAAGTGACGAATCCAAACCATTGAAGCCGATGTACTTTATGAGTGAGGCATTTACATGTCAAATTTATAAATTTTCAAACTAATTTAGTAATAAAGTCAAGCTGTAAAAAAATGATGAAAAATGTATGCATTAAAATTAACTTATAAACCTTATTTTTTTACTGTTTCACTTTATACTAGATTAAATTGAAAATTTATAAATTTGACATGTAAATGCATCACTTGTGAAGTAGATCGGTTTCAACGGTTTGGATTCGTTGTTTGAAGTCATTCCAATAGGTTTTGGAGCTAAGCCCGCCAAAGTGGTTGGTGAGCCTAAGAGCACCCTAGTTCTACTCAAATTAATCAGTACTATTGTACAAAAAGTTCTAGATGAAATCAGTGCAAATTTACATAATAAATCAACAGGTCAATGCAAAGACTTACACATAACAACTCTAATGTGCTACCTTGAGCCGAACTCAATAAACATTACTCCGACCAAAATCCCACCAATCAAAAGAAACAAAACATTGTTAAAACTAACCAGTGAATCTCCCAAGCTCCTTGGTAAATTTCAAAGTCTGAATCGCAAGGTCTCTAGTAGGTGAAAGAATCAGAGCGCGGACACCAGCTTGAGGCACATGCTTTCTCAGCTTCTGAAGCATTGGTATGAGAAAAGCCGCAGTCTTTCCAGACCCAGTTCGTGCCATGGCCACCACATCAGCACCAGAGAGTATCATTGGCATGGTCTTTCTCTGAATTGGAGTAGGAACGCGGTAACCCTTTCGCTTCACCCCACCGTAAACCTCCGAACAGAGCCCTAGAGACTCGAAACCACCTGATTTGGCCTTTTTCTTCTCCTTTTTGATGCGCATGAGATCGGCAGCGGAGCTGACCCCCATAGCCAATTGATTTTGCAACTCTTTTTCATCTTCTTCGACCTCCTTAGAATCCCTGGGTTTCATCTCAGGGTCTTCAGTTTGTATTTTCCTTGAAGCAGGGACACGGGATCTTTTAGGGTTTTTGGAGGGTTTTGCCATTGGAGAGAACTGATGAAGCAAGGGATTCGGGCTTCGGAGCTAAATTTTAGTGCCTCGCTTCCTCTGGGATGAACGGCCTGGAAGCGATGGCTGAGAGAGAGAGAGAGAAAGAGGAGAAAGATCGTTAATTGTTCAGACGGGTCGGGTTAGAGGCGGCTCAAACGGGAGAGAGAGAGAGCGTAACCTAGAGGCGCTCAAACGGGCTGGTCGAAGAGTGCGTATCCTCTGAGAAATGAGGTGCTCAAACGGGCTGCAGATAGGTAGAGCGGAGGGAGACGGGTAGAAGAGCAGGCCCGCATCAGTGATTTCTAGCAATTCCGTGGATACTGACAAGGGGAAGCGTATCCAGCTAATCCCTCTTGAGCTGTGCGGAGCTTTAATTTGATTTGTTTATTTTGAATCAGACAAATCAGATTAGATTTTGTAAATTTTAAAAATATATTTTTTTCTCAATTCGGATAAGATCTAATCTGATCCGTCCGATTTGAAACGAACAGACCAGATTAAAAACTCTGCAGAGATTGGTTCCGCAGAGAATATGCTTCCCTGATAAAGAGGAGGAGAGCTGTCAGAAAAGAGAAGCAAAAAAATTTCAGTCAAAACTCCAATCTAGGGGTGATTAATGAGCAAGTTAGGGTATGCTCATACTCACTCATTTAGTAAATGAGCAAGTTTAAGCGAGTTGATAAATGAGCGAGTTGAAAATAAGCGAGTTATGAGCGACTCACGAGTTATGAGTACTAAAATTTAATAAATTATCATAATTTATTTAAATAAAATATAATAAAAATCCAACAAAAATATAATCATATTACAAAAATCAACGGTATCATCAATACTTCAATAGTGATACTTTCACAGCTATCATCCTACAAACAACAATAGATTATAACAAAAATCAATAGTGTCATCCAACAAAGTGTAATATTTTCACAGTAGCATCAATAGACAATAGTCAACATATTACAAAAATAGAATAATCCAACACAAACTAACAACAACACTAATAAAAATCCAATAGCTATTGTGGCATAAATTATGAATATTACACGGGATTTAATGAGGCAAAGCTGATATGGCAGAAATTTACTTGGGATTGAATGTGGCAGAGATTAGATGTGACAAATCATAAATGAGCGAGTTGTTAATGAGCGGGTTTAAATGAGTTGATAAATGAACAAATTTAAGTAAGCATTTAATGAACGAGATATGAGCGGCTCACGAATTATGAGCAATCTTCTCACCTCTACCCCGATCTGATCAGTATTTACAAAGACAAGGGGCGGAACTTGAGAGGCATTTAATTAGGCCGATGGGATTTATTAGTAGTTTTTACGGTCTTCTAATATTTTAAATTTCAGTAGCAAAATGTAATCTAGACTTTATGTTCATTTAATACAAGCTCCTTACGGGTTTCCATCAAAAAATAAAAAATAAATAAACGGGCTGCAGATATTTGTAAGGATTAATTTGAACGTCAATCAAATTTGAGGCCTTGTTTGTAATATTAATTCGTTAATTATACGGTCCGTTCGTCCACGGGCCGTCCTGTTTATTTAGCAAGTCTTAGTTAGAACTTATAATCTATCGCATCTGATACGTTCTACCTCGCAGATCTAGGTCGTATATTCTCGAGACAAACCCCAGAAGTGAAAATGGACCTTTTATAGACACCGTGTGTAATTAAAATTGTGAACTCTTTTTTGACCGAGTTTTGGATCTTTTACAAGTTGGTCTCTTACTGTCGTATAGTAATAGTAGTGATCTTGTGATCTGACAATTTGCCTCACAGATTGTACGAAAACGGTTATTGTTATAAATAAAATAAGTTATAGATGGATGTTCATTTGCCGAACCTCTTCCACTCCCAGCACATTTCTCTGATGTCCCAAGCTCTTCTCGTAACCCTCTACTTTCTGGTGGTTTGGTTGATCAACCTACTGACACGATTAGGCCTCCACCTTCTGTTACTGCTGCGGTAGTCGTTTCTCCACCTTGTGACACTCCTACTGGTACTTCAATGCCGGTTACTGTTATTGTTCCAGCTGTGCCTCCCTCTTCCGCTGCACCTGTGCCTAAGCCTTCTGCTATACCTTGTAACACTTTCACTGGTACTTCACTGCCAGTTACTGTTATTGATCCAGCTGTGCCTAAACCTTCTGCTGCACCTGTGCCTAAACCTTCATCTATACTTGTTTCTACACCCCCCACTCCGTCTTCTGTTGATTTACTTGTGGCTGATGCTCCCAAGCCTGCTGCTATCCCTTTTGATGCTCCCCAGCCTTCTGATGGTTCCAAGCCACCAGCTCCTACTGCTTCTGATGAGCTACGTCATAGCTTTCGCCTTCGCATGAAAGAAGTTGCTAGCAAGGGTGGTGCTAAGGGTGGCAAATCAAGTGGCTCAACAGGTACCGTTATTATCTCTCAATTTCCCTATGTTAGTCTCACGGATAAAGAGATTATTCATTTATACAAAATTAGTGGATTCACATTAGGAGCTACTGAACAGGACCAAATGCAAACTGTTCAATGTTTAAAATCTTTGTCTAAGGTTCGATTTACTGATTCCTTGTCCTCTGTGTTGTCTACTAAAGTTTCTGACCCTTCTAAGACTTCTGATATTAGTGGCCTTATTCTTGATACCTTATCTGCTGAGCCCAGTTCCACTAATGATTAGTTTTTTTAATTGGAATGCAAGAGGTTTAGGTTCCCCTATAAAACGTAGATTCCTTCGTGATATCTTTTTTACTAGAAGAATCGACATAGTAGCCATTCAAGAGACTAAAAAAGACTATTTTCCTGTTAGAATGCTTAATGCTTTTAGTTCTACAATTTCTCGTTGGATTTTCAAAAGTTCCCAAGGTTTCTCAGGTGGGATACTGGTTGGTATCAATGAAACAAAATTTGAGCTTTTAAATTCTTGGACTATGGATTTTTCTATCTCTATTCATCTTAGAAACAAAAATGAGGATTTTGATTGGTTGCTTACTGTAGTTTATGGTCCCGTCATTTCTTCTCAAAGGTCACTTTTTTTGGCTGAACTTCGAGCTATTAGTTTGTTTGGAATTCAATCTTGGCTTATCTGTGGTGACTTTAATTTGATTAGAACTAGACAGGAAAAGCAGGGCCCTTCTTTTAATTATGTTTTAAGTAATCGGTTTAACACTCTTATTTCAGATTTGGAATTAATTGAACTACCTTTACATGATAGAAAATTTACTTGGGCTAGATCTGCTACTTCTAGCTCCAAAGCACTATTAGATAGATATTTTTGTTCAAATCAATGGCTTGCTCACTATTCTTCTTCTATAGTTCATTCTTTGCCTCGTTTGTTTTCTGATCATAATCCTCTAATTTTAACTACTGATTCAGTTTCAACTTTTCATAACAAGACTATTCGTTTTGAAAAATTTTGGCTTTCTCAGGAAGGTTTTGTTGAGTTAGTAACTTCCTGGTGGTTATCTTACAATTTAGAATCCGATTTAGGTAATTCTTGGAAGTATAAACTACAATTTTTTCGCCAAAAATTACGTGGCTGGAATGCCAACCTTATTGGGGAAAAACGAAGATTAAAATCATCCCTCATCGAACAAATAGCTTCCTTTGAACAACAACACGATTCCAATTCTTTATCTCCATCTGATTACTCTAATTGGCAGGATTGTCAATCTAACTTACATAGGCTTTATAAAGAAGACGAAATTTTTTGGCACCAACGTTCTAGATTGAAATGGTTCTTGGAAGGTGATTCAAATACAAAATTCTTTCATGTTACAGCTTCTAACAGGAAAAAGAAAAATGCAATTTTTTCATTAGATATCACCGGTATTACTGTTTATGATCCTGTAGTTCTCAAGCATCATATTACTTCATACTATAAGGATTTATTAGGTACTACTTCTTCTCGATTGCTTACCTTACAACCTGATTTGTGGCCTTTATCTGAACAATTAACTCCTGCTCAACAAAATTCTCTTGAATTTCCTTTTACTATTGATGAAATTAGAAAAGTGGTTTTTTCATGCAATCCTGGTAAAGCTCCAGGTCCTGATGGGCTTTCTTTCCTTTTCTATCAATCCTTTTGGGATCTGGTTCATCATGATCTTCTTAAGTTGTTTCAGGCTTTTTATGATAGGACTTTGGATATTTCTAAATTAAACTTAGCTTCCATATGCCTCATACCTAAAAGGGAAGATGCTTCTTCCATTCAACAATTTAGACCCATAAGTCTTATTAATTGTAGTTTTAAGATGATTACTAAATTATTAACTAATAGACTTTCTCTAGTGTTAGATCCTCTTGTAGATGATTCTCAGGCAGCTTTTATTAAAGGTAGGTTAATTGGGGATAATATTGTTTGTGCTCATGAGATACTACACCAAGTTAGATTATCTAAGCAAAAAGGTATTCTTCTTAAACTTGATTTTGAGAAAGCTTTCGATAAGGTTAATTGGGATTTTCTATTAGAAGTATTAGCTGCTAGAGGTTTTGGGGTACTATTTATTCACTGGATCAGGGATATTTTACATAGTGGTCGAACATGTGTATCTTTCAATGGTGTACTAGGTGATTATTTTCATTGTAAGCAAGGCCTCAGACAGGGAGACCCTCTCTCTCCTCTTCTTTTTGATTTAGTAGCAGATGCTCTTAATAAAATTCTTAGTAAGGCACAAACTGCTGGTTTAATATCTGGTTTAGGAACTGTCATTAAGATTTTGAACTTACATTTTGCGGATGACACATTGCTATTCTTGGAGGCCGACTCCCTCATGGTTGAACGTCTTAAGTTTCTTCTTTTAGGTTTCAAAAACTTATCTGGTTTAAAAATTAATTTTGATAAAAGTGAACTTATTCCCTTAAATATTTCTGACCAGGAATCAACTTTCTTAGCTAGGCAACTTAATTGTAAAATCAGTTCGTTACCTATTTCTTACTTGGGTGTTCCTCTTCATTGGAAGAAATTACGTTTAACGGATTGGTCCCCATTAGTTGATAAAATTGATAGGCGATTACAAACTTGGAAAGGCTCTCTATTGTCGTTAGGGGGCAGAGTCACCTTGTTAAATTCTGTTTTGTCATCCATGCCTTTGTATTGGCTCTCTATATATCGAATACCAGCTACTATTAGGAAAAAAATTGATATCATTAGAAAAAAATTTCTTTGGGCTTCAGGAACACCCGAGAGACGCAAATATCATCTTATTAATTGGTCCAATGTTCGTTTATCCAAAAAACATGGGGGCTTAGGTGTATTAGATCTCAATTTTATGAATATTGCTTTGTTAGCTAAATGGTGGTTTAGATTTAAGGATCCAACGGTAACAGGTAAATGGAAATCCATTCTAATTGCTAAATATGATTCTACTGGTTTTGCTTCTACTAGATTTTCTTCATTTTGGAGTAGTATTTTGGATCTTACTGAAATATTTAATTTGGGCATTAATAGGATTGTAGGTAATGGTAGTGATACTTCCTTTTGGTTAGAAAGATGGCATGGTGATTGCTCTTTCTATTGTGTATTCCCTAATCTCTTTCGAGCTGCATCTAATCCATCTATTACTGTCTCTGTCGTGTTCTCTAATTTTCCATTTAGTTTGCAATTTAATAGGCAATTAACGGGGATTATCCTTTTAGAATGGAATCAACTATTGGGGCTCTTCCCCTATCACTCTTTAAATCCAAATCAGCCAGATAGAGTTTACTGGAGATGGACTTCTACGGGTTCTTTTACTGTTAACTCTCTTTATAAATGGTTATCATGTAGGGGTATTCCTAATAATATTTTTAATAATCTCTGGAAAGCAAAGATTCCTCTTAAGATCAAAGTTTTTGTTTGGTTGCTTCGGCAGGATAAAATTCTTACTAAATGCAATTTACTAACTAGAGGTTGGCAAGGCAATGTAGATTGTGTATTTTGTGGTGCCCCGGAAACTGTCGATCATCTATTTGTTACTTGTCCTTTTATTTCTACTTTGTGGTCTTGGATTGGTAATCATAATAATTTTGTTTATAATTGCACACATGTATCTGATCTATGGAATTTTGAGTATTGGATACCATTAAAGGATGCATTGTTGGTTGAATTGATTAGGGCAGCTACTTTGTGGATTGTTTGGTTAACTAGAAATAAAATTTGTTTCCAAAATACCCAAGTACCATCTATTAGTTATGTGGCATCTTCTATTATTGCTATGACATCATATTGGTGTAAAGCGCGTTTTGATAATTCTTATTTCAAGTTATCACTAATCTTGCCTTTTGATGTCTCTTCTCTGCCTCAGCTAAGTACTATGATAGTTCTACCAGACCCGGACTCACAGGACAGATCCAATCCTTGATTGGATTCAGACGTGGACCCTTCTCTTGGTTTCGAAGGATCGTCCCTTCTGAGTGATATTAGTGATACTAGTGCTATTAGAGACATTTAGTGGATTTTTTGTGATTTTTGCTCTTATGTTACTTTTGTATCTTAGGGCCTTTTATGTTCTTATGTTTTGTGTTTTGTGGATGGTAGTTCCTAGTGGTTGAGGTTCCACTAGTTGGGTCTATATTCGGTGCTTTGCACTATTTTTGTATGAACTTTGTAGTTTCGCAATGAAACTGGTGGAATATTTCCACTTTTATCAAAAAAAAAAAGATGGATGTTCATTTGCAACTCTTCTATAATTATTTCAAAACTTCTCATAAAGATTTATGTTATTCTCTTCTCATTTATCAATACAATTAATTTCCCATGGCTTGTTATTTACATTTTCTACCTATAAATAGAGGATTGTAAGATTATATTTGTGACACAAGAAAAGAATAAGAATAAAAGATAGCCATCTTATACATTGTTAATATCTTGTTTGATTTCTTTATCTTTATTTTACAACACGTTATCAGCACAAATTGCTCGGAAGTTGCAAAGTAATCCTGTAAGTAATTTATGTGATTAATTTTTATATCTTTCATTAATTTAAATTTCATTTAAATTTTTGATTATATTTGTTTTAGTTTATAAGAATCATTCCTTCAAGTGAATGATGGAATAATAACTTGAAGTTATTATCAAAACTAAATGTTTATTTTGAACCTGAAGTTCTATTAGAATTTTTACTATAAAATTAATATAATAATCAGCAGTTATTATAGGCCACTGGATGAATAATAACCTGAATTATTCCCAATTAAAACTTAAAGTTGATTAGAAATTTTCATATAAAATTAATATAATAACCAGTAGTTATTATAGGTCATTGGATGAAAATATAACCCGAAGTTAATTCAACTTAAATTCTACAATTGCGCAGTCAAGCAATTTAATAACCGGAAGTTATTAAATAAAATATTTTATTATAACGTGAAGTTATATAATATTAACCTGAAGTTATTAATACATTTAAATTTATTTATTCATGCATTTACGTATTCTTTTATTTATATTTATTTATCTCCCTTTTCATAACCTGAAGTTATGATATTAATAACCTAATCTTATGGCATTAATAACCTGAAGTTATGATATTAATAATCTGAAATTATTGATATGTATCTATTTTGGTAAATCTCACAAAACTTGAATTTATCTCCCTTTTCATTTATCATAACTTGAAGTTATGTTATTAATTACTTAAAGTTGTATTTTGTTATAAATACATATTAATAGAAATGAGAAAGAGAAACATCTTGAAGATGTTTGTCACACATGTGGGATGGCAAATTATTGGTTGTACCTGTTGTATGCCACTTAAAAAAAAAAAAAAAAAGAGAGGGAAAAATGTGGAAACTAACTTTACTGAAAATGACCCCGGAAATTAATGCCATATGGATGCACATCTTGATGTATCAGATTTATTCCATAATGCGGATGAAAAAATAAACACTTTTACTAAGGGAGAAAAATAAAATGTACAATTTTATGTTTATGTTTACTAAAGGTTTAAATTTACATTTCAATTTTTTTATGCAAATAAAGTTAATGAATAAGTGGAAGTTATTGCATTCTTTTATTTTAAAGGAAAATGGCTGACGCAATGATAAGTAATGAAGATTCATGTCTGGTAGACAGTGGAACAACTAATACCATATTGAAAAGTAAGAAATACTTTTCACAATTGTATCTTGGTGAGACTAATATTCACACTATATCTGGCACAAGTAATTTAATAGAAGGCTCCGGAAGAGCTTATATTTTGTTACCTGAAGGAACAAAATTAATAATAGATGATGCATTATATTCAAGTAGATCCAGAAGAAATCTGCTAAGTTTTAAAGATATTCGAAAGAATGGTTATCATATTGAAACTATGAATGAGAGAAATTGCGAATATCTTCATATCACATCTATTAAGAATAACCATAAAATCATAATGGAAAAGATGCAAGCATTGTCCTCTGGACTATATGGAACTTATATAAGTACAATAGAATCAAATATGGTTACTAACCAGAAGTTAGTTGATCCAAAGTTATTTACATTGTGGCATGATAGATTGGGTCATCCAAGAAATATAATGATGAGGAGAATAATTGAAAGTGCAAATGGGCATCTCCTAAAGGACATGAAGATCCTATTATCAAAAGATATGACATGCGAAGCATGCTCTCTTGGAAAACTAATTAGTAGGCCATCTCCAAATAAAGTTGGACCTGAAGCTCCTTCATTTTTAGAAAGAATTCAAGGAGATATATGTGGACCTATTACACCTCCATGTGGACCGTTTAGATATTTTATGGTGTTAATTGATGCATCAACACGCTGGTCACATGTGAGTTTGTTAGCAACAAGAAATGTTGCATTTGCTAGACTATTAGCACAAATTATCCAATTGAGAGCTAATTTTCCGGATTATCAAATTAGAAGAATCCGGCTTGATAATGCAGGTGAGTTCACTTCTCAGACTTTTAATGATTATTGCATGTCTATTGGAATTACGGTAGAACATCCAGTGGCCCACGTTCATACACAAAACGGTCTAGCAGAATCCTTGATTAAAAGGTTGCAATTAATTGCTAGACCATTACTTATGAGGTCTAGTCTACCGTCTTCTGCATGGGGACATGCCATATTACATGCCGGTGCACTCATTAGATTAAGACCAACTGCTGATCAGAAGTATTCCCCGTTACAATTGGTCTCTGGAAGAGAACCAAATTTGTCTCATCTAAAGATATTTGGTTGTGCTGTATATGTTCCAATTTCTCCTCCACAACGCACAAAAATGGGACCTCAAAGAAGGCTGGGAATTTATATTGATTTTAACTCTCTTTCTATTATTAAATATTTAGAACCATTAACAGGAGATGTTTTTACAGCAAGATTTGCTGATTGTCATTTTAATGAATCAATATTCCCAAATTTAGGGGAAGAAAAACAAAAACTGGATAAACAAGTAACTTGGAATTCATCGTTATCTTATCTTGACCCCCGAAGTGGTCAATGTGAACTCGAAGTTCGAAAGATCATAAATTTGCAAAGAATTGCAAATGAATTGCCTGATGCATTCACCGATACGAATAGAGTTACTAAATCACATATTCCAGCTATAAATGCACCTGCTCGAATTGACATTACAAAAATATCTAATGAATCTAATGTGCGTAGAAAACGTGGAAGACCACTTGGTTCCAAGGATGTAAATCCACGTAAAAGAAAAGAGCAGAATAAAGCAGTTGGTTCAACCCTAGAAGAGGTTGATGATAAAACTCCTGAAGAAGTCAATAAAATCCCAGAAGAGATTAATGGTAAAACTCCTGAAGAAGTCGATAAAACCCTAGAAGAGGTTGATGAAATTCTAGAAGAAACTCAAGTACCAAATGATTATGAGATTTCTATAAATTATGTAATAAATAGTACTATATTAAATAGAAATAAAACACATGTTGATGAAATATTTGCATTCACTATAGCAAGCGATGTTATAAACGAAGAAGATAATGTGCCAAAAACTCTCGAAGAGTGTAGACAAAGAAATGATTGGCATAAATGGAAAGATGCCATACAAGCAGAATTAAGTTCATTAAACAAGCGGCAAGTATTTGGACCTGTAGTCCAAACACCCAAAGATGTTAACCCTGTAGGTTACAAATGGGTATTTGTCATAAAAAGAAATGAGAAAAATGAGATTGTGAGATATAAAGCAAGGCTGGTGGCACAAGGCTTTACACAAATACCAGGAGTTGATTATGAAGAAACGTATTCACCTGTAGTAGATGCGATAACTCTCAGATTTCTAATAAGTCTCACAGTTGCAGAAAATCTAAAAATGCGACTTATGGATGTTGTAACAACCTATTTATATGGTTCACTTGACATTGATATATACATGAAAGTCCCAGAAGGATTGAAAATGCCTGAAGCATATAAGTCAAAACCTAGAGAGATGTACTCTATAAAATTAAGAAGATCTTTATATGGACTAAAACAATCTGGTCGAATGTTGTATAATCGACTGAGTGAGTACCTTCTAAAAGAAGGATATAAGAATAATATAATTAGTCCATGTGTTTTTATTAAAAGATCAAATCTAGGTTTCACAATCATTGCAGTGTATGTTGATGATTTAAATATTATTGGATCTCCTGAAGAGATTGAGAATACTGCAAAATTAATGAAGATTGAATTTGAGATGAAAGACCTTGGTGCAACAAAATTTTGTCTCGGCCTGCAGATCGAACATCTAAAGAATGGAATATTTATCCATCAATTAAATTATATTGAAAAAATATTAAAGAGATTCAATATGGATAAAGCTCATCCTTTGAGCACACCAATGGTCGTACGATCGCTAAATGCAGAAAAAGATCCTTTTCGCCCACAAGAAAATAATGAAATAGTACTTGCAAATAATACGGGGCATTATTATATCTTGCAAATTATACGAGACCCGATATCTCATTTGCAGTAAATGTGTTAGCGAAATATAGTTCCAAACCAACCAGAAGGCATTGGAATGGAATTAAACATGTATTTCGGTATCTCTGCGGAACTAGAGATATGGGGTTATACTATCAAAAGGATACAAAATCCAATTTAATTGGATATGCAGATGCTAGATATTTGTCGGATCCACATAAAGCACGATCCCAATCAGGATACGTATTCACCTATTGTGGAGCTGCAATTTCATGGCGATCGACAAAACAAACTCTTACGGCAACATCATCAAATCATGCCGAGCTAATCGCTCTATACGAGGCGGGTCGAGAATGTGTTTGGTTACGGTCAATGATTCAAAACATTCAGGAAGAATGTGGACTTGAAAACATCAAGATAAATCCTACTCCGCTATATGAAGATAATGCAGCATGCATTGCACAAATCAAAGAAGGATATATCAAAGGAGACCGAACTAAACATATCGCGCCAAAGTTCTTTTTGACACATGACCTACAAAAGGAAGGCGTAATAGATGTTTGTCAAGTCCGATCAATCGACAATCTGGCAGACTTATTCACAAAATCTTTACCGACAAAGATTTTTGTACAACTCACAAAAAAGATAGGTCTACATCGATTGAAGGATATTCAATGATATCAAAATGAGGGGAAGCGTTATACTCACTGTACTCTTTTTCCCTTAACCAAGTTTTTATCCCAATGGGTTTTTCTTGGTAAGGTTTTTAATGAGGCAGTATGTGATCCTGAAGTATCATGTTAATATCGATCCTGAAGTATCATATTAACAGCGTATAATGAACAATGAACATCCAAGGGAAGTGTTATAAATAAAATAAGTTATGGATGGATGTTCATTTGCAACTCTTCTATAATTACTTCAAAACTCCTCATAAAGATTTATGTTATTCTCTTCTCATTTATCAATACAATTAATTTCCCATGGCTTGTTATTTACATTTTCTACCTATAAATAGAGGATTGTAAGATTATATTTGTGACACAAGAAAAGAATAAGAATAAAAGATAGCTATCTTATACATTGTTAATATCTTGTTTGATTTCTTTATCTTTATTTTACAACAGTTATTTAATTTTGATTTATGTGGGTGGTAACTAATTCTTTTTGGCTCGGTACTATATTACAGTATTGTTAAAAACATCCGTATTAGTTATTGGCAGCGATCAAACCGTGATGAATTTTTCTGACTAATTGACTGAATATCTCTAATTAATCGCTTGATGGTACCATGTTCATCCAACGATCACATATCATTATTTACAACACTGCTATATTATATAAAAAGTTATACAATTAGATTTATTCCGAGTTAGAAAAAAAAAAAAGCTGCGCTTCACTTTGAAATTTTTTTAGTTAGCACATGAGAAAATCAAAATTAATTAATTACCACTCTAATGGTCATATTTTAATTTATATCATCCACGCAGACTCAGTCAGTGTATCAAATGGAATTGGTGCGCACATTGAGAAGGCACACCAATTCGATGCGCTGACTGAATATGCACACCTATTTTTTTTTTTTGATTTGGCAGTTCACGTCGAAAGCCAATTCAATTCAGAGGAGGGTTCAAATGCCTATATTTTAAAAAACTTAAATAATTCAAACTTTAAAACTTAAACGTCAAAATAAAACCATTAGATATGATCTATGTTATTTTCTTTATGTATCCATAAAAAATTATCACATTTTGATTTTGCTTTTATATGAATCAATAAGTTGAAAAATCAACATCTATAAATTATTCACATTAGTATATATTTTACAAGCTTAAGATGACAACCAAAACAAAGTTAAAGTGCCATAATTTTTTACACATGCATAGATAAAATGATGTAGTTCATATTCAACGGTTTTATTTTGAATTTAAAATTTTAATTTTGAGTCATTAAAATTTTTAAAAATGAAGACACTATGAAGACACAAAAAATGAAGGCATTTGAACCGTTACATACCTAAACTAGGATTGGTCCTTGAACCTTAACTCACTTGTAAGTGGGGCCAGGAATCTTATTAACCAAGAAACTATGTTGCATCGTCAAGGTCAATAATTGGTCAGACTTTGTGTTTGATAGGATACTCCAATGAATTGCAAAACCCAAAAAATAAAGAGAAGATAGGTTCACATATGTAGTCGGCACACCGAATTGGTTCGCCAATTGAATATGTGTGGGCAGTAACAATTAAAATTTGATTAATGGAGTAATAATTATTTAATTCTAATTTATTAGAATGCTAACTAAAAAAATTTCAGCGCTTCGCTTGTAGGATTACTATTAGATTATTACTGAAGAGAAGATATTATTTTGGGCTTACTACGGGCTGGATCGAAGAGTTACTATTGGACTAAATTTTAAGAGGTCCACCAATAGACCAATACCATGCTCATTGCTTAAAAAGAGACATAACAAATAAAAAACCATTGCAAGTGCCTACCCCTGAAATTTTTTATTTTTTTATTTTGTTACTAACAAAGTACTGTAAACAAAATTAATATTATAAATTTTAAATCCTTTGACCACCGGTCTACTGATCTTTTCTACAAAAGTTGAAAATCTGGATTAAATCTGGATTGTTCCATTGATCTTTTCTACAAAAGTTGAAAATCTGAATTAAATCTGGATTGTTCCATTGATCTTTTCTACAAAAGTTGAAAATCTGAATTAAATCTGGATCGTTCCATTGATCTTTTCTACAAAAGTTGAAAAATCAAGGCATAATTAGCCTATAAAGCAAAATTCATTAATTAGAGATTGAATTAAGTAAATAAGTCAGGTCTGTCTCGAACTTAATTTATTTATTGAATTAAGTAATTTATACATATTTACTTGATTTCATTTATATAATTTTATATTATAAATTTATGTTAATTATTTAATCCCTTGTTGATAAATTATCGGAGAATATTCCAAAATTTATCAGTCTTAATCAATTTATATGAAAAAAAAATTCGAACAACAAAAAGTCTTTCAACTCAGTTTTAATAGATATTAAATTTTGAACATAACACTTCTTCTGAGAATAATATTTTAATTATTAGGCTAGATGCAATAAATGGTGCAATATTTCTTATTTATGCAAGCTCATAGTACTACACCTATCTTATCAAATCACCTGGACCATTTCTAATTTCTTGTTTGTGGTACCATCAATGGCCATAGTGCCGGTACCAACAGCACCGCATCCCCTCAACCAGGCCTTCACAATCATCACCCCTACTATAAATCCACCAAAGCAAGTTTGAAAGAGAATTACCATCATCAAACCCTTTTAAACCCCTAATCTTCTCCAATGCTGTAGTTTTATCATAAACCCCTTCCAAGGCATACACAAACCCTTTCCATCCTTCACCGACACCATCTCTCTCCAAAGCAGGCACTGTCCACTTTACCAAGTCCTTTGCAAACCCAGTATCCTCAAACAAAACCTCAGTTATGGGTAAGAGAGGAAGCAATTGGATCCCCAACCTGCACTCTTTCCACTCAGGAGGTGCAAACCACAACCCGCTATCTCTTTTGTTATTCCAGAGAACACCAACAACTCTATTCTCTCTAGCAAACTCTTCTTCATACAAGCCCTCGCCTTCCCGCACATGCCACCAAGTTTGGGCTGCACGTATCTCAAAGGCCGTGAGGGTAGATCCGACAGCAGCCAAATGTGTATCCCCATAACTCAAACCTAGAAGAGCGGCCGAGTAATATCCGTTGATTGCCTCACTGGAGCTCTCTTGATTGCGGCCATCAGCAAACTCTGTTAGCCCACCAGCCCATGAATGGAGCTTCCACATGTCAAAGCACCGGAAACGGGTATAGACCGCAGCTGATTTCTTTGACGCAGTCAAGAAATCGGCAACCATGGCATAAGCTTGTGGCATGTATTTTCTTCCCCATGATGGGTCTATTTTTACCAAAACCGCAATTGCATAGAGGAAATAACCCAAATGGTAATGATGATCATTATATACCCCAAACCCAAAGTCAGCACCTGTATCCGATACACTCATTTTTGTGACAAGACCACCCCATTTTTTATCATACAAGAACCCATTTCCATTGAAGGTGCCGTCTAACCATGGTGTAATTGAACTCTTTAAAAATTGCTGGATTGTCGGTATTACATCAGTACAACCTATCTCTTCGCCAATTAAGGCAAACCGGGCAGCTCTGGCTATAGCCTTACCATAGAAGTAAGAGGATGCAGTTGTAATTGGGTTTGATACGAGTGATTCTACATCTTTACGAAGAGCTGAGGCTATTTCGTTGTAGCCATCTTCACTGACACCTTTCATCGAATGCCATGTGGGCGATATTGGGTCGGCTTTTAAAACCCACGAGTCACCCACTACACCCACCAAATCACCATCTATACTTTTGTACTTGAAATCATCAAGTATAGTCACACTTGAATCATCAGAAAGCAATTTAAGATGCAATGGATGTGCAAGAAGTAATAATTCGCCCCATCCTTTTTTGGCCCAGTTGTACTCTATACAAAATGGTTGGTTCAGTGAAGCTTCACCCGAGACTGGATAACATGAGCTAAACCGGTCAAGAACCGTTTCATAACTCGGGTCGGGTAGAACTGCAATCCGCACAAACCCAGAAAAACCTTTTGCGGTCAGTAAAGAGAGATTGGATTTTTCAAGGTTCATCGGCGAAGAAGAGTATATAAGAAATGTCTGACCACTATTCATGGTTATTTTATACTTTGTGCATGAGTCGTTGGGTGTGACAGAGAGAATCGCATGGACAGTGGAGATCGACAGATCGGTGGGCCCAGAAAGCGTGGTAAATGTGACATATGGGCTACCTCTGACAAGGTAGAATCTAAGAGAAGGCGGTAGATCAAGAGTGATGCTCAGATCATGGTATGCAGAGATCTGATGAGTTTGGGATGGATCTGAGGTGGAAGAGATGGTGAGATCAGCTGTGAAGGTTTGATAGATGAAAGCTGGGGTGTGATAGCGAGATGGAGAGCAGAGAGATAAGGAGGAGAGAGAGGATTTGATGAGGTAAGGGTGGATATACTCTGCTTGTGTGCCATTGTTGAGGCAAAAGTTCTGGAAGAAAGAATTGGTAGGGAGAGGGGAAGAGAGAAGGTCAGGGGAGAAGAAACGGGAGGGGTCTGGTAAAACTGTGGATTGAGCTCGTGGGAAGGAAAATGGAGAGGTGCGGTGGTGCTTTGAGGTCATTGTTGAATTCGTTGGTGGGAGAGATAAAGGGATTTGAAGAGGTTCAGAGGGAAGGGATGATAAAGGAATTTGAAGAGGTTCTTCTCTCCTCCTTTTAATAGTTTTGGACAGGATTTTGCTCAGTCCTTTCCCTAATTTTGTCAATAATTTTTGTTTGCATGATCTATTTGTCTCCATTTCCAAGAGGTTAGGTGATCCAGTCGGCCCCGAGTTGAAAATACTAATTATTAACAGTCAACGAGGTTTTGGATGATTAGAATATATGATGCATGACATGAACTAACCAATGTAAGGAGAGCACGACGCATTAAATGTATTAAGTTTCACTGGATATTTCCTTTCCTTAGCTGCTAAGATTTGTTGTGAGTTCTGGTATAGAGTTGCTTCTTGGCACAATCCGGGAGGTCCATCCCGTGTGTTGCTTAATGAAAAAACGAAAAAAGAAGCTTACCAAATAGCGTGTGAATATAAGATGAAGAAATTCTGATTATAGTAGGATGATCCAGAATTGGGGTTCTAGAATGAACGGGTTTAGAAGGAAAGGCAAGGAATGAGAATGATCTACGAAACAAGATTTGTATTTTGCCTGTTTTGGAAGCAAAGACAAGTTTGTTATGCTTCTTTCTTTTCTTGTTAATGACTCTAAGCAAGTTTATTGTGCTTTCCTTTGCATGGGGAGGATAATATGTACATTTGTTTCAAGTTTTTGAAGAGGAAACTTTATTTTTCTTGGAAGTGGTGCAATTCTTTCAAGTTATTCTTTTGAAATATTGCTTTGGAAATGAATCCAGCAACCTACATTGTTTAACAATCATAAACAAATTATATCCCCGATCGACATATTTGGTTTTAGCTAACTTCACTGTCATGCTTTTAAACTCCAAAAATAATATACACCCCTAGACATGAAGCCGCAAAAACAATAAAGAATCATCACATCATCAAATTATTATCGGAGATCACAATTCAAATTAATTAAAAATACATAATCATATAAATTCTCTAATAACATGTCTTTTAATTTTTTGATAATTATTATTTTCATTAATATTTTTTTTCTTATTATATGTCTCAATTGCAACGCATAGGCACGATACTAGTATATACTTTATACTTATGTGTCATATTATGTGTCATATGCAGCCAAACAAGAAAAGATAAACATATTTGGTTGACCTAACACTAACTTCAACATCATAATTTTAAACTCAAAATGAACATTGAGCAGGTTACCATCGTGTCATCCTGAAACGAATTGATACAAGGGATTGCACTTGGTCAACATAGAGCTGATTATTTTTTGCTCGTAGTAGTTGGTGCGTCTAGAATGGATAAACCCAAATTTCGTCATTGAGATGAGATGTTTTTTTTTTTCTCTCGTATCAATAAAGACGAACAACACCACATCCCGATTAACACATCATTGGATAAATGCCTACGGGCTTGTTTGGGGACAAAAAAAAGTGACTTCTTGTAGCACAGGAAAGGACTGTCCGTTTGTAATTTGACTTTGTCAGGTACCTGTGAGGATACAAAAAAGAAATGAAGCCAACAACATCCGAACAAAAGATAATACCCATCTGCAAAAAAAAAAACCAGAAAGAAGAAAACAACCAGATGACTAATGACTAGCAGCAGAATAGCTGGTCTTGCTTGTTATAGCTTTATATTTTAAAATTCTGACCACATTATTCAACAAAATAATTTATATCCTTAGGCAAATTATACAGAAATGGTATGAATTAATATGTCTAACATTCTAGGGTACCACCCAGGGCAAAATAAAAAAAAATATAACTGATAGGCCCAAGTGAAGGTTTTTCTTCACCAAGAGCTTCTGAAAATTGAAAAGGCTACATTAGATTAACAGGTGATAAGTCACAAGTATCATCAGTCACAAAAAAATACAACAAAAAGAGACTAATAGTACCAAGAGACTAATCTGATTCTACAGACAAATTACCCCAAAACAATTAATGACGAGGATAAGTAAAACCTAACAAGAATTCAGCCATTCAGGATCTGGATTTCATGGGGAGGCCAGTCTCAACTTTCATAATCTCAAAGATGAGCATACGCCACATCTTGAGAACAAACATCTCCGCCTCCTCATCGAGTATGGCCTGCAGAAGCTCCAGCATTTTAGATGCCTGGACATGGTCCTTGGTGCATGACACTATATAGTCCACCAGCGTCTCCTCTTCCTCTCCAAGGAATTCTGTTATCTTCTTTGATACCCATGGCCTCATTCTCTCGTGAATCTCGTGCTGTACAAGAATCAAGAGAGCATAATATATTAATAGCTATATGCCTCTACTATATTTGATCTGACTATTTTATCTAAAATCTTAGAATCAAGTTTAACAAGCAAGGCCTCCAAAATGTCCTTTATTGCATTTATCATCTTTTTAATAACCTAAATTGACCCAAAGCATTTACGATACACAGGATATTGTATAAAGGGTGGGGCAGAACAAAGAAACTGAGGGGGTATATACTTGGTAAAGAGTTCAGAATAGGGTTAAGATACAGAAAACTTGTTAATTGTGTAAGGTTGTTTCAATAGAAGTTAAAAACCACCTCTGTGCATAATGATTAGGATTAGAATAGGGGTATTGAACTATTGATGAGGAGTTTTTCTTGTGTTTGTCTCTGTAGTTGTAATTTATAATATACATGATATATGCTGTATTGTGTAAGGTTGTTTCAATAGAAGCTGAAACAACCTCACTGTGTGAGTGTGCATTAATCAATTGGCTCCAACCAATTACCATTTTTTTTTTTGCCTACCAAGAGCTAAAAAGATGAATATTTCACACTTTGATAATGTGATCACAAAAAAAAAATTACTTGCCTTGTCATAAACAGTCCAATTTACTTCAAATGCAAACAGCTCCTCCTTGGTTCTAGGGATCATATCAATCAGCTGCTTTGCATCCAACACCTTCTTAGTATCTGACTTTGGTTGCTTCTCCTCCCGCTCTCTATGGTTTGACCTATCCCCAGACCTCAACTTCTCTTCCTTTGGGTTGGCACCAGATATGCGCTTGGCAAATTCAGCGGCTGCCATAATATTGTTAGGTGCTTCAATAGAGTCATCTTGGACAGCTTGTAACTCTTCAGTGGAGTAGTCAATTGGTACAAGAGGTCGCATTTTCTTCTCCACCACATCTTCATCCTCCTCTGCATGGAAGACTGAGGGGACAGATGCTCTCCTTCCCGATCCGAACAGACCGAAGCCTAGCTTCTTAGATGGAGGAATATTATTCTGCTTGCCATTAGATTCCATGTTTTGCTCATTGCTCATGTCAGTGTCATGGTTATTCAAGTGGAGTTCATCTACAGGTTTGGAATATATGTAAATATATCATATGCAAGAATAAAGAGTTAAAATACATCGCATTTATTCCTTTAACCAAGTCATTGAACCCGCCGTACTGCAGCTGCTTCCAGGCAACAAATAGGAATCCTAATTAATGCAAATCTCAACTGGATGCAACCAATATAGGGGTCAACTAGATTAAAAAATAAAAAGGAAATCATACTTATTATCTCCATTTATATATAAAATACCACCCCAGCAGTATTACCAAAAAAAAGGACTAACCTGCATCAGCACCATTATCGACATCTCCATTATCCTTATCTGCATCAACCTCCATACGGTCAATGCTTGGTCTCTGTTGCTTCATGGCAGCAATTTCACTCACCATGTCCTGCATGAACATGTCCATCGCCCGTTCAGATTTAGCTTTTTCTTCCTCTCTCCGCTTCTCCTCCTCAATTTCCCGCCTCCTAGCTTCATCAGCAAGCTCCTCCTCTTCCTTCAACCTATCTAGTAAGTCCTCTTCCTTCTCCCTCTGCCTCTTTCTCTTCCTGTCCTCAACCACGCCACCTCTACGTCTTCTCTTCCTAGAGTCAATTTCATCATCAGTTTCTTCTTCTTGTCTTAAAACTTCCCTTTTCCGCTCCTTCTCTTTCTCCTTCTCTTTATCCCTAGTTTGGAGGCGATGATGCTCTCTGTCTCTTTCCCGATTCTCCCAGTCCCTCAGGCGATCCTTCAAAAGCCTATCTGATTGCCGCATCCTCTCCTCCCTTTCTCTCTCCCTCTTGATGCGGTCCCGTTCTTTTTCTCTCTCATAACGGTCAGCTTCTCTGTCTCTCTCCCGCTTGAGGTCCCCTCTGTCCTTTTCCCTATCACGCTCCCGACTTCTCTCTCGCCTGCTCCTGCTGCCCTTGTCTGGAGAGCTGGCCTCTGGCTTGTCTGTCTCATTTGCTGTCTTGTTTTCACTTGCAGTCTCTTCATTGGTTTTATCTCCAGCACTATCTGAAAAATTAACATATATTCACTGATTTAATATGACAACATTTTATAGAGGTGCATATAAAATTTGTATTATGTGACTCCAAAGCTTTTGTGCATGGGTACATTGGGTACAAATATGAACACCATATCTGATATGAAAAAGGTGCAGTTATAGGACAGCTCTTTTACAACCTTTAACACTACATGCCATATATACATATTACATAAATACTACATGCCATATATACACATTATGTAAACACTACATACCATATATACATATTACATAAATACTACACGCCATATATACACATTATGTAAACACTACATGCCAAACATATGCATTACATTAACACTACAGTACAATTGTTACGAAAAAGAAAGAATAAGGAAATGCTGACCACTTTTCGCAGCATCTGCATCATCCCTTTCCCTTGATTTGGAAGGAATTTCAGGTTGTGACTTGGCAGATAAATTCGCAGGTGGCTCAGCAGGACGGGGAGGAGGCGGGGGCAAGGTTTTTGCCCGTTCCTCCACCATTTCAGTTATCTTCTCTAGTGCTTCCTTGTCTGCAGCACGATCATCATCATTAACAATTCCAAACTTCTGAGTCTCATCTTGAGTTTCCTCTTTATTATCGGGAGACTCAGACTCCTTTTTAGGTTCCTCTGTGATTGGTTTGGATGTGTCATTTTCTGTTGGATGTTGAACTATGCCTTCAGCTGCTAAATCACCCAGTAAAGCTTCAGTTTCCTTCAACTTCTCCCTCTCTGTCTTCCTCTCCACATATTTCTCAAGATAATCTCTGGTTGCTTGGTTGATGTTTAGCTATTTTTCCAGTGATAAAATAAGATACTTATTAATGAGAAAGACTAAAGAAGTTCTTGCAGAAATACACAAAGTTTGTTTGAAGAAGACATACCACTAGTTCTTGGCCATCAAGATTCAGCTTTGTGAGCAAGCGGAGAGCACGAAGGATCCCTTCGGCAGCTTCGAATTCGCAAAAAGCAAAACTTTTTGGGGTGTTATTACTTGGGTCTTGCGCTCTTTTCCAGCTCTTTACTGGCCCACAAAGCTACAATTTTAATTTATTCAGCACAAAATTAGTCATATAAAAATCACTAGCTACCAAGTAGAGAGGGTAAATTGTACTTACTCTAAGAAGTGAAAGAAGAAAATCATTGTCAACAGTCGAGGCAATCTTGCCAACATAAACAGTTGTTTGTGGCTTCTCCACTAGGGGAACAGGAGCAATTGGTCTAAGTGCAGGAGTCACTATTGGAGGAGCAGGTCCTGGCCGCATCCCAGGCATAGGTGGCCTAGCAACTAGAGGAATTGGGCGTGGAGCAAAACCTGGTCTCATCATACCTGGAAATTGGATAGGAAACCTCGGCATTCCTGCATCAAAAGAGAAAACAGCTATGCAAATTCATCAAAAGATGTCCAGAATGACACAAATAAAAAAGTTTGCAATAGTCAAATTTGATTGTTAATTGTAAATGAAATCATCAAAGTAAATACTCAAGTAACAATTGAAAAATAATTTGATGTGTTAATTGTAAATGAAATCATTGAAGTAAATATTAAAGCAACAATAAATGTTACCACCCTGCACAAAATGATAGTCGAGTTAAAAAATTGAATCTGCATGCATAAAAACGGAGCTGAAACTGTCTTGCTTAATTGAACATAGTGTATTAAGGTAATCCAAATTTTATGTGTTTAGTAAATGAAATCATTAATGTAAATATGAAAGTATCAGCAAATGTTACCAAACTGCACAAAAATGCTAGATATGCACCAAATGGTATAATTATCTCCTGTCGAATAAAAACAAATTGAACCAGCATGCATAAAAAAAGGAGCTGAAGCTGTCATGCTTAATCAAACAGAGTGTTTTAAGGTGATCTTACCTTATGGCATTCTCGAAAATAAACCTTCCAACAAGCCAGGATTGGTCAGCGTTGTAAACTTGTTTACAGAGCTCACAAGAAATATACCAACTCTATGTGGTAATACATAATAGAAAACTTTTTTTGAGGTTGAATGAATAAAGAGACTATAGTACCTTACAACAGCGCTAATTCACGTGGACTAGCATTTTGCACTGTGACGAGTATCATTTGTTGTCTATTTTCCATCTAAGAAACTACTAACTTTACATATAAGAAAGATAACTTCCAACAGTAACTTCATAGGAATTTTATGAAAACGTGGACAATTAAATCATACCAAAATAGAATGGAAGTGATCTTTTAACAACCGCAAGAGGAAGCAAGCTGACGCTTCACACCATATGAACCGTAAGAAGATGGCTGTACCATAAAATACCCTGTCATCCACCCTTTATCTAAATTTTACATGGTTTTCTTTCTGCCCGCACATATTTAATCCAATACCATCCTACTACTCATTCCCCCAATAAAACAGGCACTTCAAATTGAACTTACTAAATGTTTCTCGTTATCTAATGAATTCCTATAGAAGACCTAACGATTACTGTATTAAACAAATAAAATATTGAATTGTCATAGCAATTGGGAGAATAATCTAAAATGATATTTCCACTTAGCACTAAGTACAGCGCAGAACAAAAATCACATGCAAAGAGAAATTTAAGAGAACCCACCCTGTGGAGGAACTCCAGGAGTCTGGATGTGCGCATTTTGTACTTGTCCATATTGTAACTGCATTTGTAACGGAGGCTGCCCTGGTAAAGCTTGATACATGCCAACTGGCCGAACGGCCGGGTTCAGCATAGAAGTTACAGCGTTACCAACACCAGGAGGTTGAACCACTGTAGCTTGACCCATCGAAAAATTAGGGTTAGGGCTTGGAACGGCGGAAAACTGTGGGGCCCCTAGAGGTCGGAAGGAGGGAGCGAAAGGCGAGACTCCTGGAGGTAGCGGCGTCAAGGGAGGAGCCGAAATATTAGGGTTTTGGTTTTGGTCAGGGTTATAGTTTGCGGTCGAACTAGGGTTTTGATCTGGGATTGTGTTAGAATTTTGGGTGATAGACGGGGTTTCTGGGAGGCTTGAAGAATGGCTGTCGGCTCCGGCCATGCCGGGTTTGGGGTCGATGGGATCGGGCGCAGGAGAAGCGCCGACCGACGCCATTAGAAGAACTGTAGAAAGGGATGATGCAGGATGCGTGCAATTGCGCAAAACAAAACAAAACAAAACGAGGGAGACGGAGATACAGGTATTTATTGGGTTCGGGTGATTTTGATTTCGTTAAAAGTTGTGGGTTTTATTAGCCTGGTGCCGCCAGTCGGAACGCCACGTACCGGAGACGACCGGACTCGGGTTTTATTAGCCTGATGCTCTGAGTACGTATCCTCTGAGATATCTCTTATTTTGCGTGACCGACGTGTCCGGTGCCTATTCGGGGATAGCGCAGGGCCCTATCATTATAGCTTTGACATTCGTGCATAACGAATTTAAACGGTTGAGATTTTCCATAAAGTCACGCAAGATGTGAGGTATCTCAGAGTATGCGAATTCTGATGCCCTGGTGTGGTCTGGGAATCCGTATGCAGGTACCTGACTTGAGCAAATTACAAACGGACGTTCCGGATTAATCTCCAGCAGGTCTAATTCAATTTGGTACTTTATCCGTTTTGAATTCTTACGAACCAAGCTAAGAACTGATCTGGACCGTCTGTTTGTAATTTGTTTTAGTCGGGTACTTGTTCTGGACTCATCCGAATTTGTGGTCTGGTGTGGTCCGAGAACATTTTTTTTTCAATAAAAGAAAGCTACTACATGCAGATTTTCATTTCTTTTCAAAAATTTAAATATTATAATTACATACTACATAAAAATAAAATAAGTTTCCACATAAAATAATTTGAGTAGAATCGGAGTGTTTTTAAGTTCATCTTCTCCGTGTGAACTTAATTCTAAAACAAATAACATATCTTAACTGTTGAAATCTATATATTTTATGAGTGATAGGTCTACTAGTGGAAATTTTAAATTTTGAATTAATTTTGTATTTTTAGGTATATTCAAGTAGTTAAAATGAGAAGGTTTATAATTAGTTTTAATATATTCGTATTTTGAATGTTTTTTTTTATCACTCAACTCCTATGTTACTCGGATACTTCAAACTGAATCCCATACCCGTATCGAGTGTGTATCGGATATGAATATGGTATGACACGGGTCCGATAGACCGACACGTATTGGATACATCGCTCGTAAAGTTTATACAAAATTATACTAACAAAACTAATTCGAAAAGTAATATATTTATGTGAATCAGCTCTATACAAAATTAATTATTGTTAAAGAGTTTGAACCTGCGGTAAAATATGAAATATAAACAACAACTCAATTTACATTAAAACCCATAAATAATACAAATTACACTAACGGATATAAATAATCCTTTAAATATTGCTACTAATTACAATCCATTGAGAGAAAAAAAAATTATCATAATGAAATTCAAAATTCAGAGAACCAAATTGAGCAACTAAACTATCAAATTACTAAAATTCAAAAATCATAGATTAACACAAGTATGTTCAGATTTTAAACATTAATTTCAATACTAAATATAGAATTATCAGTTCCAACTGAAGCACCTTTCTCCTTTGCCTAATTACAACTCCAGTCCTAAAATTCAAAACCTGTTTTTGTACTTCAACTTTAAACAAATCACGCAACACTAGTGAAGTATTAATAGTAGTGCGATACAAGCTAAAAAATCTCAACAAGTGAACACCCGAAATACAATCAAAATAAAGTAAAGTATATATCTTCTGTCTGTTTCAGACTTCTAGTGGCGTATAGTATGTATTTATTGAGTAGACTATGGTGTTCTTAAGTTCATTAAGTTCTTTGGTGAACTCAAAATTAGAAGGTTAATAAATTAATTTTAATGTATTTATTTTTTGAATGTTTTTTTATCACTTAATTTTATACTAAATTAATTCGAATGTTTAAAATTTTCACATGTAGACGCATCACTCATAAGATATGCAGATTTCAACGATTCGAATTCGTTATATGAAGCTGATTTTCACCAAGTTTCTCAATGAACTTAAGAACACCCTAGTTCTACTCTGTATTTATCATCTATAACTACAATTAACATATCTTCTTGTGAGCAGTGATTTTTTTTTTCATTTGACCCCTGGTTTTTATGGTATTCCATTCAGCCAAGGCCTTTTCATTTAACTACAATCACCTGCTGGTTATAAAATAGGGAGCATCTAGCTATCCCCCTATAACAATCCCCCATTTCATCCCCTAGACATTAACTACTAACTACTTAGGGGAGACCACTTACTATTTTGGGACCATATAATATTTGAAAGATTTTATAACTGGCGCACTCAAGTATTCATCTATAATGCATCAAGTATTAATCTGTAACACATAAAGTATTCACATCTAATATATCAAGTATTTTAAAAAAAAAACTGGACACGTTTTTAGAGGTGGGATTTTTTCTTTTTCGTTCAATATAATCAATATTTCTGACAATCGATGAGGAATTTTGCAAATCTAAAACCACGAATGTTTTTGACATAATTTTATCTTTAAAATGAGATCCATGATGATATACTTTTGAGTTGTCCGTTGTACAAGCATTCATCCTTATCGAGAAAGTATTCATGCTCGTCGTGCAAGTGCAAATATAAAAACTGAACACATCACTCATCCATCTTTTACACGTTTTTAGAGGTGATTTTTTTTTCTCCGTTCAATCTAACCAATATTTCTAACGATCTATGAGAAATTTTGCAAATCTAAAACCACGAACGCTTTCTACACAATTTTATCTTTCAAATGAGATCCATGATGACATAATTTCGAGTTGTCCGTTGCACAAGTATTCATCTCTTATCGAGAAAGTATTAATCTTTGTCGTGTAAGTGCAAATATAAAAACTGGAACATCACTCATCCATCTTTTACATGTTTTTAGATGTGAGTTTTTTTTTTCTTCGTTCAATCTAACTAATATTTCTGACGATCTATGAAGAATTTTGCAAATCTAAAACCATGAATATTTTCTACATATTTTTATCTTACAAATGAGATCCATGATGACATACTTTCGAGTTGTCTGTTGCACAAGTATTAATATCTTGTCACGCAAGTATTCATTTATACACATTAAAATATTCATCTCTAAGACATCAAGTATTCATTCATATATCTCTCTCTTTTTTCAAAATTTATTTATATGTTATTTATTTAATACGCAGTGGCCTAATTCACCATTAATAAAGCTTTGTTCTTTACAAAACTCGCTACTTCATAAGGAATGAGAACATAAATATGAAAGGGATTAATTGCATATACATATACAAAATTATTTTGATACGATCGACAGTGATGGATCTGACCCAGTAGAGACGTGCTCTAGTATTCATTCCTACACATTGAAGTATTCATTCATACACGATAAAGTATTCATTCCTGACAGAGGCGTGCTTAATTGGGATGGAGTGACGGATGATCTCCGGCAGAACGTTCGTTGGAGCGGGAGCAGCAGACATAGAGGGAAAAAAACAGAGATGAAAGTGCAAGAGGAAGGGAATTTATTGTATTTACCATTTCGAGGTGGGAGAGGGAGGTAGAGGTGGAGGTGAGGTGAGGTGTGGTAGGCGAAGGTGAAAGAGGGAGGTGGAAGGCGGAGGTGGAAGAGGGAGGTGGGAGAAGGAGGTGAGAGAAGAAGATGGAGGTGAAAGTGGAAAAATGGAGGTGGAAGAGAAAAGGAGAAAGATGAAAGAAATAAATGTTGTTAAAAATAGTAGTTATAGTTATAGTTAAAATAGAAAGTTAGTTGGGGATGAAATGGGGGATGAATAGGTGGGAGAAATTATAATTACCCTATAAAATATTACCAAAAAGAATACAAACAGTTCAGAAACACACAATAATGAATGGGAATATCAGCACCATATTCATAGTTGAGGTTAACTCCAGTACTGGTACAGTAATACTGTACCAGTGTAAGTAACTGTGCTTGCTCTAATCTTCTACAAGCGATCAACTAATGTTTAAAATAAATAACAACCATATGAGCATAATAAAAACCCATATAATACTAACACATCATATTAAAGAATTCTGACAACACAATGAGCTAATTAAAGAATTCTGGATGAAGTTATTCTTGAAAACATAAAACTGTTTCAGAAACATAAAGTTAAGCTAACTACACAATCGGAAAAACAACTGATTAATATAATTTTAGTAGAAATATAAAATGTTAATGCACAATTTACATTAGAGGTATAGATATGTTTAAACATATATGTTTAATTTACAAATAATACTGAAAATGGGTGCCTATTTTGACAGGGAAGTTTTCAATTCACACAAAACACAAGGTGTACATCAGTAAATAACAGTATGCGGTCATTGAATAGATAGAGCACCGTTAGAGGTTTAATTTTACCCGACCCGGGCAGCCCTTACCTTGCCTGCCCGTGCCCGTTGCCCGAGGTACCCGTACCCGTGCCTGGATATAGACGGGTAAACGAGTATGGCGGGTACGGGTAATAAAACGGGCCGGATGCCGGTTTTGGGGCAAAAACCCGAGTATACATGGACCGCCTTGAACCCGTGCCCGCCCGGACCGGACCGGGAACCCAGTTTATCCGTACCCGTGCCCGTATACCTGTGTACCCTACCCGTATACCCTACCCTTATACCCGACCATTTTGAATTTTGAAATTCAAATTCCCATCGGTTCAAGTCCAATCCAGACAGTTTAAGATATTTTTTATTTATATTTTATTTAACCTATTGAAAATAAATGAATGTTTCCAAAATATATTATTCATTTAAAATGAACGTTTAGAAAATATATTAACAATTAAAATGTAAACTAAAATTTTCGAGATATAAATAAATTATGAAACTATATAATTAGAATGAGAATTTGAAAATAAAATAAAATGACTCGTGTAAAGAAATAAATAAATACATTTGTACTTAGCCGAATAAATATACAAATTTACGCACAAATAATTTATATATATAAGTTACAAATTTTATTTATTTAGAAATTATAAAGATGTGACTTGCTAATTTTATGTATATATATTTACACTATTTGATATTGAATTATTATGTCTATTCAGATTTTAAAAGTCGAATTATAAACACGTAATAATATTCGTATGACACCGTAAAAAAAACACAAAAAAAAAACAAAAAAAAAACCAGACCAGACCGCCCTGCCCTCCGCAGGTACTGCGGGCAAGGGTATAGGACGGGCAGGGCACGTTTTTGGGAAAAAAATCTGAGGATGCCCGGTCCGTGGTACCCGTCTACCTGAGATACCTGTGCCTGAGATTTGCCCGTGTCCGTGCCCGGGTATGCCCAATTCGCCTGGCCCTGCCCGAGTAGCAAACCACTAGGTACCGTCAAACAATTAATCGGAAATAATCGGCAATAATCGGTCATAATCGATCAATTAGTCAGAAAAATTGATAACAGTAATCAACTAATTGGCAAATTGATCGGCTTAAACAAATGTTTTTTACAACACTGGTATACACAAGACAGTTTTCACTTTATCGTTTATGCTCTGTATAAATTAAAATCTGCCTTGTCAAAATGTGTATCCGAAAAAACTCTCAAAGCAGCACGTGCAGAAAACTTATGAGTTAATTTAGACCGTATAAAATTTAGCGTTTAAAAACAGTTACGTCTTTATCTTTTATTCTCTCTAGCACATCGATGTTTCGATACTTTTACATTTCGTTAGCGAATATGCAAAGGAATTGGAATTGAGATAGTGATATTAATAGTTTAATACAAATATATGACTGCCTTTTCTCTCTACAACTCAACACGTTTCTGTACCAAATTATAATAATATTTAATAATATCAAGTTGATAATCAGTATTTTATTTAACTGTTCTCAATTATTTTCAGCTACTTTTCTACCATTAAGGTTAATACTATTCTCAACTACCAATATTAAATTTCACTATTTTTATACTAATTCTTGCCAAACCTGTCCTCTAAACTTGAATGAACGTACCACGAAACTTGAATGTATGTTAAAAACTTAAAATTACCATCTGAAAAACAGTGATCTTAAAAAAATGTAAATAACTTCACATCAAACCTGTCCTCTAAACTTATTGTTATGAATTAATAATTAAAATCTAAAACTATCATACAACTCATTTCTAGCTGTGGAAGAATTTTGAATTTATATCTTTACTATTCTCCAGAGACGAATAATGGTGAGAGAAAAGAAAAAGAAATACCAACTAATCCTCTTAAAAAGTCAAAACCACGGAATGCGTCCTAAATCCTAATTGCTAGAATTTGGAGGAGGAAAGAAGAATAAGTTTAGACTGATGATGTGAGGTCAATCAGGGAGTGCTTCGTACAATCGGATCGGGACATATTGACCAACTCGTCTTGAGCATATCCCATGGCAACATGGCTTCTCACCTACCCAATCAGCGCCAGCCAACGACCCATTCTATGGAATTCGTATCCTCTGCATTAACTCAAAAATGAATCTTTTGAGTTAGTATATATGGACTGTCAGATTAGCTTTAAGATTCCTGTAGATTAAATCCGCACTAATATTAAAGACCTCCTACATTATAGGCGGAGGCCAGATGGACTCCGTTTACAATCAGACGGCCCAGATACATTAACTCAGCAGATGCTCTTTTGAGTTAATGCAGACGATGCGGACTCCATTCTATGCTGCCTAAATGCATACACCTGGAGCACTAACACATAAATTAAAGGAAAGCAAAAATCCGAAAACATTGAAGCATAAATCAGACTAAGATACACCAGTCACCAGTCACCAGGAGAGCGGGGGCGTAACAACCGAACTGATATGGCACGAAGTATGGCGTACCAGGCGCTGGATAAGATCTCGGCGGAGGAGATCTCGGCCGTCGGCGTGCCAGTTGATGAGGCAGAACAGCTCCACGTGGCGCTCGGCGATATAATCCAGAAGCAAGGAACCTCTGGTCCAGCCACGTGGCGGGAGATCTCTAGCAAAATGCTGACGCCAGAACTCCCCTTCGCGCTTCACCAGATGATGTATTATGGATGCTATAGAGCTTATGCTTCGTCTACTCCTCCTGCTTGGACCCCAAGCTTGTAATTTCGCTCTTTCACTATGCTTATTGTTTCTAGAAGCTAATTGGAGCTTAATTGGGTTTCAAACCGACAATTAGAATCTAAATAATTGTAATAACAGAGATGACGCAGTTTCAACAAACATTGGTCAATTGCTTGAGAAGCGTGGGAAGGAAATTCTTGGGTCAGGATACAAGGATCCGATTTCCAGCTTTTCAGAGTTCCACAAATTCTCAATATCAGACCCTGAGGTATATGTCAGTTAACCCTTGTATTTTGGTATGTTTGTATCTATCATATACTTATTTTTGCCGGAAGGAGGGTTCTTATGCCTCCAACTTGTTGTGTCATGTCACCATCATGCCTCTAAATAGAGGCTGGAATATTAACAGATTTAAGTGGTAGATAGAAGTAAATGACTTGGATAATTTTTTGCCATTGTTTCAATCTATATTGATTCTTATAATTGAAAATTGAAATCTAATTTTATTAATGAGTGTCAATACAGTGATGTAGATCACATGTACACGCTTAATGTTACAATTTTTACTTTAGATTTTTAGTCAACTTATTTTTTTTTTTAAAATTGAGATATGATGGAGGGACAAACTTGGAAATACTTGATCCCTCCACAACTTAAGTGACATATTCATGTGGCGGTGCAACCAGAAAATTGAGATAAGAGGGCTAGATGAATAGTTGTCATGTAATTTTTATTTTATGAGGGGGGCTAATAATAATATTTTTTGTAAAAATAAAAAATTTGAAGGGTAAAATAAAAAAAATCCAATTCATAGGGGGGGGTTTAGCTCCTTTTCCTTGTACATAGCTCCACCACTATATTCATGGATCTTTTGAAAGCATAATTTTATGATGCCCTTACAAAGCTACAAAATATCATTTTATGATCCACCTACAAAGCACCGGACAGTTATTCCCGGCAAAAGGAGAAGTATCTCTTTCCCAGATGTCCTCCTCTGAAATATGCAGAAGGTTACATTTGTCCCTCCTCGCCTTGCATTTTATAAAATACCCAAATCGACCTCTTTGAACAACTATGGAGGGGCTCAGTGGCCATCTTGGAACTACATAAGTTGGGATTTGGGAGGTTGCAAGAATATATTTCCTGTCTTGGAGTGGTGAGTTGAAGAACCAAACTAGTAGCTTAAGAGGTGGGGTACTAGTAGCTTAAGAGCCCTAGTGGGCACTATGTGCACTTGTGAGCCTTCTCCATCACTCATTAACTGGGAGAATGGAGTTGAATACTGCCTGTCTATGGGGATTTGATTAATTTATGTTTTTTTTTTTCTATGTTTTCTTTTGCTTTTTGCATAGGCTTACTGGAGTATGATTTTTGAGGAGATGGAAATAAAATTTAGTGCAAAGGCATCTTGTATTTTGTGTGAAAATGCTACTTATCCCGGCGGCCAGTGGTTATGCGGGGCAGTTCTCAATTCAGCTTCCAATTGCTTGAATGTGAAAAATGGTGGATCCCTTGATGATGTGGCAATTGTGTGGAGAGACGAAGGCTGTGATGACATGCCTCTCAATATTATGACCCTGAAGGAACTGAAAGCTCAAGTCTGGTACCTTTGTTTCTTTCCTTGTATATTATATGCCAAATGACTTCTCTAATTTGTAGTTTCAAAATTATTGTAAGAATGTTAGCTTGCACAACATCTACAAAAAAAAATGAAACAAAAAGGCAAAACATATTATTCTAAGATTATTGTACTAGTCTTTTGGGACCATATTGGCAATTCTATGAGTATTACTTTTTCTTGGGATTTTGTAGGATATCTGCCTTAATACAAGGAGGAATAGTCACAGAAATATGGGAACAACAATAAATAAAATTTAAGTCCACAGTATGAATTAAAGAATATAGGAACAAAAATAAATAGATAGATAAAAACAACCTTCCTTGGGACATCATTCCCATATGCATCCACGTCCTACTTAAAAATATCCAAAGGGAGAGCTACATAAACATTGCAATGAGTTTCTAGTTCATTTTTCTCTCTTTTGCTAACTATACCTTTAATAATGGATTCAATTCATAGGCTTGCTTGTTCTTTATTTTGTAGTCATGTTGCAAATGCTCTTGACACCCTGGGTTTGGAAAAGGGATCAGCTATAGCAATTGACATGCCGATGAATCCAATAGCTGTTATAATATACCTTGCTATTGTGTTGGCCGGATATGTGGTTGTCTCCATTGCAGATAGTTTTGCCCCAGCTGAGATATCTACAAGACTTACCATTTCAAAAACAAAAGCAATTTTTACTCAGGTAAAATTTTTGCCATTTGATTCTATATGGATATCTAGGCTGTAGTGGAACCAGGTACAGTTCTGCTTTGTACTTGCTGCTGAATTAGCCATACTGTTTGGTGCCATCGTCTCTCAACTTATTTTCATCTATTTTTTTTCTGTGGGTGTTGCTGAATTCAGCATAAAGTGAGATATTAAAAGTTTGAATATTTAAAATATTGCTTTTAATGATGCAACTGACCAACATTGCCAAATGGCTTAGCAGCTCAAATAGTGAGGCCCCAGGATGGCAGGATGAATTCCGAGGGCCAAGAGTTCATGGGTTTGAGCTGGCTGTTGGACTTGTGAGCCTACCATTTATTAAAAAAAAGGGCAAAAATTAAATTAATTGCCATCCCGGTTCCAGAATGTACCCACAGAAAGAATGGCCTTGGTACTTTTATGCGGTTCTCAATATATTTGTCAGAGACTCCATTCACTATAACTTGCCTTACCGCCACAGACCTACATACTGTCTTCCACAACCTGAATGAATCTTTTGTTTTATACAGGACTACATCCTCCGTGGAGAAAAGAAACTGCCCCTTTATAGGTGATGCTGGATTATTTCCTTTTATGTATAATTCCTACAAAACATATAATGTATCTCGTAAACAAACTGAGAAAACACTGGATGTAGATTGCTATTTTTTATAAGTTGTTGTGTTATAATGCCAGTATTGGGAGAAATTCTCGTGCTTACATTATAATTTTACAGTCGAGTTGTTGATGCCAAGTCTCCATTAGCAATCGTGGTCCCTGCCATAGCCACCAAGCCATTCAAAGGACTACGTGATGGTGACTTGTTGTGGGATGACTTTCTTGGCAAAGTCAATGTCACCGAGTAAGAATCTAAACATAATCTAAGTGTTTTGTTTTGATTACTACTCTCTTGCGGTTAGAATTGCAAATTGCAGGTGAGATTTCTATAAATGATTCCATGTAATGATATTCAGGAAGGATGCGTACACAGCAGTAGAGCAGCCAGCAGAAACCTTCACAAACATTCTGTTCTCATCTGGGACCACTGGTAAGATACCCCCACCCAGAAGAAAATAAAAGAACATAAAACCAAACACTAAAACAAAAATAAAGATAGAAGGTTGTGCAGATGACTCAAACTTTTATGAGTTTGGGTCTATTTTGGCTGATTGATACAAATTAAAGCTTTCCCCTAGTCAAATGAAAATGATGAATCGAGGGTAACTGAAGCTCAACTATAGTGTTATTTGAGACTAATTTTGTTTCATTTGAGGCTTGAGTTCAATTAATTGATGCCTTGCTTTGGGCCTGATATTACACAATTGGTCACACTGGCATTATTCTTATATGCTCCAGTGCCAGTGAGATATATTAAGTGCTGGCAAAAAATTGACTTGGCTGAAAGACCTGACTGATAGTAAAACAAAACTAGCTCGTTCTTTTTTCTTATTTTGTTTTTCCTTCTAAGAAGTCGATGACCCAAAGCAACCGTACCTAAATCTGACTGCACACCACAAAGCAAGGAGGCTGAACTTAGAACAACCTGCAGCTGTATACAACATGACCTGAACTTTTTTGAGCAGTCAACAACTGAAACCCAACCAAAAATCAACACCAGCAATTTAACTGACATACAACTGATTCTGACCTGAGATCAACCAAACATAAACCCAACATGATCCTAAAATCAACTTGACACGAAACCTGTACTCACCAGTTCAACAAATAAACTCTACCTGACCTGATAAGAAATGCGCTTGTGACTTTGAATCAGTTTTGCAGGGATCATAACCTGAAATGGCCCAAATTCTGAAGTCTGAACCCGGTCACGTTCTACCCCCCACAGACCAGAGACCTGAAAATGATCCCACATATACAGCACAAGACCTGAATGATCTGAGACCCATAATTAACCCAATGCTGAAATGGCCTAGACCTTATTTGACGTGACCTAAACTCAAACCAATTTGAACTAGCCTGTGCATTTTCCTACCTTTAGTTCTGGTTGAAAATCAGCTCAAACTAAGCATTGATAAGAAGTAATTGCTTCAGGGGAACCAAAGGCGATCCCATGGACGCATTCAACTCCACTAAAGGCTGCAGCTGATGCCTGGTCCCACATGGATGTCCGTCAAGGTGATGTTGTATGCTGGCCCACAAATCTTGGCTGGATGATGGGCCCATGGCTTGTCTATGCCTCTTTGTTAAATGGATCCTCCATTGCACTCTTCAATGGTTCCCCTCTTGGCCATGGCTTTGCAAAGTTCGTGCAGGTAGATACATTAATTTTAGACTTGTCCCAATGCGCATGCTCCTGTTGAATGCATGTAATTCCAGTTTGTGAAATATGGGTTCGATCCTTAATTTGATCTCTGGATTTTTTTTTTTTCTTCAGGATGCAAAAGTAACAATGCTTGGTCTTGTTCCAAGCATTGTTCGAGCTTGGAAAATTACAAACTGCACTGCTGGCCTTGACTGGTCAAACATTAGGCAAGTCTTTAGTCGTGTAGACATTTTTTTTGTATATTTAACTTTCAATTCATGATGTTACCTCTACTATCAAACTTTAGTTTATTTAATAATGCAGTAACAAATTTGGTTCTGTTTGCATGGAACTTTCCTCATTTTTTGTCTTCATGATTAAAGACAGAAGGGTGAATATCTGGAAAAGAAAAATAAGTGCTGTGAATATCTTTAAGATGGCTCGACTGCGATTTTCTTACTTTTAGGGTTCTATTTATTTTGATTATCATCATTAATTATTTTGTACTTTCGAAATTTATAGATGTTTTAGTTCAAGCGGGGAGGCATCTAGTGTAGATGAATACTTATGGCTAATGGGAAGAGCCAAGTACAAGCCAGTTATAGAATACTGTGGAGGTACAGAGATAGGTGGTGGCTTTGTTACAGGATCAATGTTACAGCCTCAAGCATTAGCTGCTTTCAGTACACCAGCAATGGGTTGCCATCTCTACATTCTTGGTAGTGACGGTAAACCCCTCGTAAGTATAATCATTTACTTTCTTTGGTATACCATTAAGATCGATTATTAAGCGTAATGTAACAAATTGAGAGCTGCGCTCCTTACTAGGTGAAAATGTACTTTTTTGCTCCATTTTTGTTTTGTCATAGGCGGAAGATGCAGCTGGGATTGGGGAGTTGGCTCTCGATCCAGCCATGTTTGGAGCTTCCACCACATTGTTAAATGCTAATCACTACGACGTATATTTCAAGGATATGCCAATTTGGAATGGCAAGGTTGTTGGCAGTTTCAGTATTCTTATTGATTATTTTATGCATTATGTTAGCAAAGATATAAACCTCTTGGTTATAAATGTAGCAACTGAGAAGGCATGGAGATGAATTTGAGCGTAATAAAGAAGGATACTACAGAGCTCATGGTCGTGCTGATGACACAATGAACCTTGGAGGAATCAAGGTTAATAGTCCAAAAAGATACTAACAATGCATTAATTATTTTACTGTAAAAATCTTATTGAATTGAGTTGTCCTTTATCAGGTCAGCTCTGTGGAACTTGAGAGAATATTCAATGGAGTCAACTGTGATGTGATGGAGACAGCTGCAATTGGGGTCCCGCCCTCAGGAGGTGGACCTGAGCAGTTAGTTGTGGCTGTTGTATTGAAAGATCAAAGCTCGGAGAAGGATATCTTGGAGAAGCTAAAATTGGAGTTCAACTCGGCTTTGCAGAAAAAATTGAATCCTCTGTTTAAGGTTAATTATCTGTGTTTGACCACTACCTACTTTGCACTTATTTGACCAGATTTTCTACTTGCTGTGTGATTACAATGGAATTTAATTGGGAGCCAAAATTTTCCTAAATAAGCAATCAGGCACTTTCCTTTATGCCACCATATGCTGGTGCAGATTAGGTGGCTTACAGTATTGCACTACCTATTCTCTCCTGATAAACAGTATTTTTGAAATATATAGTTTTTGTTCCCTTTTATGTGAGTGAGTTTCTCAAGACATTCAATTTATGTTCTCTAGGTTTCTTCTGTAATTGGAGTCCCAGCACTGCCAAGGACAGCCTCAAACAAGGTCATGAGAAGGGTTCTCAGAAGAGAGTTCTCTCAACCTAATAAACGTGCCAAGTACTAGGCGCCTCAACATTGTGACAGGAAATATATTTCAACTAGTTGTCTGTTTTGCCATAAATTTGTAGTGTCAAGAAATGAATGTCCCCAAGACACTAGCAAGGACAGCCTCCAAAACAACGCTGCAAAAAGGGTTTTATAAGTTGTCCCTGTCGAATAAATTAGCCATTGGCATGTGTCAGACTGTGTGCAGCATTGAAATGAAATCACCAGTTTGTTTATTTTCTTTAGAATGTGTTTGTTGTGTCAATGTTATTAAACATTTGCAAGTTCACAGGGTTGAAAACAAAATAAGCTTATACAATCTCTTAATATTATGTATGATATTTTGTTATTCAAGTATGCGGAGCATCAGGGAGATTTGAAGAATAAGCAAAAGAATAAAAAAAATAGTAAATCTGTCATTGTATTTTTACCTAAAAATTCGAAGTCTTTAATTCGCTAAAGTTGGTTTATGTATTTATACGAGTTTACTAATAGCACGCTAGAAATTAACTCTGCAGTCATTTTATTTCTAATCAATAATCGATGGGAATTTGCATGAAAAATAAACTATGCGAACAGTATATCCGATTCTCATAGGATGATGGGAAATTTGACTTGTCTAAATTGTGAATACTATCAATCAGAGTCGGAAGTTTGCAAGCTCAAGATACTCAGCCCAGCTCGTCCGTTAATAGATCCGTACCGTCCGTCCGATTGGGATCCGCACTAATATTAAAGGGTCCCGTGTGTCATAGGCATGGATCAGATTGGCTTCGATCCTGGTCAGATGGCTGAGATGCATTAAACTAGGAATCAAACCCGCTGCTATTCTCTTCCTGTGAACAATAACCCTGCTGTTTCTGCTTTTCCGAATCGAACCGCTCAATTTTTTTCGGAAACAAATCTCAAAGCAATATTTTTTCAAAACTTTTTTGTGCATGCATCTCGAAACAATTTAATAATTGGATTTGAAAAAAGAAAGAATAGTATGAACATTGTTCATGCACAAGAATAACAACAGATGCGTATCCGACAAACTATACCACCTTGAAACGTTGAAAACATGGGTTGGGTCCAGGTGAGATTCAATGAATTTAACTTCTGTTAGTAAAACAGAGTTTTTGTTAGGCACTAGTCCAACAAAATCAACCTTTATGGGCAGTTACCGAGTAGTGAGTAGAGTACCAGTGACAAATTATTAGTACTGGGGCAAAAATTAAGATGCAAGAAGTGGTAAATGGTAATGCTGCTGGGAGTGTTTTCTTTTCTATAGCAAGCACTTGTTATTTTTCTTGCTTGTACTTCACATTTACCATTTGCGATAATTTAGTAAAATTGTCATCTTGTAAGACTACGAAATAAAGGCAACATAAATTTCTTTTAAAAAAACAGATTATTTCATCCCTCCCAGCAGCACGCACTTCTCTAAGAAAATACAGTGTTCATCACAACATCATAGGCTAGTTGTATCAAAATAATATGTAACCATAATCACAACCAATACTGGAGGAACAAACATTTCTTTCCTTCATAAAAAGGTTAAAAATGAAAGCCAAAAAAAAAATAAAACAATACAATAACAGAGACTACAAAGTACCACAAGTGTTCCTGTTGTTAATACATAATGACCTTTTCTTACACATTAAATTATAACAAGTTTCTATGTTAGTTCCACCAGTGCCATAAAGAATAAATTTGAAGTATTCATACGTTTGGACGAAACAAAGAATAGCTCGGAATAGCTCGTTAACTCCAAATTTGGAATAGCCGCTAACCCAACATTTCATAGGAATAGCAGAATAACAGCTAACCCAAGCTATTCCTTGTGTTGAGAATAGCGTTTTTTTCACCCAAACGTGAAATAGTGAGAATAGCTCACTAGGAATAGCAGCTATTCCTGGGTTAGCACTATTCTTGTGTCATCCAAATGTAGCGGCAAGCCTTGTTCTTAGTACCTGTTTGAAAGGACAAAATTGTAGTAATCCCCTTCCCCGTATAGCTTCCTGGAAAAGGAAAGGATAAATCTAGCAATTAATTAAAAAGAATGTTCTTACTCTCAAGCCAAATCACAAAAAAAAATAAAGGAATAAGCTTTGATACTCACGCTAAATCACTGAGATTCTCAGCTTTAATCACATTCTTCCCCTCTGCTAGCTCAAGGCAAGAATAGTGCATTATGATTTCCTTAAGAGTTTGCTTTGTGCTCTTAAGATCGTTATCCCACAGAATACTCTGATGAAGAAAAGTCAAAACCATCTTTAAATATGCAGAAAAATAAAAGGTAAAAAAGAAATACATTCTCCTTAAAAATATGTGGGTTCAGAAAAGATACCTTTCTAACATATGCTCTTTTCACATCTTCCCAAGGTAATTTCCCTTTTGCAGAGAAAATAGAAGCATTCCATAGAGCACCTCTAGCAACCATTGCAGATGCGGCACCTGATTTTTATGATCAATTTTAGATTGCCGAGCCACATTGCTTTTACTTTTCTCAAAATGAAAAATGAAGGAATTATTAATTAATAAACCTGTGGCATCTTGAATTCGTCTAAAATCATCATACTCAAAAATGTCTCCATTAGCTATAACAGGAATTGACAATGCCGAGACAACATCAGCAATCTCGTTCCATTTAGCAGGATCCCTCGGCCTATCTTTTATCTTCCTGCATATCATACCAATTTAATATATATATTTATTCAGAAGTACCACTAGTGTGAATTCCAATTATTTCTTTCAAACTGGAGAGATTATCCAAATGGGAAACATGACAAATGTTGGGTGTTCAAATTATTTCTTTTTTAAACTGCTTAGGATGACTAAATATTATGAAAACTTTTTGCATATTTCTTCTACAAAACTACCATAATAGACAAACAGGTGTAGCCCTCCAACCTCCTAAATTCCCTTAAATTTGTTCTCCTGCCTGATTAATATCTCAATCTACTCATCCACCTGCATTTATTGTAGGAATTTGAAAAGGACATGTTCTATCTAAATTTAAATTATGCAGTTCCTTATGTAACAATTGTAAGGTGAACTTAAGATACCATATTATCAAAATACTTGTTAGTTGAACTATAAAATATATAAATTTTCACAAGTACCTCCCATGAACTCCTAAAGCAGAGACACCAGTCTTTTCGATTTTCCGTGCCAATTCCACAGTATCCTTTGATGAGCCGAGAAGACGGATTTTACATGTCACTGTAGTATTCAGGTTTCTCTTTAGTGTAGTCAAAATCTACATGAAAAGATAACAAAAATTAACAAGGGAAAACAGTTTAAAAATGGTATTAATAAGAGAAATTTTTGTAATTTCAAAAGTACATCATGAATAAGTTCTGGTTTAGAAAGTAAAGCAGCACCCATTCCTCCGCTGAGAGAAAAGGACTTGGGGCAACCCATGTTGATATCTATAGCAGCCACATCCTTGTACCTGAAATTTTTTGCAACAGCTATAATCATGCTGTTCTTATTATTATAATGATAACAAGTGTACATTATTTTGATAAATGAAAGAGGCTATGTACATACACCATCTCAGCAGCCTTTAGAGCTCTTACAGCATCCGACGTGCCCATCTGAAACACAACCCGATCTCTCTCGAGTGGGCAAGTTCTGAAAACAACACTGTCAGTTCCTCTCTCCACAAAATCAGTGCTCCCCAAAATCTCTAACCAATTTAAAAGGGAATGAGGTAAAAATGATTGAAGAGATAAAAAAAGAAAGATTTTTAGGTGTTAAAAGCTCAAATGCCTGAAATGTCATATCTAACAAAATAAACAGAGAATTTTGCGGAAGCAACATTCTCTTATCAAGGGGTTCCAAATTCCAATTAAAAAGTTTGTACAATAACAGGTGCAAAATACAATCTGTTTATTACCAAAGGCAATAAATAAGACATGCATGAATCATGATCTATAATTTATCAATAGAGCAAGAAAGAATTTGTTTCTTTCAATTTGACATCAAGTGAACGGGCATTACCATTTTCAACGCGTTCACACTTTACAAATTTATGATCTATTATCTCTTCTCCGTAAGTTATGTCAGCACCATACTCAGCAGCAAGCAACCTAAATGGCAACGTGCCCTGCATGAGATTTTCAATAATAAACGAAATATTCACAAGAAAAAAGTCTTATGTGGATAGGAACTAGCAGCAGCCATATTATATGCATACTGTAGCTGTTCTTTAGTACATCAAGAAGGTCCTTTGATTTATCTAAAAGCAATTACTGCTTAACAGCTAGAATTTCCAGTTGTGTTCCATTTCCAAATGAAATTGTCCATCTGTTGGGTGTGAAAAAAATTTCAACATGAACCATGAGAGAGAGAGAGACTGACCACCCGGACCATGGGAGCAAGAACAAGCTTGTTCGTGTAGTCCATGAGATTCTGTTATTGCTTATTCCCAGTTCAGAAAGTGTATCAACTTGCTCCCAATCAAACCAGATCACTGCAATTTTGGGTAGTCACTCACAGTATCTAGTTTAGTAATGCATAATTTAAAAAGATTACAGTCACCTGTTTGGATAGAGATAATAACTTGCTTCAAAGTTATTATGGGCGGACTTATTCAGAGTATGGTCATTCGTATTTAAGGAATACCTAAAATCTAATGCATAATATCTCTTTAAGGTTGGAGCATAATGGGAGGGACAGAAGCAGGGATAAATAAAATATAGATAAATTTGTAAACTACGATGCAGTCCTATAGAAGGAGAGAATTTATAAACATGATATCCAAACATAGTATCAGGAGGGAGGAGGGAGGAGGGAGGACCGGAGGAGGGAGGAATGAGGGAGAGCAAAGCAAGCAGCGGTATTTATCCGACAAACATGGTTCTTATTTATTTTGTTATTTATCATTATTTTTGGGTAAATATTTTAACAGAGTGGGTTTGGCTCCGTGCAGCGCACTGACTATAGAATCAAAACAGGGCTGCACATGGTTTGTGCGCTGCATGAAGCCAAAACTGCTCTGTTAAAATCTTTACCCTTATTTTTTCCCTTGTTTAGGGGGTTTTCCTCTTGAGGCACTTAACTACTTGGCATCTAACGCCTAATTTGGAGTGGGGAAGTTGTTCAATGGTTCTCATGGTCATCAGCAACGCTCATAGAATAATAATAACCAGTAATTGCCATTACCGGATCCACTAAAACCGTGGTTCAGGTTGTTGTACCAGATAGGTGCGGAAGGCATCGAACCGGAGCTTATTACGACCACATTCGAAAGGAAACGAATACAAATCGAAGATATATTTGAACATAAGGTTCTAATTACTTACCGAGAGATGCGACTTTGGAATCGCCTGAAATTGGTGGTGTGAGGAAGGGTCGCTGCCGACCACCATTACTAGGGTTTTTTATTTCATCCCGTTGTAATAATGAGAGGGGACAGCTGAAGCAGGGGTGGAAAGATATGGGCCGGATTCTAGGCCTATTCATACATTTTTGTCTAAATCACATCTCAAATGTCTGAGCCCGTGCATGATTTTGGGCCTTATTATTTTCATTACACGACCCAGTCTAATAGTCTATTTATATTCCATTATTAAGCACGAGTATCTGATCCGTCAACGGCTACGATTGAAAGATGGAATTTTAGATTTAATATCAGTCCTCCAATCACATATTCTGTCTTCTTTTGATTAAATGCATCAGTTTTATGTATAAAAGTCTAAATTTAGTGAAAAACATACTCGCTATACTACGACACAATATGTTACAATTAAAATTAAGCAGAATTCAAAATTTAGCAATATATTTCTCTGTTTCTTTATTCTTCCCTCTTCAATTGAGCAGACTCCACTTTTCTTTTCTTTTTTATTTCCTTCTTCTTTGTTTATATGTGGATCACAATGGAAATCATTTTTTTGTTTATTGGCTTATTATACATGCCAGTGATATTTATTCTCCTGTTTGTCGAAATTCTCTTTATTATTTTCTATACATATTGCATACATATTGCTGTGAAAAATTTAGAATATATTTTGAATTTTATTTCTACTGATACAACTGAGGATTTGTACTGTTACCAGAATTATAATAGTCTTAAAGAGAATATAAAATTTATAAAAATTAATAGAAAAATTAAATTATATTAAATTATAAAATTAGGATGGCTGATTGTTGGATCATATCATGATGATGACTTATTAGGATGGCTTACCTATTACAATATATAGATGTGGGGATGAACAATGAAGAGGTGCTGAAGAATAAGTTTTATATTGGATTAAAGCGAAGAATAGTAGTTAGCTAGGTTCTCTCATTCCATTTCTCTATTTGTTAATTTTCATTAACATTTAAGTCCATTTTTTTTCTTGAAATCCGTTCTTAAATTGTTTTTTATTCGTGTTGTGTATCAGGACTACAAAATATTTTCTTCATGAGTTCATGAAAGCTGTCAAGAAAAATTATGCAAAAAAATTCTCATTCAGGATGAAAACAATTGCGCATCAATAATTTTGTAACTAATAAACTTTTGTATTTTATCAAACATATATAGTTTTGTTCAAAGTTTTGTCCAGTTTGAAAATTTTGCAAACCACAATGCGTTCGACCTTTGAAGATATCGCTCAACTCACAGCACTGTCTTCAATGATGACATACAAGTTATGAGGTAAGTATTGTGTTTAAATTCAAAACCATTCAGTTATTAAAATTTCAACCCTTTTCCTTCTCTCAGTTACAAATATAATGTTCATTTTTTCTCAAATAAAATAGAATCCCTGAATTTTTTTTTTTTGCTTGCTTATTAAGAAATTCTTACTTGCTTTTGGGAGTGTTTTTTTTATATAAAAATACAATATTTTTAATAATTCAGGGTACACCCGTTGTTGTTCTTGCAGAGATTATTGCAGCTATAAAGTTTGTTGAGGAGAGCTTGTCAAATCACACTTATCTATTCCTAGATGCGGGAGAGGGTTTTCTAAATTTAATTTTACATATTTCACCTTACTATTTCATGCTATCTTGTAAAGGTACTTATTATTACTAAATTCTACATGTGACCCCTATTTGCATGTGGAGCCATATTTTTTTTTTCCCTTTTTGTAAATAAAAGCACATCTCTTTAATGACTGTTATTGTATGGTTTAATTCTTTTGATCAGCCTTTTCATGTTACCGGGACTATATCAAAATTCCAAACAATATATTACTTCATATATGTTAAAGAGTTGTCAAATTTCTATCTAAATCATAATTTCTTAAATAGGTGATTGTAACTAAGTAAGTCAACTAATAAAATTGCATTCGACTTTTGTATAACAATTTGGAAGCTGATAATTGTACCACAAACAAAGTATCCGCACGCATCCCCCAACCTTCTAGAATGTCGGTGATAAAAAGATCAAGTTTTACTTTATACAGCGCAATAACAGTATCAATATTTCTTTATTATATATAATTTTGCTGCATGAAGAGAAAAATGCTCTGTTAAAAAAATTAACAAAGGCACCACCAAATGCAGCGAAACAATCGGATAATTTAAACATATAAAGGAAAGGGTTTAAACAACTGCGTTCAAGTGTTTAACTTTCATTATAAATGAGTTAATTTTTTATTTTTTAAAATAAAAACGAATTCCCGAATTCGTCCCCAAGCATAAAATTTAAAGCTCTAAATTTGTACCAATACCCGAGCGCATCCCCCACCAAAATGTTTACAGCTCTAAATTTTATGTTAGTCAAAACTACTAGTTCTAAGCAAGCAAAGCTCTATTAAATAACAATGAAACTACTGGTTCGAAACAACAATTGTTAGCAGCCTCATCAATTATTTTATGTTAGTAAAAACTCCAACAATTACAATTTCTAAGCATGCAAACCTCTGTTAAATAACAATAAAATTACTACTTCAAAACAATCATAAATTTAGAACTTGTCCCAATAATGCCAATTTCTAAGCATGTAAAACTATATTAAATAACAATGAAACTACTACTTCGAAACAACAATTATTTACAAAACAATATAAACCTGTGTGTAAAGCATATAAACCTGTGCAAGTAAACCAATATATACTGGCAAGAAAACAACATTTTAAAGCATATAAACCTGTGTGTAAAACATATAAACCTGTGCAAGTAAACCAATATATACTGGCAAGAAAACAACATTTTAAAGCATATAAACCTGTGTGTGAAGCATACAAACCTTTGCAAGTAAACCAATATATACTGGCAAGAAAACAACATTTTAAAGTATATAAACCTGTGTGTAAAACATATAAACCTGTGCAAGTAAACCAATATATACTGGCAAGAAAACAACATTTTAAAGCATATAAACCTGTGTGTAAAGCATATAAACATGTGTTTACAAACACATTTTAAAGCATATAAACCAGTGTTTGCAAAAATTAAAAAATCTGTATTACAAATATATAAACTTGTGTTTACAAACACATTTTAAAACTTATTCCTCAAATATATTTTAAAGCATATAAACCTGTGTTTACAAACATTGAAAAATCTTCATTTCATGGATTACTTATTCAAAATGGAGACTGTATTTTTAGTTATTAAATAAAAAAAGCTGTTAATTTACATAATTAAAATTATAACCAATCCCCCATCGCATCCCCGAGCTAACTGGGTTTAAATTGTACTTTAAAGTACTTTAAAGTACGTTCAAGTAAGTAGTTAATTAATGAATAGAGGACCGTTAACAATCTGGGAGACTAATTTGGGGATTGGTGATTACAACTGTTTCTAACAGACTATCCACGAAATTAAAGTGCAAGACAAAAGCATGCAAAACTAACATTTAAATCAATCAATGTAAAACTGCAATGCGTTAAAACAGTAATTCGTTAATTAATGAAAAATTAATAAATTACCGTTATTAGCGGACAGTTAAACCCAGTTAAACCAGTTCGGGGACGGGCTCGGATTTGGTGGCTCGGGGTACAGGAACATTTCTCTAACAATTTAATCAAAAATCTTCAATTACAGTCACTTCTGCGATTGACATAAAAAAAGATGACAACAATTCTTTTGGGGTCAAAAGATATTAACTGAAATTGTGATGATATATTCGACATGACGTTGATATGGGCGAATTCATTGGAACGAAAAATTGAAGTTTACCTGTCGCAAAATTGGTTTTTTGAATTCTTATATGTATCAAAGTTATTAAACTTTGTATTTATTCTAATCATAATAATAGAAACTAATGGAGTATTAGTACCGTGTTCAAATTAACAAAAAAAGTCTGCATTTACAAAAAAAAAAAATATCCATATTAGTTAAACAAGTTAATACCAACAAACAAAATCTCTCCATATTCTATTCAATCTTATAACATATTTTCATTGTAACGCACAAATATAATACTATTTAGGATATATTTATTATTTTTTAATTTCTTTATCGGAAGAGAGTGGAAAATATTGAGTGCGCTACTTCAGTGCTTGTTTTATTTTATATTGTATGGAACTCTTTATTTTTGAAATCCAACGCATTAGACATTTATTTCATTTAAATAAGTTTGTTTATTTCTATTTAAAAAAGAATTCAGTGTGCCTGCGTCAATTAAATAGAAGAGGTTTACTAATTATAACCAAGCCCAATTTTCAAATAAAGGAGTTTTCTAAGTGCTTACTAATAGGGGTGTCAATGATATCTTTTTAGTCATTTAATTGACCTGTATTGTATTCGATAAGATGGAAATGGATAAGATTTTTTCTTCGTTAACTTATTGGATATGAGTATGTAAAAAAAAAAAAAAATCATTAACAAATGGGTAAGGATATGGATAACGACTATTTTGTACCCGTTACTCTATAGGGTAATTATAAAATCTAAATATATTCAATTTAATTTCCAACCCACCTAAATATATATTCGTGTTTTTAAATTTTCTTCCTTTATAAAAAATAATTTATTTGAAATTGATTGCACGTTTATTTTTATTTTTTTATTAGAAATGCAATTACATATATGTAAATGAATGAGTTTTTGATGTTTAATTTGTAAAAAATAATAAAACTAATTATTATGTTAGTATCATCCGTTATTCACCTGCTACTGTTTCATTATCCGATAATATTAACAGATAAAAGTAGAGTAGGATAAAATTAATTTTTAATAGATATGGATAAAGTATGAGTACAGTCAATTTGAATAGATATGGATATGAAAATGCCTCTATCTGATCCATACCCATTGATATCCCTACTCACCAAAGACATAGATATATGTATGAAAATGTCTCCTAAGATATGTCGTTTTAAATCGTCAAACTTGGGCTAATTAAATATTTACATAAACGGAAGTTGTACTTATAAATCACACTTAATTGGAACTGAAAATCTCATCTTGCTTCACCTCTTTTAGTTATTTTATAGGAAGTTAATTAAAATATATTATAATTATTATAGTAATCTTACTTATTTATAGTGTCTGTCTTTTTAAAGATTCCAAACTATCATTTCATGTCTCAAAAACAATTATAGAAACTTAAGTTGAAGATTTACATGTGAGTCCATATTTAAAAAGAAATTCCATACGACTTTGCATACTACACATATTTAGAAGGCGGTTTAATCAATAACCAACAAAGACAAAATACATATATATTGAAATATCTAAACCAACATGAAATGAGCGACAAACTTTTTATTTTTCATATTCTGAAATTGTTGAGTAGATTGATTAATTTTTTTTCTTTTTCTTACTATATTGTTGTCAACATGAGCAATATTCTTTAATGTCAGGAGAAAACATTGTATATTCTAATGTTCGTAATTTAAGCATCGAGGAAAAGTCTTTTTCATCTCACTTATAGCTTATTAGAAAAGTCTTTCGTGTCAATCAATGACATTTTGTGGTTCTAAGAATTTGTGGCATTGAAATTAAGGATGTCAAGGCAAAGTAAAAGACTCAAAAAGAGCGGCTTAATGTCAAGGTGCAGCGAGCGAGGACATTTTGACAGAGATTGGATTTTGTTCAAAGAACTTTAAAACTTATTAAATTTAAATATATGTATGAATTTTAATGTCAATCAAACGGTATGAATCTAGCTTTGAATGAGACTTTGTTTAAAGACATTTTGACAAAACCCCCCCACCCATTTTGATAAGGCCTTTGCAGCGAATTTGAATTGTGTTTTGTACTAGTACGAACCTGGATTAACTCAAATTTGAAGTTTAGATCGGGACCGTCGACCGATCAGAATCTGGATCCAGCCAGTTGGAGATGGAATACATAATTCTTCTAATATTCATGAATAGATTGGATTTTCCGTATCTAAAAGTTATTAGCTTTATATTTATTTCAATCAAATCACTTTGTTACTATTTTTATCTGAAACCCTAACATAATATGAAGTATATAGTATATTCCAACTAAAATTAAATTAATATATTTTAACTAGATATATATAGTGACGAGTTATATGTAAATTGACTGTCGCGCTGTATTAAATAGTAAAAGGATAATTTAATTGAAACAAATATAAAATTTAATAACTCTATTCTGTGGCGGAGGCATAATTTTGAACAATGAAATTCAAAAACATACAATTTTTTTCTTTTCAAGTTGTGATCTTGGAGGTAGAATTTTTGTGGGAGTTGAATGTTAAATGGGAGAGAAACATGGAGTTGGAGAGAGACAGGTGAAGAGTGGTCTTAACTTAAAAAAAATATATATAAAATGCTAGAAGTCCTCAAGTTGTACATATTGTGCAATAGTCTAATTTTTTTTTTAAATGAATGAAACATCAAACATATAAAACTTTCACAAATTTATGGAGGTTATTTTTAAAGTACTTATAATAATTATCTATAAACTATATAATAATTAATTTTTAAAATTAAATGGATCAATTTGACCGCATCCAATGTATAGGATAAATCAAATTTAAGTAATCACATCATAATAAAAACAAAGTTGAGGGACCTACGCAGAAATTTAGCCTGCAATATAAACTTTATCTGATCCCCCTTTGGTCTGTGGATTTCTATTTTTTTTTAAATAGTATTCATTGAAATTATTTCAACAGAATAAGCTTTCTTTGAATTGAATTTCGAAAACTAGCCTCCACCAATCTCTAAAATCGGTGGAGTAAAAAAAACCCCATCTACACTGGTCCTAAGAACAAATGGAGTCAATTTTGCACCAACGGATAGCCTCACCACAGAATATCTCTCATCTATACCTCCACTGATCCCTAGGACCGGTGGAGCCTTGATTTCAAATTTTTAACACCACAGCTTTGAGATTTCTCCTTTGAGAAGTGTTTTTTTTTTTTTTTTGAGCTAAAACCTTTGGAAAGTGTTGCTGACCATCATGCTTTGTGGTCTGTGCTATTATGCTTTATACCTAGACCTAGATCCAACTTATCAAATCTCACAAGATCCTGTTCGCCTAGAAAATTTTTAACACCATAGCATAGCTTTAAGATATCTCAAAATATAAATATTAAAAAAGAGATTCCAAAAAGTCACGCAGGGGCAGTATTATTTAAACGGTTGAGATGTGAATTCAAGCCTACACCGGTCCTGTGGATCAGTGGAGATGATTTTTCAAGCTACACCGATCCACAGGATCGGTGTAGGTTTTGGTGTGATCTTCGATGCAACATATCTATGGCGAGGTAAATGTTGACTCCACCGGTCTCTAGGACCGATGTAGGTGGGTTTTTTTTTCTCTAGGACCGATGTAGGTGCAGCATATCGGTGGAGGCTAGTTTTCAAAAATCCGCTTAGACAAGGCTTGTTCCATTGAAATAATTTAAAGGAATACTATTTTTAAAAAAAAATTGTGAATTTCTCAGAAGAGTATTCTCTCCAATATGTGTAAAAGTTTCCCTCCATTTTACGATTTGAGATTTCCTCTCAACCGTTTTGAGATTTGAGCTAGTGCGGTGACAATATTATTTAGACTTTGAGATGCGTGCAAAGCTAAAATAACGGTATCCACTAATTATAAATTATTCCTTTTAACACCCTGTTTGGATAGAGAGTGATAAGCCCAAATTTTATACGCATTTTTGGTAGGATTTGGTCTCTAAAACTATCCCCTTTTATTAATTTAAAGCCATTTTGTTTAGATATCGCACCAAGTTCGAGATACTGCTATATTTTGGTGTGTTTTCAGGTATTAGAAGCAAATGAGAACAATTTGGAGCAAGTCCAGACACAAACAGCTCACTGCCACTTTTTCGCACCATTATTGTGACCCGCAATTTCTATGATTGCGACTCGAAATTTCTTCTCAATTTCTTATTTTTGGGCTGTTAGAGGCCCAAAAGGGGAGATATAGACGGGGGCTCTTGGAGAGAAAGGGGGAGGCCGACATTAGGCACCTCTCTCAGCTGGGAACCATCTCAAGAGCTAGGGTTTTGGATCTAGGGCTATTTGGAGAAGAAGAAGCTTGAGGAAGAAGAGATTTGTGCTTGGATTTGTATTCTCTACTCTATTTTTCTTTCTCTAGACTTTGGTAACAAATTATTTACTCCATTTGTAACTAATCTCGCCCATATAAGAGGCTAATCTCCTCTCTAGGGACGATAGCATGTAAAACTCGAAACTAGGTGCACTCTATCTTAATCGATTTGTGATTTTTATTGACTATTAGCAATTTACTCTTTTAATTCTTGATTTATACATGGATTGGGTGGTTTAACCTTACTCCTTCAATACATGGATTTAGGGGTTTATCCAATGAGTAAAGAATAGGTAATTAGGACGAAGTACTTAACCGAGAAGTCCGAAGTCACCTAAAGGTATGATATTAGCCCACGAAGTACTTAACCGTGAAGTATACGCTATTATTAATGACTAAAACTCACTTGTGTTAACTCCCTGAACAAAAAGAGTAAATAATAGGTTATTAGGATGAAGTACTTAACCGAGAAGTCCGAAGTAACCTAAAAGTATGATATTAGCTCACAAAGTACTTAACCGTGAAGTGCACGCTATTATCACTTTAGACAGGACACCCACGTATGCTTTAGAAACACCAATCGAGTAGATTGAGACCCTAGTGGATAGTAATTCCAAAGCCCCTGGAACTCCTACACTTGAATCAGACCCAAGACATTTATTATTTGCTTATTTCAATTTAATTAGATTTAGAAACCAACCAAAACTCCGGTAGTTTAGCTTAGTGAATTGGCGAGAACCAGTCCTTTACGAGTTGTCCCTGTGGATTCGACACCCGAACTACTACTTGACAAGGTTGTATGCTTGCAACCAAATTAGTTGTATTTGGGTTCATTATAGCTATAGAAAAATACTATCAGAGAGTAGAGAAAGGAAAGGGAGGTGAAGAATGAAAGGGAATGGAATAGAATAGAAAGAAAAATTAACATATTTAATATATTTGTGTTTTGATGATTAATGAGAGAAAATAAATTCAATTTTCTTTTCTGCCTTATATCTTCTTTGGTTGATTAAAATTTAGAAGGTTAATGAGAAATTTGATAACTGTTGTAGATTTGTATGAGAATTATATTGGTAAGATATAGAGTTTGACATTTGTGTTATTTTTTCTAAAAATATTTGCAATAAAATTTATTTTTATCCGTTACACCTCAAATTGAGAAGGAAACTGATTCTATTAATTATAACGATACAAGGTTAAACCTTTCAGTTCCTATATCCTTCACCTCCGACATAATTTTGTCAACCAAACACGATTCAATGAAATGTTTTATTTTCTTTCCATTCCCTCCCTTTCTCTACTCTCCATCCAAACAAGGAGTTACGGTATCTGGGAGGATGTAAATTCAGATTTCTCCGTGTTATTACTGTTGGGTTTCGGATACCACTTTTGGGGTTTCGCGGTAACCAAAACTCGTTTAGGCTTAAGGTGCGGAATGACCGTAGAACAAAAATTTCTACGGCCAACTTAAGCTCAGGATTAAACGGGGTATGTCAGGAAACTTTCCAAGGCGGTCCACCTTCAGTATTTCTTTGGCATCAAAACCCAATTTAATCCTTTTACAGATCTACTCCATGATTGATTTCTAAAACTTTAATCTACTTACCAATTAAATAGATTAATATAACATATTTATACCTTATTTCCAAATCACAGTTGGAATGCAGACCGAGCGTGTAGAGCTACATCACGGAAGGAATCGACTCGTCTCGGAGCATCAAACGTCTGATGCCTCTATCGGTTATCCACCAGGACTAACCAGAGAGCGGTTAATTTCTTCTGCCAGAAATACCATATACCCCAGAATTCTGCAAAAACACTATTCACGGGGAAAAGACAAAAACCCGTAAACACGAATTTTCGGTTACTCAGTTTCATCAAATGAGCAAAACTGACATACCGCGAAATTCGGTAAAACACTATTCATCGGTCCCGTAAATATACTCCACAACAACCCGCAAGATTATACGTCAACTACGTATAACTTTCTTTTCTCAACCGAAACACTATTTGGGAGAGAAACCGAGAAAGAGAGAAATATCGATTCGATTCTGCACGAAACGATACAAATGAATTAGTATCTTAATCCTCTCATGCACCCCTCTATTTATAGCCTCTAAAATGGTGTGAAAAGACCAAAATACCCCTATGACAAGGCATGCCACCTAGGGGGGTGAGGTGTCATGTGGATAAGATCGATGACGTGTCATGTGGATAGGATCGATGACATGTCATGCGGATAAGCACGAATATGAAAAGACCCGAATGCCCTCGGCCTGAACACAAATAATGCTCGTATAATTATTCTGAACAATTATATTTCTTGCGGTTGTTTGTTTCGGTATTGATGACGTGTCATCTGGATAGGATCGATGACATGTCATGCGGATAAAGACGAATCTGAAAAGACCCGAATGCCCTCGGCCCGAACACAAACAATGCTAGTATAATTATTCTGAACAATTATATATATATTTTTCTTGCGGTTTGTTGTTTCGGTAATTTATACAACGTGTCCTGCACATTTATAAATTAACCAGTTAACTTTTATACAGCGTGTCACACACGTTTATAAATTAACCAATGTTTTTGCTTGTTATTTTTTACATAACATTTATAATTTAATTATAACACATATAATTAATTATAACCATCTTACTATTGATCATAACCAATTTATAATCAATCACAATAAGATTCTCCGATTAACTCCTATATGGTGTGACCCAATAGGATCTGTGTTATGTTGGTAAATAGAGTTAAAACTGTTTTAACTTCTATAATCATGGGTGGCGTCTGGCAACACATCATGACCATCCAATTACACAGATGATGCTGTACTGTACAATATCACGATCCAATAAACAATTTACTTGTGTCTGTTCTTCTGTCTCATAGCTATCAGATTAGTTTCAAGGTAGATGTGTGTCATCCTTTTAAACTTAATCTTTTCTTGATCTTGAGCAGATTATCAAATATGATTACTCTTGTAATTATACCGCGCGCTGATAATCTTACTCTATCAAGGGGCCCAGTGATGCTATAGCTCGTATAAAATACGAGAGACAAATAATATTCTTGGTAAACTATCACTTTCTCAGCTAAGCTATACATATGGAAAAGCTACCGTTATGACTGCTTTTTACGGACAGCGGTGGATAACAATCACACATACATATTTCTCAGTGGGAACGATAAATACCTTATACTGTAGAACGTGACACTGAATGAAAACATAAATGACACGAACACAATTCTATTTAATGTTTCATTCGAGGTCTGTCAAATACCATGTTCCTAGAACATGTATCTATGTGATTAAAATGACATCTCGTGTCAGGTGGTTTGTAAAACTTAACCATCTTTTAATCCACATACTAACCTTATAGCGGTAATTAGTGTTCCTGCTAATTACCTTGGTCAGTGACCTTTTAAGATTAAGAGTATATATCATCTATATTATGGAGTTTTACAATTTCAGTCATGAACTCGAAATGATCCATAAATGCAATAATACTCAAGGCAACAAAATGATATTAATCATCCAATTCATGAACAAAGCTTTATGATAAATTATCGTATTATTGACTTCTAGATTATTACAAACTAACAATTACTTGCAGTGGCGGAGCTAGTATGGACTAGGGGTAGGCAATCGCCTATCCTTGAATTTTGAAAATTATTTATACATTTGTATAAAATTATGTCATTGTCTATCCCTATTTTGGTCCATTGCTTACTCCTGCCGCAATTCTCTTTTAATTGTGGCTTGATCCGGTCTTTTTGTATCAATTTTGAATTTAACAAAACTAAGTTTTTTTTATTTGGAAAGAAAATGAATAGAGACTCTTTGAATAAGAAAAGATAATTAGATATTTCTTTCTAAATAGATTTAGTGTATTGGTTCATTGCGTATATAAAAAGAAATTATTATTGGTTCATAGAGAACTGAAAGTATTTATAAATTATTTGGATCTTAACATTTAATTTTAAAAGTTTCATAACATTGTGTCTTGCTATTTGACGATTTTACATACAGTGAATCCATTTATTTTTAAACTATCACAAATTATAGTAAAAAAAAAATTAACCTGATTTTTTTTTATCAAACTGTTTAGAAAAAAAATAAAAATAAAGAAGGATGCACTGATAATTTTAAATTTTTATTAAAAAAAATAATAACTATTTTTTAATAATTTATTTTTTGCCTTAGAGATGCTGGCTACGCCACTGATTACTTGTGAGGTGTGAAACTACTACGAGTTTACGACCGAGGAATCTACGGTAGGAGTATATTGATAGGGATTCTTATGGTCATAATTCTTTTCGTTTTGCGCAACATTGATCGGATGCGACGTTCCTCCCATATGAAACTGTAACAAGTTGCTGTCCAACCAATGTTCTTCACCCGCTTCACGTTAGAAACATAGTTAACGCCGCAGATGAGTCATGACAAGAGAAATAAGATAGTCCAGCGGAGAAGCTGGATACTAATTAGTTCACCCCAAAAGTAAGAGATCTAATTTTGACATGGGAGTACATCTAGAAAGGCACATTTGAGGTTTGGATTTCCTCTGACTATCATCTTTCAGGGTAGTTATTGCAAAATCAATTTCAATTGTGATCACAAAACCAAATTAATGATTTGACTATCTCTGTTTTGAATCTATATACGGAGTAGGGGTAGGGGTGTTCAAATGGTTCGGTTTATTTGGTTTTGAACTGAACCGGTAAGATTCGGTTTAAATGGTTCGGTTGTTCGGTTGAATTGCTTCGGTTCGGTTGATTTTGTGACTTAGTTCGGTTTAAATGGTTCGGTTTGGTTTTGATTTCTCAAAACCGATTAAACCGAACCGACCGATTTTATTGATAGGGTCAAAACCGAAGTTTAAATTGGTTCATTAATCAAAATCAAAGTTTAAATTGAGTATTATAGATGTATTGACTTTTGATTTTTGAGAAAATTCAGTTCAACCGAACAAACCAAAGTTTAAATCGGTTTAAATGGTTCGGTTTTAATTCGGTTTGCTATTTTAGTTCGGTTGGTTCGGTTGGATTTTCAAACTTCGGTTTGATTATTTTAGTTCATTTTAAACTGAACTGACCGTTTGAACACCCCTAAGTAGGGGTGGCAAAAAATCTCGTAGTTCGATCGTGACTCACATCTGACTCGTTTGTTACTGGACCGGCCTGTTAACGAGCCTGCTAAAGAGCTTCCCCTTAACGCTAGGGAGCCTTCATTGGTTCAGTTCGGTTTCAACCGAACCAAATTAGGCAACTTAAAGTTATAATTCGGTTTTAAAAATAAAATTGGATTGAATCGATTTAGCATTGCAACCGAATTGAACTGAACCAAAGTTTTATTTCGGTTTGTTCGGTTCAAACCGTTTAATATATTATTTTTTTATTTAAAGCCATTGATTTATAATAAATCGAATTATATTAAGAAATAAATCAGAGTATTAACAAATAAATTGGGATATTAAGAAATAAACCGAAATATTTAAAGCAATTGATTAAGAAATAAATCAGGGCGGTCCAGATTAAATTCATAATATATAAAAATTTGGTCAGTTAAGTTATTTCGGTTTTGACAATTTTCAAACCGAATCGAACCATTAAATCAAAAAAGCCGAACCGTTTGATCCAATGAACACCCCTACCTGTATTCATACTAGGTCCTTTTCCAACAGAAATCCTTTGAAAGTTCTGTTTATGCTATTTATTTCAGCAAATCTTTTGAAAGTAAAAAACAATTGAAAACTTACGCAGCGAAGTTTGCTCATCCACATGTGCTCCATGTGGCCACGAACCAGTTGCAAATTTCAATTGCTTCCAACAGCAAACTTCAACTTAGTGGACCCCAAAAACGTAACATGTGTTATATAAAAAATAAACACAAAATTATTCGGACTATTGACGTATTGCCATTTAATTGCTAAAATGATCTAATTACGGCTCTAATGTATGTGAGCTGTATCGTGAATTGTTGTTCAGGAAAGAAGATTTGAGGATTAAGAGAACAAAATCAATTCTTCCATCTCCAAATTTGATGAATATAAGAGTGTGTCTTAATTTTAATACAGTGGAAAAGAAACTCTGATGTAACCTTTATTGTTTGAGCTTTCCTTAAAATTTAAAAATTAATTTGTATTATTTACCAGATCGCACCATTAACAAATTGATAAAAAAACATCTTTTTAGAAAATATTGGAAGTTTAGTCTTTATTTTTAGATAAAATTAAATTGGTGCATGGTCAGTCAATTTTATTTTTAAGAAAAATAAAAACAACATGTAATTTCACAAAAAACTTCTCATCCGACTTTCAATTACGAACTCTCATACAGAAAGCATTATTTTAGATACTAAATTAAAGACTCATTCTCAATAAAAATATATTCAAAAATTCCTCGCCTAATTTTACAGGGTGGATTTTTTTGAATTAATTTTTTTAAATAATTCCATTGTACTAAACTTTTATCTTTTCTTTTCTTTTCTTTTTAAAGCAGGCAACGGAAACCAGCGCTTTTTAAGAGTTCAGCTAATATGACATCAACGTCATATGACACTAATTTCAAAATTGATTGAATATACTTCAAACGACTAATTCAAATCATTCAAACCGATTTACTTTATGAGCGATGCGTTTATATGCAAAAAATTTATATTTTTGAGTTTTTTTAGTATCAAATCAAGCGATAAAAATATTGAAAAATGAATATATTAAAAGTAACTTAAAAGCACACACATTTGACCGCTTGACTTGATATTAAATAAATTCGTAAAATTATAAATTTTGCATGTAACATATACCTAATAAAATAAATCAGTTTGAACAGTTTAAATTCACCGTTTAAAATCGATTCAATAAATTTTAAAATTAATATTATATAGACTGAAACACTACTGATATTATACTAGCCAAACTCCTTTCAAATGCATACACTTGAACAAACTTGGTCAACCTTTATTTCTGCTGGGACTTTGATTACGTAATTAGTTTTTTATGAGAATATGCTCCGATTCTCCAATTCATCATCTGAAAATACTATGGTTAATTTTAATATTTTTTTTTATCTAATATAAAGAATCCACGCCACTAGTAGCTTAATAAAAAAAAATGAGCAATTTCATGTATACCCTTCAAAAATATCAAAATTACGTATCCCCTTCTAAAATTTATAATATCATATAATATTGAAAGTTAGCTCCATAGCTCAATTAATTTCTAAAGCTCCTTCTTGTATCTAAATTGATAGTGTTACATTGAGCCAATACATTTTCACCTTTTAATTTTAAAAACTCACAAATTTATCTAATTTATTGACTTTTCTATTAAACTCATTTTAGATTTATAAAGTACTCAATTTATTCTTTATTAAAAAAAATATGTAGCATGTTTAAGATAAATATTTAGTCTTTTAATTGATCAGTTGTGAGAGCACATGATCTATTTTCTTACTTGTGACTCAAACACAAGGATATTCCTAAATGACATTGTGTAGGCATTACAAGTATAGAAATGACCATTTGTCCTCGAAAAATGATTAATCGGTAGATATAACATTTTTCTTGCGCAATCATATATATATATATATATATATGTATATATATATATATATATATATATATATATATATATATATATATATATATATATATATATATATATATATATATATATATATATTTTATTTTTTAATAAATGTTAAAATGTGTAATTTGTAAATTTAAAATGAGTTTTAATAGGAAAGTCAATAAAGTAGATACATTTGTGTGTTTCTAAAATTTATAATGGTAAATATAATAGAGTAGGGTTCAAATGTCTCATGTCTTTTATATATGTCTCATTGTGCCTCATATCCTATGTCCCATTTTCAAAGTTCAATTTGTCGATCCGAACAGTTCAACGTGATATCCATATTAAAATATGATTGGTGATCAAATTTATATATTTTTTAAATTGTTTACTATTTTTTAGATAGATACAAAATCACTGTTTTTGGATGGTCTAGAAACAATAATTTTATATCTATTCTTAAAAAAAATAGTAAACACTTTTCAAAAAATATAAAATTTGATCTTCTAGTATAATTTTATACGGAGATTATGTTGACCAAACAGGGGCAGTATACAATTTTAAGTTCTTTTAGGGGTATACGTGAAATATCCGGCCATTTTTATTAATATCCCCAAAAAAATAGATAATTTTAAAAATAACCTCGTTTTTTTTTTTTTTTATTAATGCCCTAACCGCTTGGAAGCGGAGCGGGCCAATATCAACACCAAACCGCCCATATAGTTGGCGGTCCACTGTTTTTTTTTTAAACAGAAATTTTTTTTTTTTTTTTTTAAACATAATTTTTTTTTTTTATTGAAATATTAGAAATGTTGAATATATTTCTTTAGAAATAGATGTAATAAAATATAATTTGATTTATTAGAAAGACTACAACAAATAACCCGGATCAATATTTTTCAGGCCGGATTTTTCGCGTCTGTAAGAAAAATTAATATATCTCTTTATGTGTTATTGGACAAAAATAAAAATGCTTAGATTCTGAGTTATTGATCCCGGTTCAAAAGTCACTTCTATGTAATCTAGAAAATATTGTAATTTTTCTAGAACATTTAATTTATGAAAAGTTGCATTTATTTTTGAAAAAAAATAAAAAAATTAAGTTATTTAATATTTGTTATTAAAAAAGAATTCTCAAAATAGATACACCTTTTTATAAATTAAATTTCCTAGAAGGATCACAATATTTTCTAGATTACATAGAAGTGACTTTTGAACCGGGATCAATAACTCAGAATCTAAGCATTTTTATTTTTGTCCAATAACACATAAAGAGATATATTAATTTTTCTTACAGCCGCGAAAAATCCGGCCTGAAAAATATTGATCCGGGTTATTTGTTGTAGTCTTTCTAATAAATCAAATTATATTTTATTACATCTATTTCTAAAGAAATATATTCAACATTTCTAATATTTCAATAAAAAAAATAAAAAATTTCTGTTTTAAAAAAAAAAAAAAAAACAGTGGACCGCCCACTATATGGGCGGTTTGGTGTTGATATTGGCCCGCTCCGCTTCCAAGCGGTTAGGGCATTAATAAAAAATAAAAAAAAAGAGGTTATTTTTAAAATTATCTATTTTTTTGGAGATATTAATAAAAATGGCCGTGAAATATCCCATAACATGGAGGAGTGTTGGTGGTGTAATAAAATAAGGAAATGTGCGCAGCGCACCCAAAAAATCATAGAACAGACTACAGCGTCATTTCATTTGTCGCTTCCTGCTCCTTTTCTTTCTTTATTATTTTGTTATTTTCTCTTTTGGAAAATAGCGTAGAACAATTTTTCTCGCATGCGGATACTATTTGCGTTCTTTTTCACCCCTTGCTCTTTTTCTTTTTTATCGCAAGCCTTTTTCTACTGAATCCAATTTCTCTTCCACTTGTCAGCACCAGACAGGTACGTACACTTACGTAGACAGTTACCAGAAAAAAGAAAAACACACTATTTATTATTTGATTGGAAACGCTAACCTCTGGTCCTCTCACACAAAAACACACATTTGTCAGTGTTATTGAACAGCCTCACTTTCTTCTCTTCCTTCAGGTACTCTTAACAGTTCATAACTTGAGGTCTCTCCTCTCCTCTCTCTCTCTCTCTCTCTCTCTAACAATTTTTTTCCTTTCTTATGCAGCAACAAAACATGGTTATGATGGGAAGACAATTTGAGAGACTAGTAGATGGCTTGAAGTCTAAACTTAGATCTTTCAAGGGAAAGAAACAGAGCAGCAGTGAAAATTATGACAGGATGGATAAAACAGACAGCATGCGTGTTGAAATCAGAAGCCGGAAAGCTCGAAAGCTTATTGCCAAGAACCTCGTGTTAGCCGATACGATAGCTCCGAAGCGCTTCGCTCTCTGAGTAGCTAATTGGCATCGATATCGAGTGTTTTGTATTGTAAGTTGTACCGAACAATCAATCAGCACTTGAATTAATATTTGCTTCAACAAATTAATGGCAATATAATACAAGATGATCATGTCTTCTGCAGTGTATCATATACTTTTATGATGTTACGGTGAAAGAATAATTTTGATGTTGAAATTATATTACCATGATTTTCTGGTGGTGTGAATTTAATTCAATAAATTAGAGTTAACCCTTGATTTTCCTATGTTTCATCTGTGCTGAAATATTTTCTTATAATATATAATCAATCATCTGATCAATAATTTTTTGTATCAATATGTAGAGCTTTTCTTATGAGCAATTTTTTGTATCCATATCATTATAATCTGACAATCTGTAGTATTTCTTTCTTTTAAAAAAATAATACACGTAATTCATTTAATCTTTGACTAACTTGTATTTAGGCTTCATATAATTCATTGATTAAAAAGTACCAAATCCATCAAATGCGCATCTCAGTAAAAGTTTTGTGCGACAGACTTTGAGCTACGTACAATAGCTTGCAAAAACATGATTTCAAAAAAAAAATTGGATGATTTCAAAAATAGCTTACAAGGACATGCCTTTTACGCATAGGAGTAATTCAATTTTGAATTTTGGTGCGACATGAATTTTAGTCCGTCACTATTTCTTTGTTAAAAATAAAATAAAACAAAAGCAAAAAACTATTGATACCAATCATATGTCAAGTTGCATGCATTCATTTTGGTCCTTTTGGATTTGTTATCGTACAGTATCGCACGGCACACAGTACTTATTCCCATCAAAATTTAACAATTTCTTGAAAAAAAAAATAGATACATGATGTTATATATTGAATTTGTCGTCCGCGTAGGAAATAATTAAGTAAATTATATAGTACAACGGTCATTTGGGGAATAAGACAAAAGAAGTCAAATCTTTTACCAAACTTTTATAATACAAGCATGCACATGCTAACAAACATATAGTTGGAAGTTGGAAGTTGGAACATGCAACCTAATCAAAATTTCATCATATCTTGGTCCACTCTTAATTAATTTCTTACAATTAGTTAGCTTGCGTGGTGCTATCATAGATTCCTTTCAAGGTGAATAAAAAAATTAATAGTGAATAGTTCAAGGACTTTAATGATAAGAGTTACATCACCGAAATTTGGACGGTTGTTATAGACTGAAATATGTATTTTAATTGTTAATTAATTTCTCACAAAAATATATCTTGCTATCGGTGGGATAAGTGTTGATAGGGCCATGTTCCACGGCCCATATAGCTTTAATTTAGATCACGAACAAGGTCGGGATTAGGACCTCGTTCTACGAAACCAATCCGGGATACAATGCAGGGTCCATGATTGAAGCCCATGATAAGTCGGCCCAATTACAGCGAAACAATCCACATATGGGGTTGTAAGGCCCAAAGTCGCCCCCAAGTCATTAATCGCTCATAACTGGCAACCACATCTGTCACCGACCTCATTCACACAATTGACCGTGTTCATGATCGCATAACTTTGTAACCAATCCACATTCTGCATTACCCTGGCAGGAGGAAGGCAGTACATAGGTCTACCATATAAGACCCTTCCTTTCACAAGGAAGGGGCGAACCAAAAGCAGTATACTCTTACATTTTTACAAAGTTACACACACCCTCATACACTCCGAGATATTAAACAGGAAAGAGTACAATATTTCCGGGGTTCACTCCCTTGTCTCCAAGGTCATCTACCTACTTTCGAGATTTGGGACCCGAGATCATCCCTTGATCTTCTTGAACTAATTCTCTCCCGGCCTGTGATCCCTAGTAGGACGAGCCCTGTTTAGCCCAACTATAGAATACGGCCTGCCATCTCATATAGCTCGTATCAAGTGTGAATGTTAATTCATGACTTCAAAAACAAAGTCCAATGCTATCCGAAGAATTCATATTTTGATCCTTGAACTAGAATTGAATTGATCCTGGATTTTCTATTTGCACTAAATCTGTCGTTGAATTTTTTTTTTTTGAAGTAAAACTTTGTTTTCAAACTTTTATTTTACAGCAAAATTGTCATTGAACTTCTAGAACAAAAATTAATTGAGTCCTTTTGAAAAACACAAGTAGAAAAACTTTTACTATAAAGTTTGAGAGGAGCTCAAGAACTATTTATTTAAGTTTTTTTTTTTTGTTTGTAAAATTGAAGGATCAACTCATTGCAAATGAGAGTTCGGTCTAATTTAATTATTTTTCTAAACTGCAAGTCAACTTTTTTTTTTTTTGGTTAACTTCAAAGACAGTTATAATGCAACTAAAAATTCTGGAAACAATTACTATTCTATGGAAATTATGTGGACGAAAACTCTGAATATTATCTATTTATTTGAAACAACAAAATTAATTATAAATTCCTAATTGTTGAATCAAATTATCATAGTGATATATAATAAGGCATCAAAATTTAGTTCTGTAATGTACCAGCATACGGTATTCTAAACTGGCACAACACAACTCACTTGAGTGTATTTATCCTAAATTGTTCTCGTCATTGGTGGCTGATTGGCACTAGGTGTGATGTTATCATGGGCTCTGTACTCTACGCGCGGTTTGTTCTTTCGGGTCTAAACTGCGTAGTATATTACTAGAGAATCTTACCTTTGATGTTGTTGAATAAAATTGATGGAGTCACGCATAAAATTTTGATTGTGGATCAATAATCTTCTGACATAACAATTATATTTGCAAAACATAAAAGTACATTTTTATTTGATAATAAAGGATCACCAAAGCATAGAATCATTAATTCTAACAAGGATTCACGCAAACCCTTCCTTAGATAAGAAAACTAACCAAAAAAAGACACAGAATCAGTCGTTATTTTTCTGTTCTTGGACCCCACAGAAAGCCTTGAGAGGATTCTCGATTTTGAGCCCTTCAGGACTGTACTTGAACTGCATGTATTTGTATAAATCAAACGGATGGAATTGCAGAGGGTGATTTTCATCTACCATCTCTTTTAAGGGCTGGATTAGGTGACCTTCCTTCGGGGATGAGCCTAGCAGAGCAGAATATCTCTTCTGATTGACTGATACAGAGTGGGCTGGTGCACAAAATCTTCCATTTGTCAGAACCTGGAAATAGCAATCAGCAAGTTGATATATATATAGTAATTTTCTAGTTTTTAGACATGAACTGAACTACTGATTAACTAACCGGTAAATTGTAGAATTTTATTTTGTTATTCTTTTGTGATCATAGTTAGTGAAAAGGAGTTATGATATCCTCAGAACTCATAATTAAAGCAACCTTTGAGTCTTGCATATTAACTATATTTTATCCCTATGAAATTCTGAAATTACGCTAAAATTGCAAGTAACAGATGTATTAAATCTAATCTTTATCTATTATTTTTATATTTTTCTAAACAAAAGAAAAGAACACACGAGTATATGCTCTCACCGTCATCGTTTCACCAATCATAATCGTGAAAGTGTCTGGGGAAGGAACTACTCGGATGCATTCTTCATCTTTTGTGTAAACTTCCAAGCCTTCGACCCCATTTTGACGAACAATAGTAATCAAATTTGAGTCGACATGACGAAGAAAAGAAACTTTAGCCTCCTCTGTTGGAAGATCACCGTAGTTTGAGAGGCGTACTCTATAAACTAGTGATTCAAGGTGAGAATTGAAGTATTTTTCATTGCCCAGGCTCTGAAATATCATCCTTTCAACAATTTGTTCTAGATTGCGGACTTGTTGTGCATATGTCGTAACTGTGTTGCTGGCACAAGTTCATTCAAGTTATTAAAATTTAGAGGAACTGAACCAGATAAAACTTGTTCCTGACCTAATTTTTACCACAATTGTAATTTTCTTCTAGGTAGCCAAAACTCTACAAAATACAAACTTCTCATTTTTCATATAAAGGAAACTAGAGCTTTGAACTTTCAATTTATTTAATCTCACATCATATTAAATAAATCAGCTTTACTGACTTCTAAAGTTAATCTTACTACTAGATGCTGCACCAAATTCAAATCCATACCAGAACTTTTGGTTCCCTTCTGACCAGAGCATTCCAGTGAATCTTTCAACACTCTCCAGGCTTGGTGCATCAGGTATGAGAAGGCTCTCATAGGGCACATCTGTTATCTGCCCCATGTAACCATAATTCACACTTGATAATGTCGACTGCTTTACCTCTAGCGGCAGTGCAAACATCTCCGGCATGATCGAATGGAACAAGGCCTCGTTCACCTCTGGCCAGACTCTGTCATATACTGCGTCAAAACAGCCGTAATTCTCCAAAGCGGCCAAGACCTTGGTTCGGGTTGTTTCCCAGTTGGATCCAAATGGTTCGTTCTGATCCAACCCTTTGAAATTGATTGTGGGAAGTTGGGGTTTCTGAGAGCCCATTTGCTTTCACCTTCGATCAATTGAGATTTGAGACTTGATGTGGGTTTGTTTGCTGAGATATTTAGCTGTCAGCACCGCCTGAAGAATACTACGAGAGAATTGGGGGAGGAGAGATTTTTAAGTCAACGGGGAGTGAGCTTTCAACTTGTCATAACTCACAAGCGCAACGATTGCAATTAAATTATGTTTGTTTCTTGCCCCGCTAATGATGTCAAGTGGATAGATAAAACCTTTCTGCTGCATTCTATGTTCAATAGCTATTTAATGAGGCAGGTTGGTGTTGTTGAAGCTTAAAAAGGAGAAGACAATTATTGCGGACTCTTTTAGTTAATTTTGATTGGGAGTCTCAAGTCTTGTAAATAAACTTATTAAACAGCATACTAATGCCTCCTATTCTCAACGAAAAGTTGACGTGAGATAAACAGAGAAGGTAGATGCGGTCTTTCTAAAGTTTGGCCCAGAAGACAATCCATACCAGGGTCAGGCCCAGGAGGCAACCTCTCGGAATTTTTTTCCGATAACGTTTGATTTATAATTTCGATTAAATTTAGTGTTAAAATCAAAATAATTTTTTAAATTATAATTAATAATTAGAATTATAAGTTAAAAATATCAAAAATTATAAATTCGAGTATTGAAAAATAAAAGTCAAAGTATTATTTTTTAATTAAGTATTCAATTAGTTAATAGATTTAAATCCTATAAGCTATTTTGGATTCGTCTCTACATAGCATGAGATGTAATTTTCGGTATGATTGACATATTTGGCTATGTCTAATCGGTCGGTTCAGCGCCAACCGAACCAATTATTTAGAGATATCATTCGTAAACTTCGACTAACCATATTCTTTATCCCTTACTCCTAATAAAAGGGCATTAAAAAATTTGATTGGAAACCTATGTGAGCTAATTTATACTGTTGGATCAGTAATGATCTTCAGACTTCAACCTCTTGTCTTTTGATTGTTCGGTTTGAACTTAACCCAGTTGACCCAATTTGAAAAGATGTTTTATTTCTCTACCTACGGTCTAGTGGGGTTCTTCTTTGCTCTTTGAAACAACTAAAGAGAAACCCACTAGACCCTAGATACAGAAATAAAGCCTATTTTCAAATTGGACCAGCCGGGCTAAGTCCAAACCGAATAATCAAAATGGGGTCGAAGGCTTGGAAGTTTACACAAAAGATGGGGAATGCATCCTAGTTATGATTGGTGAAATGATGACGGTGAGAGCATATACTTGTGTGTTCTTTTCGTCTGTTTAGAAAAATAAAAAATGGGGCAATTTCATGTATATCCCTCAAAAGTTTCAATATTACATATTTATTTCTTCAAAATCAATAATTACATATTTATCCTTAAAAATCGTACACTCTTCTTCTTTTTCTCTTTAGTTCGTCTAAGTTATCTTCTTTCTAAGGCCCCAAACCTCCCACCTCTCTCTTCAAACGAAAATAGAAAATTAAAGCAGCGAGGGGTAGCAGAAATGTGTGAGAGGGGAGGTGACTAGGAAAAGCGAAGAGAAATCTGTCGTTTGGTACGTTTGGAGAGAGAGGCGAGGCTGTAAGGGAGGTTTAACGCCTTACAGGAAAGAGAACTCAAGCGGACTAAAGAGACCGAAGCGCATAATAGTCAACATATTCTTAATTAATATTATAAAATAAGTTTTAAAGTTTTAAAAAATATTATTTAATTATTTTTGGAACTATTTGATATGTTATAAAGTTAGATTGGGCAAATATGTTAGTTTGTACAAATTTCAAGGATGTAATTATTGATTTTGGAGGGATAAATATGAAATATTGAAACTTTTGTGGGATATATATGAAATTCCCCTTCATTAATAGATAAAGATTAGATTTAATACATCTTTTACTTGCAATTTTAGCGTAATTACAGAATTTCATAGGGATAAAATATAGTTAATATGCAAGACTCAAAGGTTGCTTAAATTATGAGTTCTGAGTATATCCTAGCTCCTTTTCACTAACTATGATCACAAAAGAATAACAAAATAAAATTCTACAATTTACCAGTTACTTAATCCGTAGTTCAGTTCATGTCTAAAAACTAGAAAATTACTATATGTATCAACTTGCTGATTGCTATATCCAGGTTCTGACAAATGGAAGATTTTGTGCACCAGTCCACTCTGTATCAGTCAATCAGAAGAGATATTCTGTTCTGCTAGGCTCATTCCCCAAGGAAGGTCACCGAATCCAGCCCTTAAAAGAGATGGTAGATGAAAATCACCCTCTTCAATTCCACTCTTTTGATTTAAACAAATACATGCAGTTCAAGTGAGTCCAAATCTGCTGTAATCTCGGGAGGAATTACAGGACCTGAAATTCCAATATTAACCGTTCAAATTTTTTCTGCACATATCTCAAAAAAAGTAAGTTTTCATGCACAAATTTCGAGAAAGACTAACGGTTCGGATTGGAATTACAGGATCCTGTAATTCCCCAAGAATTACAGCAGATTTATTTTCAGTTCAAGTACAGTCCTGAAGGGCTCAAAACCGAGAATCCTCTCAAGGCTTTCTGTGAGCTCCAAGAACCGAAAAATAACGACTGATTCTTTGCCTTTTTTCGGTTAGTTTTCTTATCTAAGGAAGGGTATGCGTGAATCCTTGTTAGAATTGATGATTCTATGCTTCGGTGATCCTTTATTATCAAATAAAAATGTACTTTTATGTTTTGCAAATATAATTGTTATGTCAGAAGATTATGGATCCACAATCACGGGTTGAGACCAAAGAGCAAATTTAGGAATAAAAATTTTGTGCGTGGCTCCATCGATTTGATTCAACAACATCAAAGGCAAGATTCTCAGGTAATATAAAACGCAGTTTAGACCCTGAAAGAATAAATTTTAATAAATCAAACAAGAATCGGTTTTTCACTCTATATCTTAACTATATAATTCTCATAAAATTTTTTTATCACAATCCTACAACAGACATCAAATTTCTTATTAACTTTCTAAATTTTAATAAACCAAACAAAAAATAAGACGGAAATGAAAATTAAATTTATTTTTCCGCATTAATCATCCAAACACGAAGACATTAAATATATTCATCTTTCTTTCTATTCCATTTCATTTTCTTCTATTTTTCACCTCTCATTTCTTCCTCTACTCTCAATCCAAACAGGGTGCTACTGTGTTAGGATGAATACACCCAAGTGAGTCGTGTCGTGCCAATTTAGAATATCGTATACTGGTATAGTACAGCACTAAATTTTGATGTCTTCCTATATATCACTATGATAATTTGATTTAACAATTAGGAATTTATAATTCATTTTGTTGTTTCAAATAAATAGAGAATATTCAGAGTTTTTGTCCACATAATTTTCATAGAATAATAATTGTTTCCAGAGTTTTTAGTTGCATTATAATTGTCTTTGAACTTAACCAAAAAAAAAAAAATTGACTTGTAGTTTGGAAAAATATTTTAATAGTCCGATCTCTTATTTGCAATGAGTTGATTCTTTAATTTTACAAAAGAACTAAATAAATAGTTCTTGAGCTCCTCTCAAAATTTCTAGTCAAGTTTTCTACTTGTGTTTTTAAAAATGACTCAATTAATTTGTGTTCTAGAAGTTCAATGATAATTTTGGTGTAAATAAAAGTTTTGAAAACAAAGTTTTACTTTAAAAAAATTTCAACGACCGACTTAGTGCAAATAGAAAATTCATATACTTGTTTGTTTTAAATCGGATCTGGATATCTATCTACTTGTAGATATTTCGGGTCCAGTCTTTCGATTACAGGTAGATAAGTACCCATAACTTGTTTATGAATTATCGGATCCAATTCGGACATTGGGCTGTTCCGAATCCGAAGCGGATATATGTCACAATTCTTAAACATTTGAAAAATCATTTACATTTATAATTTCTTAAATATCTCACATTATAAAACATTATAATATAAATTAAAAGCTGCTCCAAAATAAAAATTATACTGCTATTCTTGTTCATAAACATAATATTAACACTAATTTATTTCAATAAGTGAATAGAGCAATAAATTTCAATAATTTATGTAAAAAAGACAGACATGGTAGACAAAAAATTAAGAAAGATATATGACAGATATTTGATTTCAATGAGATTTATTACGAAGGACATATTTAATAAATTATCATGATTATGCGCACAATATATAAGACAAATATTGAAGGATACATTCATAACAATAAATTTTATTCAAAAAATTAATATGCAAAATGTGATTATTAGAGTGACATCTTGTTGATTTTATTATATGCAAAATTGTATTTTCATAGTTATTAATATATGTTTTATTGGGTATCGGATCGAGTTCGGTTATGGATCAGATAACTAAATCAAACCCATATCCTATCCATTACAATATTGATTCGGATTCGGATCCGAATCATATATTAAATTATTAGTTTTGTAATCGTACTTATAATTTAACCAGTTATATTTTATAAATCATATTCTATGCAAATCAATCAGATCTATATCGGTTTCGGGTCGGATTCAGATAATAGCGTGAAAGTAGCACACTACGTGTGAGATTTTTTTGTGCACCGCGCATGAGCCGAAGGACTGGGGTGGATTATTGTGAGCCGCACTAGACCAGTCCAAATTTATCTGATTTTTGGTGGTCCGCTAAAATAGTTTAATACAGAGTTACGGAGTACTGACTGAGATTATTGTGAGGTACCTCAACAAATTAATTTAATACGGACTGAAATTTAAATTAGACTGTTCAGACTCAAAAGTAGACAATTTGTATTTCAAAAATAGATAATACAACCGCTATATAAATATGAACTTTGCCTACCCTGAAAGACCTAGCTCCGCCAATGATTGTGAGTACGGTTGATATCTCTAATTAATTGGTTCGGTTGGTGCTGAACCGACCGATTAGACATAGGTCTATCATACCGAAAATTACATCTCATGGGTATGGATTGTCTTCTGGGCCTAACATTTTTCCTCTTCAAGGCCATGAAAAAGAAAGACCGCATCGACCTTCTCTGTTTATCTCTCATCAACTTCTCGTTGAGATTAGAAGGCATTAGTATGCTGTTTAATAAGTTTATTTACAAGACTTGACTCTCAATCAAAATTAACTAAAAGAGTCCGCTATTATTGTCTGCTCCTTTTTAAGGTTCAACAACACCTACCTGCCTCATTAAATAGCTGTTGAACATAGAATGCAGCAGAAAGGTTTTATCTATCCACTTGAAATCACTAGCGGGGCAAGAAACAAACATAATTAAATTGCAATCGTTGCGTTTGTGAGTTATGGCAAGTTGAAAGCTCACTCCCCGTTGGCTTAAAATCCCTCCTCCCCCAATACTCTCGTAGTATTCTTCAGGCAGTGCTAGCAGCTAAATATCTCAGCAAACAAACCCACATCAAGTCTCAAATCTCAATTGATCGAAGGTGCAAGCAAATGGGCTCTCAGAAACCCCAACTTCCCACAATCAATTTCAAAGGGTTGGATCTGAACGAACCATTTGGATCCAACTGGGAAACAACCCGAGCCGAGGTCCTGGCCGCTTTGGAGAGTTACGGCTGTTTTGACGCGGTATATGACAGAGTCTGGCCAGAGGTGAATGAGGCCTTGTTCCATTCGGTCATACCAGAGATGTTTGCACTGCCGCTAGAGGTAAAGCAGATGAATAAATCAAGTGTAAATTATGGTTACATTGGGCAGATCACAGATGTGCCCTATGAGAGCCTTCGCATACCTGATGCACCAAGCCCGGAAAGTGTCGAAAGATTCGCTGGAATGCTCTGGCCAGAAGGGAACCAAAAGTTCTGGTAAGGATTTCAATTTGGTGCAGCATCTAGTAGTAAGATTGAGTTCGTATTTTCTAGAGTTTTGGAGGGGGGGGGGGATTATGATTTTAATTGGATACAGAAGCTATGGCTACCTAGAAGAAAACTGCAATTGTGGTAAAAATTATGTCAGGGACAAGTTTTTCCTCTAAATTTTAATAACTTGAATGAACTTGTGCCAGCAATACAGTTGCAACATATGCACAACAAGTCCGCAATCTGGAACAAATTGTCGAAAGGATGATATTTCAGAGCCTGGGCAATGAAAAATACTTCAATTCTCATATTGAATCACTAGTTTATAGAGTGCGGCTCGCAAACTACGGTGGTCTTCCAACAGAGGAGGCTAAGGTTTCTTTGCTTCGTCATGTCGACCCAAATTTGATTACTATTGTTTGTCAAAATGGGGTCGAAGGCTTGGAAGTTTACACAAAAGATGGAGAATGCATCCGAGTAGGTTCCTTCCCCAGACACTTTCACGATTATGATTGGTGAAACGATGACGGTGAGAGCATATACTCGTGTGTTCCTTTCTTTTGTTTAGAAAAAAAAATATATAAAGATTAGATTTAATACATCTTTTACTTGCAATTTTAGCGTAATTACAGAATTTCATAGGGATAAAATATAGTTAATATGCAAGACTCAAAGGTTGCTTAAAATATGAGTTCTGAGGATACCACGACTCCTTTTCACTAACTATGATCACAAAAGAATAACAAAATAAAATTCTACAATTTACCAGTTACTTAATCAGTAGTTCAGTTCATGTCTAAAACTTAGAAAAGTACTATATGTATCAACTTGCTGATTGCTATTTCCAGGTTCTGACAAATGGAAGATTTTGTGCACCGGTCCACTCTGTATCAGTCAATCAGAAGAGATATTCTGCTCTGCTAGGCTCATCCCCGAAGGAAGGTCACCTAATCCAGCCCTTAAAAGAGATGGTAGATGAAAATCACCCTCTGCAATTCCATCCGTTTGATTTATACAAATACATGCAGTTCAAGTACAGTCCTGAAGGGCTCAAAACCGAGAATCCTCTCAAGGCTTTCTGTGGGGTCCAAGAACAGAAAAATAACGACTGATTCTTCGTCTTTTTTGGGTTAGTTATCTTATCTAAGGAAAGGGTATGTGTGTTGTTAGAATTGATGATTCTATACTTTGGTGATCTTTTATTATCAAATAAAAATGTACTTTTATGTTTTGCAAATATAATTGTTATGTTAGAAGATTATTGATCCACAATCATGGGTTGAGACCAAGAAGCAAATTTTAGATATATTTTTTTAAATAGAATTAGTTATAAAGTTTTCAATAGAACCAGCCTTGCATGTGTAGAATTAGTTATAAATACAATACTCTACACCAATTCTAGGGATCGGTGGAGACATTTTTTACCCATTTTCCCACCCTACCGTGAATTGCCACAGAAAATCAGCAGAATTTCTTCTACACCGATGCATAGGATCGGTGGAGGCTTGTTTTAAAAAATATTGGATAAATATGAATTAATTGATCTAAAAATTGGAAAAACTAAAACATTATCTATGTATGTATGATTAAACAATAACATAATAATATTTATTAATTATTATTTCTTAAATTTAAATTTTGTATAAAAACTAACTGATTTTTCAAAATGCATTAAATATTTCAAATTTAGACTTATTTTTTAATTATAAATTATTATTTCTCAAATTAAAATTTTGTAAAAAAAAATAACTGTTTTTATAAAATGCATTAAATAAGTCCTTGCATATAGACTTATTTTTAGTCATATATGTATTTCAAATCTTATATTAATAATTTTTAAACTATTAGCTTAATTATAACATGACAAATGATAAAATATATATTTTAGTTTTTTATGTACCACGGACAAGTTAAGAAAATATTTAAAAATTTTAATTAGTAGCTAAATCTAATTAAATATTAATAATTATGATAAAGTAGTATAATTATGCTAAGAAACAACAAAACTTAATTATCATAACAACAGCTGCTGCTCCAGTTGGGAAAAAAAATGAACTCTGACTCTATTTAATTTATCCCATTAAAATAGTGATTTTGAAAGAGGAAAAGCAAAACACATGGGAACTTAATAGAAATTTAATTGGGCAAAACCTTGGCTGCCGAACACCCAATGGAAACAAATGACCGAATACTGTTTTTTTCCATTAAACTCATGACCACCGATCAGGGCCTTCTTCTCCTTCCTTCCTCTTGTTCCTTCCAACAGCGGCGCTTTTCAACCTTTTTTTTTTTTTAATTCTCTCAATATATTCAATTATTTCTCAATCCAATTATTTTAAAATTTCCGGATCATTGAAGAGATTTGAAAACTCTTCAGATCTACAATTTTGACAAGGCAAATATTCCCCTTTTTATAATTTTTTATTTTAACCGAATTTAAATGAATAACTAATTTAATTTAGTTTGTTTAGTATATTTAGATTGTTTTTAGTATATTTAGAAGGGGGCTGCAACTCTGGATTTAACCCTAATTATTTACACCGATCCACAGTATCGGTGTAGGGGTCTGTTTTGGGGCTACACTGATCCACATGATTGGTGTAGATAATTCCGTGGCCTTTCGCGCGTCTTCTTGTGGCAGGTGAGAAAAATAGCTCCACCGATCCCTTGGATCGGTGTAGAGTGCTATTTTTTTGCTCCACCAATCTTAAGGATCGGTGGAGGCTATTTTTCAAAATATTGCCCATGCAAGGCTGGTTCTATTGAAGTTTTTATAACTAATTCTATTTAAAAAAAAAAAAATCCCAAATTTTAGGAGTAAATTTTTTTGCGTGGCTCAATCAATTTGATTCAACAACATCAAAGGCAAGATTCTCATGTAATATAAAATGCAATTTAGACCCCGAAAGAACAAACCGCGCGTAGAGTACAGAGCCCATGATAACATCACACCTAGTGCCAATCAGCCACCAATGACGAGAACAATTTAGGATGAATATATCCGAGTCATGTCGTGCCAGTTTAGAATACCATATACTGGTACAATACAGAACTAAATTTTGATGTCTTACTATATATCACCATGATAATTTGATTCAACAATTAGGAATTTAGAATTCATTTTGTTGTTTCAGATAAATAGAGAATATTCAGAGTTTTCGTCCACATAATTTTCATAGAATAATAATTGTTTCCAGAGTTTTTAGTTGCATTATAATTGCCTTTGAACTTAACCAAAAAAAAAAAAAATTACTTGCAGTTTGGAAAAATATTTTAATAGTCCGAACTCTCATTTGCAATGAGTTGATCCTTAAATTTTACAAAAGAACTAAATAAATAGTTCTTGAGCTCCTCTCAAAATTTCTAGTAAAGTTTTATTGAGTATTTATACGGATATCGGGTTGGGTTCAATTATGGGTCGGATAACTAAATCAAATCCATATTCTATTAATTACAATATTGGTTCCAATTCAGATCTGAATCAAATACTAAATTGGTAATTTTGTAACTGTAACTATAATTTAACCGGTTATATTTTCTAAACCATATTCTATCAAAATTAATCAAAGATATATCAGTTTCAGATCGGATCTAGATAATGGTGTAAAAGTAGCACACTACGTGTGAGATTTTTTTGTACACCACACGTGAGCCGAAGGACTAGAGTGGATTATTGTGAACCGCGATAGACCAGTCCAAATTTATCTGATTTTTGGTCCTCCGCTAAAATAGTTTAATACAGAGTTACGGAGTACGGACTGAGATTATTGTGAGGTACCTCAACAAATTAATTTAATACGGACTGAAATTTAAATTAGACTGTTCAGACTCAAAAGTATACAATTTGTATTTCAATAATAGATATTGTAACCGCTATATAAATATGAATTTTACCTACCTTTAAAAGACAAGTCTGGCTAGTATGATATCAGTGTCATTGCAACCTATATAACATTAACTCTAAAACCTATCGAATCGACTTTAAACAGTGAATCCAAACAGTTCATACCCATCTACTTAATTAGTTATGTGTTACATGCAAAATTTATAATTTTTCAAATTTATTTTGTATCAAGTCAAGCGGTCAAATGTGCAAGTTTTTAACTTAATTTTAGTGCATTCATTTTGCAACGTTTTTGACTGCTTGATTTGATACTAAAATAACTAGAAATTATAAAAAATTTACATGTATATGCATCACTCATAAAGTAAATCGGTTTGAACAGTTTGAATTCACCGTTTGAAATCGATTTGATAAATTTTGGAGTTGATATTATATAAGTTGAAATAACACTAATGTCGTCGTACTAGCCGAACTCAATACAAGTTGCCTACCCGGAAAGACCTAGCTCCGCCAATGCTCACAATCAATTTGAACAAATCGGAATAAACTTCGACTAACCATATTCTTTATCCCTTGCTCCTAATAAAAGGACATTAAAAATTGATTGGAAACCTCTGTGAGCTAATTTATACTATTGGAACAGTAATGATCTTTAAACTTCAACCTCTTTTCTTTTGATTGTTCGGTTTGGACTTAGTCCAGCTGGCCCAATTTGAAAAGAGGCTTTATTTCTCTGCCTACGGTCTAGTGGGTGGAAGAGGGGGCTGTCCGATAGTCATCAGATCATTTTTGTGTATGATGGATTTTTTCACTGTTAGATTTATTTTAGAACTTGTGTGTACGAATTTTAAAGCAGATGCAAAATTATTGGTGTGAATTCTAAAACAGATTCGACAGTGAAGAGGACTCATTGAACACAAAAGTAGTCCGATGAGCGTCGGACGCCCCCTCTCCCCTAGTGGGTTCTTCTTTGGTTGCATTGGTGGAGCTAGGTCTTTAAGGGACTCAGGGTAAGCAATTTTGATTTTAAAGGTAAGCAAAGTTCATATTTATCTACTTTTGAGTCTGAACAGTCTAATTTAAATTTCAGTCCTTATTAAATTAATTGGTTGAGGCATCTCACAATAATCTCAGTCCATAACTCCGTATTAATTAAAGTATTTTAGCGGAGGACTAAAAATCAGATAGATTTGGACTGGTCTATCGCGGCTCACAATAATCCACTTAGTCCTTCAGCTCACGCGTGGTGTACAAAAAAAAAAATCTCACACGTAGTGTGCTACTTCGGATCCAGATCCGACCTGAAACTGATCTGAATCCGGTTGATTTAAACAGAGTATGGTTTAGAAAATATAACAGGTTAAATTATAAGTATGGTTACAAAATTAATAGTTTAATATTCAAATCAGATCCAAACCGGAATTGATATTATAATGGAGAGGATATGGGTTTGATTTGATTATCCGACCCATAACCGAATTTGGCCTGATACCCATATAAATACCTGATAAAACATGTATTAAAATGCAATTTTGCATATAATCAAATTAACAAAATGTCACACTAATAATCACATTTTGCATATTAATTTTTTGAATAAAATTTATTGTTATGAATATATCCTTCAATATATGTCTTGTATATCATCCGCATAATCATGGAAATTTATTACTCTCATTGATATGTCCTTCGTAATAAATCTCATTGAAATTAAATATCTACCATATATCTTTCTTAATCTCTCTGTCTACCATATATTTGTCTTTTTACACAAATTATTGAAATTTATGCTCTATTCACTAATTGAAATAAATTAGTATTAATATTTTATTTATGAAAAAAAACAGTAGTATATTTTTTATTTTGCAGCAACTTTTAATTTATGTTACAATAATTTATTATGTGAGATGTTTAAGAAATTATAATTATATTTAAATGTAAATGATTTTTCAATTGTTTGGGAGTTGTGACATATGTTCGCTCCGGATCCAGAACCACCCTATGTTTGAACCGGATCCAATAATTCAGAAACAAGTTATGGGTATCTATTTACCCAGAACAGAAAGACTGGACCCAAAATTTCTATGGGTAGATAAGTATCTAGATCCAACCCCGACCCAATTTTAAACAAATAAGTATATTGGTTGAAATTCGGACTCGAACACTTTTAGACCCTGTTCGGCGGTAAGAGAGGAAAGAGAAAGGGAAAGGGTATGGTAACTCTTGAACTAAATTTTACTGTTTATGTGGGAAAAAAAAATTAGTCTGAATGAATTTTTTTTTTCCCACGTGAACAGTAACTACGCTGCAGTAGTCGAATAGGGCCTTATAGTATGGGTCCAAATATAATAATATCCAAACCCAACACGACTCGATAACACCTATACTCACACGTAGGGATGGACTAAAAACTATTGACTGTCACCGTAGGACCATTTGTATTGAATATAAATTGCGGAAGCATACCTTAATTCATGACTATTTTGTACAAGAGAGAGTCAATGATTCAGTTCTTCCAGAATAGCAAGGCTGTTTAGAAAATCTCTTTTGTCTTTTCTAAATTTCTCTCACACTCTCCTCTAATGAAATAAGAAGAAGTTAATTCAAGATAACCTTGTATTACAGGGGACTAAATCTTTATTTACAAACTAAGAAATTTATTGACTGTCCAATTATGATAACTATTCAATTCAGTCTGTCATTAAAATAAATATTACCTTTTAAGTTCTACACATTAAAGAACCACAACTATATGACACATTGTTGCTCAATCAATTATAAATTGCAAATGATTAATTTTAATTGAGCATAAAATTGACAATATACAATGCATAATTATTTTATATATTAGTCCAATATTAGATTAATGATCTAATATAAGTATATAAGAAAGTTAAAGGAAACAGATTAAGTCTTAAGAAAGCTTAATTTCTTATTGTCAAATAGTGACTGTGTTGTTATATCATGAAGAATTAGAATTGTGCTAAACACTAATATAATGGTGATGAGAACTGAATGAAATTCATTAACTTTTCTTTGATGCAACAAGAGTTTGCTTTAGTTTAAATATTGATTGTTCTAATTATTATAACAAGTAATCAATAATCATATTTGTTTTGTTTCTCAGATACTACACAGATAATTTTAAATTCGAGAAGTTTATGAATGTTTTGAATGATAATAATTAATCATAAACTTTTATTTTTTTATAAACAATATTATTCGTCAAACTTATGCAAACTTGCATGACTAATATATTCATTATTCTTTATTTTCACTTTGTTACATCAATAAAATAAGAGTATTAAAGTAATATAGTCTGTCAATATATATATATATATATATATATATAGGACGTGGCTACGGTGCTATGGGTAGCTAAGAGGCCTCCATGCTACGGCTCGGATTTCGAGTTTTCAAAATCCTAACGGTCGATCCGAACCGTTCATCTTGTTCTCCATATTAATATGTGCTTGGAGACCAAATTTTACATTTTTATGAATTTTTTTACTATTTATTAAGCCACTTTGAAAACCACTGATCCAACGGTAGTTTCTGGTTTTACTGTTGGGTTAAGCCACCGTTGGATCAGTGGTTTTCAAAGTGGCTTAATAAATAGTAAAAAAATTCAGAAAAATGTAAAATTTGGTCTCCAAGCACATATTAATATGGAGAACAAGATGAAAGGTTCGGATCTACCGTTAGGATTTTGAAAACTCGAAATCCGAGCCGTAGCACGGAGGCCTCTTAGCTACCCATAGCATATTAGCCAAAACCTATATATATATATATTATTTATTAAAATGAGCTTGTTCTTCAAAAATTTTATGTAATATTTTAACAATATAATTGTGACTTTCAAAATTTATCAAATCGATTAAAAAAAATTCAAATTTATATACTATCCAGTTAAGCAGTCAAAACATGAAGAATTTTATGCATCTTTTAAGACACTATTAATTAAAATCTTTGACCTCTTAATTTGATAGTAAATAAATTAAAAAAATAAATTATTTTATACAAAAACGAAATTCTCATTAAAGAAATCAGTTTGAACGGTTTGAATTTATTGTTAACAAATTTTGAAGATTGAAGTATATTTTTAATACATAAAAGAAGCGAATATTGTTGAAGTACTACCATTTTAATCTTTT